>JBBMOE010000039.1:2495945-2596861 GCA_037975065.1 Chaetodon trifasciatus
GGCTTCACACGAGCTGGTGTCACCAAACCTGAGCCCGATCAGCCCAGAGACCATCAGCCAGTGTGGCCACCTGAGGCTGGACTGGTCTGCCTCCTCTTCAGGGAGAAAGATGTCTGCCTCGGACCTCATTCACACTCATCGGCAGGCTCCATAGATTTATGACTTCCAGTGACCTGAAGCATTCCTGCTTCACACACCTAACACAGTGAGCTATTGTTACCCAGCACCCCTTTCCATGCAGAGACACCTCGAGTCCTGCAGCGCCAGGCCCGGATCTGAACGCCACCACGGTGCAGTTATCCCAAAATGACCCATAATGTGTGTGTTTAAGTGGATTTGAGAATGGAGGCTAGTACAGCAAGAGTTTTTAAACTCCAACTCCCAGAAATCTTTGTGAAAATATGCGAGGAATGCTAGTTGGGCCACTGGGAAAGCTGCAAGGATGTGCTTTTGTGGGGACTGGGATTTCACCAACCCAGAAACAGGCTCAATCAGGCATTCAGAGCAGACTTTGTGAGATTACTGGGAATTACAGCAAGTATTTAAACTCTGCTGCATTATGAGGCGAAGGCAGAAACTCACACTGCCTGACAAAAACAAGCGCGGTTGGAGTTTCCGTGCAGCGTTTTAAAGCAGCTTTCTCGCAGCTGAGATCAGCAGTGGGAATGTAGTAGCTGCATGTAATCTAGATAAGAGAAACCCGATTTCCTCGGAGGCCCCCTCCTCCCTGCGAGCTGATTAACCATTGTTGTGCGTGAGGCTGATAGCGGCTTCACAAGATCTTAAAGTGGTCAGCGTTTGAAGGAGAGGATCTGGGTTTTTTTCTTTGCGTGACTAAAGAATGTTTTCTGCATTTGTTCTGGTGCCGCTCAGTGATTTACAGGTCGTCTCGGCCAGAGGAATGTCTTCTGTCACCACCTGATACTGACTGTAAATCACATCACGCTGCAGCCGCGACGCTGACTTTCTGCTAACGTGCAACAGATACAAAAAGGTGTCAGCTATTCGGTCAGTGCCGCCGCTCCTCAGAAACGTGCTCCTTTCCCCGCAGATAGCAGGAGGGTTTGTGGACGGCAGGAGCAGAGAGACCAACGCAGCCATGATGAGCTTGCATGCTTTTCCCCGTGTGTGCGACAGCTGCTGCGTTTGTGCAGCGAGAATCAAAGGCGGGCGGTTTAAAGACTGCTGTACCGCGTGTTGCTGTAGACCTTCATCGTCATGAGTTACTGCCTTTCACTGAGTGCGAAGCGCTGCTAATTGAGCGAGCGAACAAGCCAGAGAGTTGAGAAACGGATTGTGATGAGATTCTTGAGATGCTTGACGTGGAATCGGGAGAAAAGTCGAGCCGTAGGAGGTGATGTGAAAGGAGATGATGTGATGTTATTATTGTTTGACAGCTTAATCAGATTTGGTGTGCTCATACCTTTGGCTGATATTAACTTTTCATAGCTGATCTGTTCATATTTCTCAAGAAGTCAGCCCGCAGAGCCCCGTTTCCTCATTTTGTTTAGCTCATTAGGTGGTTTCATTTGAACATTTTCTAGATTATTTTGTCGATAAAGTGTCAGAAATGGTGAGAAATGAAATTTTCTGACTAACAGTCCAAAAAACAAAGAACTTAAATGTCTGATCATATAAGAAAACCAGCAAATGTTCACATTAGAGGAGCTGCAGGAAGTGATTGCTTAAAAACTGATGATTCATTGATTGTCAGAGTTGTTCCCATTTGATTTCTGTCAGTCAGTTAGTGGACTGATTGTTTCAGCTTCAGTGAGTCGGATCTTCTGCTGTGGATCAGGTGGAAAATGTTTTCCACTCAGAGGGCTCAGTGTTTGTCCGACCTCGGCAGTTTGTGTCGCAGACTGACGTAACGGATGTGAAGTTTAGGGGAATGAAAGTTGCCTCATTCAGCAGAGATCAAACTCCATATTCTGGCCACAATCTGTTTGATCTGTTTGAAGGTTAACAAAGGCCTCGGGGGCTTCTCTTAACTCCTGACGCTCGGACCGACAAAAGCTCAGTGTGGCACTTTGTGTGAACACCTTGTGCAGCAGGTACTGTGATCCGGCACGGCGCACAGCTCGCAGATACCGTCGCCCGATGTGCTCGAGCCTGGAGTCTGCTGACCCACGGAGAGGCGTGTCGGCAGCGAGTTCTCGCCTAATCTCTGAAACACAAGAGCCATTGAGCTCAGACATAATTGTCAGTGATGATCATGATGGGCCGTGACGGAGCGGCGCATCAGCCAGAGTTCAAGCCTGCTCCCTCTGCTGCGCTGGATGTCCGGCGGGAGGGAAGCTGGACGGAGCTGAGTGGGTTAGGTGACGGCGTGTAGTGAAAAATCGGATTTGTGTGTGAACGCGGTGTGCAGACACCTGGGAAACTGCCCGTCAGCACATGGCCTGCAGAGGAGCAGACTCTGCCGTGATGTGACCTCACCTCCGAGCACAAACGCTAACCTGCAAACTGCATCCCGCGCCGCGTTCGAGGACGGCGGACGCCTCGAGTGGCTCGGGGCGGCCCCGCCAGCTCCTGCAGATAAGCCGACAGCTCTGTGGGGCTTTTTGTTGCTGAGGAATGAGCGTTATGTCAGGCATGCCTACACTAATGCCCAGGGGCTCTGCTCGCTCGCGGCCCCAGACAAAGCAGCAGAACAGAGGCAGTTCCCACGTGTCTGCCTCCTCCTCTCCATCCTGGGCCCTGCAGGCCTCCTTTATTAGCTCTGTTATGCAACAGCCATGGCCGGCCTGCCGCTCAGCAAAGGGAGGCCTTTATACTTGGTCACAAAGCACACCAAATTCAAT
Organism: Chaetodon trifasciatus; assembly: GCA_037975065.1. Classification (NCBI taxonomy): domain Eukaryota; kingdom Metazoa; phylum Chordata; class Actinopteri; order Chaetodontiformes; family Chaetodontidae; genus Chaetodon; species Chaetodon trifasciatus. The sequence goes on from JBBMOE010000039.1 coordinate 2,498,750, forward strand.
TATTCTGGAAAGGGTGAGCTGTGTTTCCAGCACCGAAAGGTTATTCACATGCGCTGAACCCCGCTGTTATTTTGCTTCCCCCAGTGTTTTCATTATGATGGCTCTTTTTTGTCTTTTGGTCGGGGGGGAGGTTACGAACATGCCTTTGCTTGATCCGGTGTCATTTAGCTCTCTGTGTTTTCTGTGTTCTTCTTCACGAGCACACATGATGTTCGTCTTCAAACGTCTTTCCTCCAGCAGTTCATGTGACAGGCGTTCCTCCCTTTGATGCTCTGCTTTCCCAACTATTGTTGATTTACAACAGTAAAGCACTTATCATTGATCAGGTATTGCTTTGCATCAGTTCCCAGGCTTTTCATTGACGCCCCCCCCTCTGAAACAGCCACATTCAGCTGTCGCTTGCTTGTGTTTTTATGTGTATATTGTGAAGAACGCTACCTAAACAGGACATGCCAAACTCAGTGGACCAACCTCGAGCTCTGGGCCACCATTGTTTTTTTTCCTTCCACACATCTGCACAATTCTCATTCAAAAAGAAAGAAAAATGGCGCCGATGGCGCTCGCTCTGCCCGTTTGTTTTGTGCGTTTCTGTGCTTCACAGCTGAAAAGTTTTTTGCTTTTTGCTGTAATTCAGCAGCTTTTTATTTGCTCGTAGTTGAGTGTGCTCACGCTTCAATGAGAATTTGCTTTATATTCAGTATATAAAACTACAAAACTACAACACGTCATTCATTATTATGCAGCTGTGTTCAGTTGTGGGTTCTTCGCAGGATGTGTTGCATTAATGAACACTTAAAAATGTCCTTATATCTACTGACATTATAGTGTGTTTGTGGCTTTAAAGCAGTACTTCAACATTTTGGGGAATTTGCATTTTCACTTTCTTGCAGACTTTGATGGAAAAATTGATCGTTCTCATGTTTGTAGATATGAAGGTACCGATGCTAAGCTCAGGGTTAGCTTAGCTTAGCTTATCTTAGCTTGCAAAGACTCCAAACAGCCAGCCTGGCTCTGTCCAAAGGTAACCAGATCCACCTGCTGGCACCTCCAAAACTCACTAATGAACATTTGTTATCTCATTTGTTTAATCCGTGTAAAAAGAAGAAGAAGAAGAAGAAATCAGAGGGACAATCCCCTTTATTTGTCACACACAACATAGGACATGCTAGACACAGGTCATGCGTGTGAAAAGTGTGAAAACGAGTTTGTGTTTGTGGTTTTGTCTATCTCTTGGCCGACTTTCTCAGTGCGGGATTTGTTCTTGAAGGTACCAGTGAGACAATATCCAGCCACAGTAACAGATTAATGTGTTCAAAGTTGTATTAGACACCAAAACTGTGCATAAAGACAGCGGTTTATAGTCCTCAGACTGAGGAAATATGCCGCTGCAGCAAAAGTTGAACCAGGCTCAACTTTCTTTTTGCTGGAGCCCCCTGCATCGACACCCCTGCTGGGCTGCGGTTTGTCCTGCTGGACAGAGCCAGGCTGACTGTTTCTGGTCTTGTTTATGCTGAATTAAGCTGATTACGTTTCCCCAAACTGTTCCTTTAAAATCAAATGCTCTCTCTTTTTGAGAGCCTTGAATACTTTGAACCCGAGTTCAACCCGTAAAGCTTCTCTTCTCTTTACATCTTCATAAAGAGAAGATGCTCGTTACTATGAAAATTGAGGCAAACTGCGTGCATCTATATTAACATGCTTATGGTCTGGATGCTGCGCTGGTCCTTCACAGCGGCCGTGTGAGTGGAGGAGCCGCTTCTGCATTCGAGCAGATGTAACGACGCCTTCCTTTGGCCTTTGACTGATTTTATATTTAAGAAACAGCACTTCTGTCGGGCTAGTCCTTCCAGCCCTGATGGCTCCTCTCTCCCTCTCGTGTCCAGACGCTGTCTAAATGTGTTTGGAGACAGAAACGTCGGTCTACTTATAGGAGACCTATTTCTATAAGATTCAACACATAATGGGAGAAGCGGGTGTCCGTCTGTCCGTCAGCTGCTTCAGGCCTCGCTGTGAAATGCGGCACCGGGCCCTCAGAGAGGCAGGACATAAATGACATTCCTCCCAAAGTTGTTTTCACATTTCTTTCTTAACACAGAAAGGAATTTGTAGACCAACAACACTTGTGGCCTTTTCTTTTTTTCTCGCAGACGGTGTCGATCGCCGCTCCAGAGAAGAGCTCAGCATGAGAATGGAAGCAGGTGGTATTTGTGGTGCATATCGCAGTTAAAATGGGAACATGCAGAATCGTCTCTTATCGGCTCTCGCCCGTCTACGACGCTGCATTTGCTGTTTTTCCGATCACATAAGCAATGCTTGTCATCCGGAGGTCAAACCTCGATTCTTATTTGTAGACCTCAGCAGCTGGCTCACTGGGACGATGACAGACTTTCAGTTGTTGGACCAGTTTGTCCATGTCATTTCTTTTTGAGGCGTGCTGCTCGCTAATAGTCCCTCTGTGGTTGACTCTGAATGTTTTATCACACTTGTGTTTGCTTTATTTGTGCAGTGAACATCACACAATTAGGGCTGCGATGATAAAGCATGACGGCGGCGCCGCAGCCACCGCAGGGTTGAGCTCATTACAGTCAGAGTTGCAGGAGTGCACGTGGCGTGTGATATGAAATATAACAGACACAGTAATCAAGTGTCATCACTGTCCTCCATCTTTGTTCAAAGGCACATGGAGGATTTTCTTTGTGTCTGTCAGATTGTTATAAATTCTTTCCAGGCTCGAGTATCTACAGATGACGTTCACTTGAACATATAACACACAGACATAAAAGACTGCAGGTGCTTATCGTGAACACGCTTCTCTAATGTTGTAACGCTGATGATGAACCAGTGCAGTCCAGTACCGCTGATGCTAGCTGGTCGACATGATTCAGTTCATCCATGCTGCCCCTCACGTTGATTAAATCCTCCTAAGTGCAGCTCCGTTCGCTCAAAGCAGCTCCACCTCTGACACCATATCGCTTTGGGTTCTTTCAGTAACTCATGAGCCCACCCAGATCCTGGTCCTCCTCACGGTTTCTGTCTGTTAAAGGGGAGTTTGTCCTTGTTTCTGTGGCCACTTGCTTGCTCATGGTGGGATTATTGGGTAAATATTATAAAGAACATTCAAAACCTGCTGAGATAACCTCTGTTATAATGTAAATTAATTGGCGGCGAGTGTGTTTTATGACTATCGTTGAACAACACTCGCCAGCAATTAGCAGTAGGCTAACTTAACCAGCTCCCCTCCTTCAAGCCCACGCTTTGGCGAGGCTTTGGTGGTAAACCGCTAAACCACAGGGATGCGTTGCTTTCCGTCGCAGCCCTAAACAAAACAAAGCCTCGGTGTGCACTCCAACGCTGAGCAGACTGCGCTGAGCTATGAGCTAAATTAACACATTTGGTGGAGCAATCAACGACGGCCTTCTTAATTTAATATGAACCGAGTGAACCGTGTGAGAGACAGCCGCAGCAGGAGACCCTTTGAGTTTTGTTAGCTGTTCAAAAACATGTGGCTCTTGTGGTCAAGCTGAAGGATGGCAACTCAAATCAAACCCGGCGTCTTTGGCTCCACAATAAAATATAACAAGGAATTTGATGCTCTGAGCGAAGCAGTCTGCTGGTTGGCACGTCCTAATTTGCACATTGTTGTAGCAGAGAAACAAAGGTTGAGGAGCTGGTGGGGACGACCAGACCAGACGAGGTCCAGCGGCCCAGACTCCAGTTTCACATGCCTTTCCCGTGCAGCAGCCCGTCGCCAGGCAAAGGCGGGTTGCTACAGATAGAAATATCCTCCGGGACAACCCAGGATGGCACAGATTATTCTAGAATTAGCAAATGTCTTTGACAACTAAATATATTTTGCTGGGAAGTTGCCCTGCAGCATTTCATCCCTCCACAGCTGAACATGCCTGTCATTCTGTTTTTTCTATTCCAGATATCTGTCTCATTTTCTGTTTCCTGTCAGGCTGAAAGACGATCCTGGAGAATGCGAATGTCAACTCTGGTCCTTATTGATAATCCCATGTTTTCATTACAAATTATATACACAGCACATCAATTTCACTATGCTGCTGTGCTGTTTTGTGTATTTTTAGGTCGTCAAAGCTTCTATTGATTCCAGTCTGATTTAAAAATTGTGCAACTGCAACGAGAAAAAGCTGCCAGCGGCTCTGTGAGGCTGCAATTTGAGCTAACATGCTAACAGTGTCAATTGTACAATATTGATGCTAAGCATATGTAATGTTTCCCATGGTGTTAGCGTGCTAACATTTGTTAATTAGCGCTGAACAAAAGTGTGGATGGATGAAGTCTGTGGGAATCGTCCTCTGGGGGCCGTGAACGTCTGTACAGAATTTCATGGCGATCCGTCCAGTAGCTGTTGAGGTGTTTCAGCCATGCTGCTAAAACGGCCCTCACCTGCTGTGGAGTTACAGTAATTCTCCAGGAGCTCTATGATAATCCTTCAGTAATATAGTTATTATAGAAATCAGTGTTTTGCCGTACATACCGGGCCGAGCCGTGCCAGGCCTGTGTTAAACTCCGTTAGGTAATCCGTGTTGTTGACAGATCCACAGTGTCAGCAAACAGGGGTTCACCCGGGGTCACTGTGTCAGCCTGATGGGGAGTGACACACTTATTTTTCTCCCACAGCTCGTCTGACTCGGGGGTGGAAATAGCTGATTTATAGAAATGATCGTGAAGGTGTGTCAGCTCCTTGTGGGTTCACGACCCTCGCCTCCATGTTCGCCGTCAGGACGTGCGTCCTCTGTGCTGTGTGGCGGCGGTTGCTGAGCTTCCTAAGACAGAGACATGACTGAAATGAAAAACAGAGGCCGCTGTCACAAGACTGTGTAACAAACCAAACATTCAGATCTGCGAGAGGAGGACATGTTTTTCCCTCCCTCTGCCTCTCAGGGGAGGTCGAAGGGCAGCTCAGGGCCGAACTCCCTCTGACGTCACGCAGCTTCCCATCCTTCCCCCGCTTTTTACGACCATTTTGACAGCCGCGGTCCATCAGACCTGCTGCCCGGCTCTGTATTGTTTGAACGCTCCTGATTCCTCCTCTGCCCCGTCTGAGTGTTTTTTAAGTATTTACAAGTGCAGTTAGCGTCTGGACGTTTGTTTGCCTTGAACAAACAGTGAAAGCAGGAGCAGGTGGGGTGTGCGCTCCTGTTTGCTTTGTCCTTGTTCACCGGAGTGTGTGTGTGCGCTCATTTAAGCTTGTCTAGACAGCCCGATTTCTGTGAATACGCAGGTCTTTATTGCTTTATCTGTGATTTTTTTACCAAGCAGGGGTGGATGATGAACAGCTGAAACGATGAGGCAGTTAATTGATTTATCCAGCGGTTCCCAAGCTGAGGTCGGGACCCCTGCCCCCACTTCCCCCTGAGGAGGTCACAAGATGGATCTAAATGGTTAGGAAATGTTAAGGAAGAACAAGAAAAGCAGTCTGCTCCATGAGGTTATGAGCACTGTTTATGTAAATTACTGAAACGCTTCTGGCGCCTGAAGTGATTCATATTAAACCGACCGAGGAGTGAAACTCTCTCTTAGCTCACAAGAACCATGAGAACCGCTCAGATTGACGGCATCGCCGGCTGTTTTGACAGTCAGGTAATTGTTGAGGTCATTTTCCGAGCAGGGATGTCAAACATTTTGTGGTTCCAGCTCCTCCGCTGTGACGATTCGCTGCTGTTCTTTGTGAGACATCGATGGAGTCCGAGTTTCGGGCCGTTGGTCGGACACGGCGAGGCTTTTGAAGACGTCACCTCTGACGCTCTCTGGAAATGTTTCGCCATTTTATGACATTTAAAAGACCAAACAATGAACTGATTAATTGAGAAAACAGTTGCTAGTCGCTGTCTCACGTTAGCGTTGGTCTTAATCTCAGGACGTTGCCGCCTGTATACATTCATGTTCTTCATGTAAAATCAAGAATTTATACAGCCGTGACCAAAAAATATATATCTTTTTAAGTATTTGAGATGTAATTCTGTGCCAGATTTTAGTGAGAGTCACCTCATCTTTCAGTTATGCATCTTAATGAGGAAGTTAAGAAGAAGTAACAATGATTCCTGCATGCAAAGCTGCACATCAGTGACAAAACCTGCAGAATTCACCCAAAAATGAGTGAAACACAAAGGGAGTTCACTGAGTTTGAGGCATTGGAAGATTGCTTTCAGTACGTGCAAACAGCAGTGAGGTGCCTCATTTTATCAGTATTAGAGCACACTGAAGGGACCGAGGGTAAGACGTGCAGCTTCTGTCTTATTTAGATATTTTTGTACGTCACAAAAAACGCGCCCTGTGTTTCCTGCTAACGTGAACCACCGGCATGTGTCTCGCTGCCGGTGGCCTTTGACCTGAAAACCACGTCGCCGCAGCCAAACTGAAGTTAAGATGGAGTTTGTCCCGAGCTGCCGCCTCTCTCTCCTGAGGAATGTGGTGCAGAATGCCTCGGCTACTCTCTCTGGGCCGTCCCTTCATTGTGTGCATACCTCGCCAGACTCGGGCCTCGTGCACGCTCTGCACTGTGAGCGTGCTGCGGTGGAGGGGGTCACTGCCACCGGATCCCCCCCCCCCTTTGTCTGCGCTGACTGATGGTGATCAGACAGTTACTGTATGTGCTGCTGTCATCAGACCCGCCGCTTCATAGCTCGCTGATGTGTGTAGATTAGTGGGGTTAGTTTTCTATCAGCCTGATGTCATTACCTCTGTGTGTGTGTGTGTTTGTGTGTGTGTGTGGCTTCATTTCACAGCAGATTCCTTTTCAGAAATCTAAAAACGATGCGTGTAGGCGAACCCGTCAATAAGTGTGTATTGATTGTTCGCTTATTGACTGCAGTGTCATTTTTCACGGTGTAAGCTAAATAATGCAGCTGAAGTGGACGTTTTCATGTTTATTTTTCATTTATTTATGAACAACCCTGTTTCCAAAATAGTGAAAAACATAAATAAAACAGAGTTTAGTCACTTACAAACAAACTGTGTTTACTGACAACAGTTTACTGAAGTGTCCCTGAGTCCATGTAGTAATCTCCTTTAAACAATCATGTGTTCACAAAGTGGTGAAACTCGCTCCATCCTCGCTTGTGAGCGACTGAGCCTTTCCAGGATGCCCCTTTCATACCCAATCATGATCCTCTCACCTGTTACCAATCAACCTGTTTACCTGTGGAACGTTCCAAACAGGTGATTTTGGAGCGTTCCACATCTTTCCCAGTGTTTAGTTGCTCCTGTTCCAACTAGTTTGAAACGTGTTGCTGCATCAGATTCAGAATAAGCAGATATTTACAAAAATCAATGAAGCTGATGAGCATGAATGTATGAAGAGGAACCGCTGAATTTACAATTTCATACAGTTTACAATACTACTGCTACTATTACTAGTAAACAATACTTTCATAATTTAGCTTCACCAAACACCAAACTATGAATTCCACTAGAGCCAAAGAAGCATCTGCTACCGGCTAAGCTAGGCTAGTTAGCTTTTTAGCACTGCAAGTTTACCGGTTCTTTCTCCATGACTGGATTTACCCACTGCTTTATTTATGCGGGCTAACAAATTAAATAATGAAGATGTGGCCTTGTATTAATTACAGGTAAAACCTACAAGGGAAAATAAATACTGTAAGTTTAGCATTAGCTTTAGGAGGCGAGCTGTTGCTAACTCTGGCTAACTTTAGCAGAACTTGTCTCTCTGGCTTTAGCTGTGCTGTTGACTGTTTTTAGCTGTGTTTTGTTGGAACTGCAGATGTAACTTTATATGTTTATATATATGTCAAAAAGTTTCTGGTCTTCACTGCATTTTGAGTATTTTTGAAGTTTTTCCATTTTGGCTTTCCTAGAGCCGTGTTAGCCAGCAGGCTGTGATGTTTTACACAGTGTGTCTGCGCACAGTCATTGAGGTTTTCCATTTTATTAAGACTGAACACTTGAGACAAAGTTGTCTTCTCTGCTGACCGCCTGGACTCATCTGCTCCGTCCCCAAGGGGCCCTGAACTCAACATCTTTGTAAGCTTGTAAAACTCTCAAACTTGTAAATCTGATAATCACACACAGATAAAACTCGGCCTCTGTTGATGAATCTGTAGCATCCTTCTTCTTTTTGTGAAAACGATAGTTGAAAGTACTTTTTATGATGCTGACGCACTTTAATAAAGTAATCCCATGACTATGTCACAGGAAATCATTTATTCTCTTCAAACGAGGGGAACCTTAGAGTCGTGTCCCTTCATTTTCGCCCAGTCAAGCAGTTAGACAGAAGAAATTACTCAGAGATTTTGGGATTGACCAACACAAGTCATTTAAGCCAATCATAGAAATGCATAAACATTCATTACCTGCATGTATTCATACTTTAAAACCTCATTGTTTTTGTGTGCGCTGTGAGACAAAAGCTGTGTACTTGGATTATGTCCTGCGACCAGATTTTGAAATGATCACTCTGGATAATTGGCTTCTCTTCGTGATAATAATATGTATCTCAAAACTTACACAGGAGGCTGAGCTACGGCTCTGGTTGACCAGGACTGGTACAGTTTCAACACTGAGGGTCTGGGTGCTGCGGGAGAGAATATTCTTTAGAATGATTGTTGACTTTTTGCCTCTTTCCCCTCGATTAACACTGAAAACAGCCTTTATAAACACCATAAATGGAGCGCAGCACCCTGTAGGCCAGTTAATGCTAACAGGGAAAATTGCATAATGTGGGGGATCAGGTTTCTGTGGAGCTGAGAGTGAAATAGATGCTGTGGATGTTATTATTCCTTAAGCTGATTGTAAAGTGCATTCCTTGGGGTTACAGTGGCGCTGAATGGATTTTAAATCATTTCAGGATCACCAAACCGCTGACGTTTGCCGACTGTGTTGGAGATGAACTGCCTCTCGGGTGGGAGGAAGTTTATGACCAGCAAGTGGGAGTTTACTACATCGACCACATCAACAGTGAGTACATCTCCGTCGTCTCTGAGCGATGGAATTGAGTGAATAAAAGGAAAAAAATACATTAACACAGATTTTCGTAATTTTCATGAGCCAGCAAATCTGAATCGCGAGGCAGACACACAAGTTATTTTTCTGTTAACTGTTGCTAACATTGCGAGATTGGGCGTGTGGCCCTTGAGGAATAAGTGCCATATATCTCAAAGTCCAGTAGGTGGTGATAGAGTTCAGTCGTGAGAAAACATAACCAATTGTAGAAATACGGTAACTCCGTATCTCAACCCACAGGCACAGGTACCAATAGTCATCTGAGGTAGCTTCACATGTAGCTTCTCAAACTTCATGGAGCTTTCGGTGGTTTCATGGGACTCTCGGTGCGCGTTTTTCTCACACTAAGCTGTTGCTATGAAAACGTAAATACGCACATATCATGCAGCTGATTATTTTTTTACTTACATCCAAATGTGAATTGTCTGCAGTGAACTCCACCAAAGACACTGAGTGTTTGATTACTGTGTTCATGAGAACAAGCAGTAATATCAACGTGAAGTTTGGACCAACGCTGCCGCTCCAGCGCCCTTCTAGTTTGCTCATTGGCCACTTCTGTTGTGTCCTGTCCTCAGAAACCACCCAGATTGAGAACCCGCGGACTCAATGGCGACAGGAGCAGGAGCGCATGCTGAAGGAGTACCTTGTGGTGGCCCAGGAGGCCCTCAAAGCCAAGAAGGAGATGTACCTGGTCAAGCAGCAGCGTCTGGAGCTGGCTCAGCAGGAAATGTTGCTCTTCCACGAGCTCTCGGAGGACAACCGCTCCATCACCAGCAGTAAGACACTAACGTCCAGCTGTCTCTCGTGATCAGAAAAATACACATGAGCGTACGAGGAAAGAAAGGATTAAAGGATGAGACAAGTGTGAACTGGAAGGCTATATTGTTGATGTCCCTTCAGGAACTGGTGGGGGTGCAGATCTATAGAAAATCTTCCAAATCCCCATTCCAGGTTCACCCCACCCTTCCTTTTATCCACCTCCACCCAGTTCACCCCCAGACTCCAGCCAGCTGTCACACACAAAGCGTCCCCAGCGAGCGAAGGCTGGGAGACGACACCGGATCCCCCTCAACTCCCAGTATCACCAGTTAACTTTAAAATCATCGCTATCACCTCACTGCTGATCCCTCTCTGCCTTTTGTTTTTCTGTCTTCACAGCGCTCTCCGGCTCGTCCTCAAACGCGAAATACGACCCCGACCAAATCAAAGTGGAAATAGCTTGTAGACGAGAGCGGGTAAGTCATTATCAGAGGAGAACAATGGGCTGCAGCGAGGGGCCCTTTCGGGTAGAAAAGGGGGCTGGGGTGTGGCCCCTACAGGATACTGTGGCTCTGGCCCGGGGCCTCGAGAGGATGAGGATGAGATCATCATCAAAGGGTCAGGCAGAGGCTAGGTCACTGACTCACACGGCCAAGTCGGACATTTCTCTGAGATCAGTCACATGGGTGAGGGCGTTTCTGGATCAGAGACGTGTACACTGAAAAGATGAGTAGGACCTAATTTTAATGTCACGATGGAAATCACAGACAAAGTTCAAAGACGTGAAGTTTTTCAGGATCGTATGACTCTATGTCTAACAACCGTACACCTATCTGACGTCCAGTTCCTCAATATACATTCTTTATTGGCGTGTCATTCACAGGCAACGCCCACAAATCAGCATTATTAATGTGAAGTAGCCACTGAAGCCCAGAGCTGTCAAAGTGATTCAAGGCCTGTCATGTTTCCAATAAAAATCACCGCTCATCACTTTTATTTCCGTAAATCTCAGGATAATCTGTGGGAAACGTTGTTAGTTTTAGGGCTGGGTGATGTGGCTGAAATCAGCATGATGTTCAGGGTCTCCAGAGGACGAATTACAAGAACTTTGATCCTCTGAAATTTTGATAATTGCACCAAATGAAATGTCTGTTTGTCTTGGTTTATGACCAGCTGTACTTATGTTTAGGGCTAATTGGCAAATGCTAACATGCTAAACTGTGACCATAGCAGATGTTACCCAAAGCTTTCTCATTGTTAGCGTATTAGCGTGCTAATGTTAGCATTTATCTGAAAGCCTCACAGAGCTGCTAGCGTGACTGTAAACTCTCAGTATGTTCCTGTTTTGCTGATAGTGACAAACAATTCATCATAATTTGTCAGATTTATGCTAAATTACAACATAGTGAAGCCAGTGTTCGATACAATCAGCCTTGTCCGCTGAGCATGAGAAAACTCTTCAAACATGTAAAGCAAAGACCACAGATACTAATTTCAGACCTTTTGCACTGTTATTTGGACAATTACATAATATGAACATGTCATCATTATATAAGTCCACTGATTGGGCCACTCCAGCGATTTTGCTTTCCAGTTATAAACAATTTGCAGTTAGATCCTACATTTCCCACAATGCAACTGCAGCTGCATCTTCATCAGACCTTCCCGGCCTGCTAAATGAACTCCACACTCACAGTTTCTAATAGGAGCTTTTTGCTTAAACATTTGTTGTCTCAAAGGCCAAGCCGAGACAACTCTGGTGACATCATCAGGGTTATTCTCAGTGACTGTAAATAAAGATGGCCGACGCATCTCCTCTTCCTCCTGCTGTATGAAACTGAATTTGTCTCTGGAGCCAGAGTCCGTGCAGTAGGGATGGAGGCGCCCAATTCAATCACTGGTTAGTGTTAGCTGTCAATCATGACGTTACACCCCCTTTTATTGTATCAAATAACTTATTAAAACCAAACGTATCAGAAAAATTAACTCTTGAACGTTCATTAGCAAAAGATGAACCACATAAAATGACAGAAACCATCCTTGGGGGAAAATTGTTGATTTTTGTAGTTTGGCTCACGTGCCATCCGCTAACATGGAGGGGGCGGGATTTATTTATGACGTGCTGCAGCCAGCCAGCAGGGGGCGATCAAGAGGAGCTGTCATGTCGTCCATCTTTATTCACAGTCATTAGTTACTTTCTCAACCTGCAGACATTTTCTCTCTGGGCCTCCTCAGGCTGAATCAGACGTCCTGTGACGAGTAAACTCCACTCGATGTGTAAAATCGATGGAGTGCCTCTGTAACGCAGATATACAACAACGCTGAGTCAATACAGGCTGCAGTCACACACTCACACACCTTCTCCAGCAGTGACAGCCTCAGCGCACGAACCACTGTGTGCGTGCACGTGCAAACACGGCACAGCATTCCTGCATGCGAACACTCATGACTAAGCAGTTTTGGCCGGCGGTGGTGGTGAGAGAAGCCCATTGTGTGCCACGGTAACCCCGGTGCTCGGCCTTGTCTCCGCAGCTCTCCAGACTGAAGCAGGAGCTGGCCCAGGTGAAGCAGGAGCTGCAGTATAAGGAAATGGGAGTGGAGACCCTGCAGGAGTGAGTGTTCCTCTGCCTCCGTGTCCCAGGCCCACCCTTCCTCCCACGGCCGCCCTTCTCCTTCCTACAACCCTCGGCCCCGCTGCCCCCCACCCAGCTGCCTTTTCCCTTTCTCATCCTCTCCCGCCCTCGGCGTCGGGTCTCGTCCTCTATCTTCACTCCAACTCTCCTCCTCTGCTCCCTCTCCTTTTCCTGTCCTCATGTCTCCTTGTGTTCGGACAGAATATTTCATGTAGTTTTTCATATTTAGGTTAATATTTCATGTGACTTTCTAAAGATTTGGAGCAAAAAGACCTTTGACCCGTGTAGAAAAAGAGAGTTTTCTGAGAATAACGAGGAGAGACTCTTCTTCTCTAGCTTGTATTTTAGAGGCGGTTTCCCGTTTTCCTTTAGTTTGTGTTGCTCTTTAAACGCATACACATAGTCTTTTGTGCTGGAAACATTTCTGAGCGGTTCCAAATTTCATGTTAGAATCAGAAGCTCCACCTCTCAGAGGAAAAAAAAAAAAAAAAAAAGAAAAGAAAGCAGAGCGTTTGAGAAAAGGCAAATGGAGGGAGTTTTTGATGGAAAAGGGGACTCCACCTCAGGAAGAGGATGCACCAGTGGAGTGCAGGGAGCCAAGGCTCAGCCTGGAGAGGAAGTCGCTCCATGGAGAGGGGAGGGGAGGAGGGGGAGGTGTGGGCTGGGGAGCAAGTTTTAAAAACACAGAGATATCTGGCAGCAAATTCCTCTGCACTTCCTGAGTCCTGGCAAAGAGTCCCTTATCTCTTAGATAATACACATCTCGAGTGATTCCCAGAATAGTCAGGAGAATACACAGCTTGCAGAAAACATGGACGCATCCTCCCTTTGAGTTTTTTACGTGTGTGTGTGCATGTGCCTTTGTTTGCCTCTGTGTGTGTGTGTGTGTGTGTGCACGTCCTATTGTTTCTTCTGGGTCGGTTTTTGCCCAGCAGGGTGAGGCCAGGAGGGACCCTACGGCTGTTGTTTTTCCTATCTCAGCTGCTGTCAGCAATACAGCTAATTGTCCTCCACGCCATGTCGCGTCAAGTGAAGTGCACAAACAGCTTCTGGCGTAGAGCTGCCCCCCCCCCCCCCACACACACACTGGTCATTTTCTCATCATTTAAAGAGTTTATCTCTTTCGGACAGTGCAGGAATCTTTTCTGCTCATCTGTGTTTCAGGTCAGATTTCTCAAATGTTCACATGTTTACTTAACAGTCGTCTCAGCTGCTGCGTTCAAGGACTTAATCAACCTAAAACCTGTTGCTTGTAACGAAAATGTGAGCATATTTGCTCCACAGTACACAGGGTGGGGGGTTCAGCACAGGCAGGCACTGAGGGGTGGGTCGTGCCTTTTTTTTTTTTTTTTTTTTTTTTTTGCTAAGCATATAAACTCCCAGGCCCTGCCAATGGGGTGGGGGGAACAAAGCCGAGCTTGTTTTGGGAGGAAGAGGCAGGGTCGGGTGGATGAACAGTACCTGCTGTTGAAGGAGAGCGAAGGAAGCGGGCTGTGGTGAGAGCGGGGGCCACGTGCCAGGCCCGGTGATGGAGGAGGCAACCAGCACACCGACCAGACCCCCCACCCCCCCCCATACCCACACTGAAGAGTACAAGACCATCCAAAGCTGGAGAGCAGATTTGTCATAGCAGCGTTTAGAGAGGCGTTAATCAAACCGTCTGTGGGTGAATCTTCACTTTTTATCGTGAGGGTCTCGAGTCTTGCGGCTGAGATTTCCCCTCCAAACGACGGGGCTTTGAAAGCAGCACGTTAAAGGCTGAAACAGTATCCGAGCATGTGGAAACGAGCACAGATTAGCGTTTACACACACACACACGGCGTCAGTATTTCATTACTGACCGCAGCCTAAAAAAACACTTTACCTCCCACACACAAATACTTCACATGTTCGTCTGATGATTTTCTTTGTGACTTATTTTCTGCTGACCTGTCCTCCAAATTACAGCATGAGAGATGTTTCAAGTCCCCTGGATTCTTATGAGAAATACACCACATTATCTCACATATGCCGTTTCCCATAAACAGTCAGTACGATTATTATTCAGCTGTATTATAATGTGGATGTTAATTCAAGCAAAACTACTAATGATCACTACAGCTTTTAAAACATTTTGAATAGGACTCAAAATACATTTTTCCAAATGATTCACAAAGTAGCTTCATTCCAATAGAAATCTGTTAATTTGTTGCATGAACACGTCATTTTTTCATAAAATAAATGCAGTTTAAAGACAAAAAAAGCACATTTACAGATGAAGTTCCATATTAACTCTCTGAGATCACTTAAAAAAACTCTCTCATCCACTAAACTTGTCAGTCTGAGGACAGTTTCTGCCTGTATTTCTGCTTTTTTGGCGAACATCGCCGCCCCTCCCTCATAGAAGCTGAATTCTGAACCCGCTGTGTAAAAGTGGCCAAAATTACAGCTTTAGGAATCTCAGTCCAGTTTTCTGCACTTTTAATTCAAATAAAAGTCCCAAATTTTATTTAATATTGATGATTGATTGTTTGTTGAGCCTGTCGGTTACAAACAGACCTGTCAATGTGTGTGTGTCGGTCACAGGATTGACAGGAAGATGTCCTGCAGTCAGACCAACTACAAGCTGGACGAGGCTCAGGCCATCTTCAGCGAGCTGCGGAGCATCAAGAAGGCCATCAGCTCAGGCGAGAAGGAGAGGCAGGACCTCATCCAGGTAGCTGCGTCTCCTCTTTCTGAAGGTTTCCTCCACATCCGGATATCTGCAGCCCTCAAATATCTGCTGCTGGGATATTCTTTGCTGACCTCTAGTGTCTGTTATCCTCTACTGTTCTGCTGCCTCTCAGCATTGTCTCTTAATAACAGACATTTCCAGACGTCTGAATCACCGACCGCATCTCCGATTTTGTCAGCGAAGCGAAAAAGTGTGACGGAGGATATAATGAATAATAGACGATGATTCAGTGTGATTGTCGGGCCACATTTGCAGAGGCATTTCCTGGCAGAGTCTCAAGCTATTTATGGACGCACACGGGAGGCAAATGACACGCTTCAGATGTTAAAATGATTTGGAGGAGAAATCTTTGCAAACTGATGCTGTCATTTTACACTTTTTGGTTGTTTTATGCTAAAACTGCGAGTGAGGAGGGCCGAAATCTCATGACCACATGGTGCATACCATGACGCAGCATGTTTGAATAAATAGTTTAGGTGATCGCATGGAAAGGCTGATTTCTTACTGTATTTTGAATTACGTACCTGACAAATTTAAGGTACTCATTCATATATTTGAGCATTTTTCTCCTTTTTTTTTTTAGAACTTTTGTGCAACTTTTCCATCAGATGTGTTTGACATTGTGAGACCGGCCTGCAGAATACTTTTCAAAATACAGTTTTCTGGTCAGTGGAAGGATTTTCATGCCCAAACCACATCCAAGTGTCAGAAACCTTTCTTTTAGATACAGGCTTTTTTTTTTTGGCTGCATGTATCCGTGTGGAAAAATGCAAAGCAACGTTCAAATGATGACAAATGTTGCCGTAAACAGTGTGATTTGCAGCACAACGAGATGCAGATTGCAGATGATTCCGTCTCTTTGATATTCTCTTCTGTCGTTCATCACCGTTCCATCCCGCAGAGCCTGGCGAAGCTGACAGTCAACTTCCAAAGCAGCTTGTCTATCGTGGACTCGTCCGGCGAGGTGGCGAACAGCACTGGAACCGCGGGGGACTCGTGCAATCTGCAGCAGTACTGTGACACTGGCTGTCAGACCGACATCATGGGAGAGGTAGGAGACGCTGAGACTCCTCCCCGTCTCCGCTGAAAACAGATTCCAGACTGCGAGGGAGAGGAGGGAGACGCACTTTGTTGTCTTTCTTTGAGTCACAACTTCTGGATCTGAACACAGACGTGATGCGCGGATGTGACTAAGCCATCAAAGATTTAGAAATCAAAGAAAAAGACGCTTCTTGTAACTCCAGAACTTGCCTAAGAATCATCCTGTTTTTAAGTTTAATTCAGAATCAGACTAATCCAGCGACAGCGGTCCGACTATCCATCAGGACACTGCAAACAGGATAGCTAATTCGGCATATGTTTAATGCTGCCAATTTTCCTGAAACTAAAAAAAATCAGGACTAAAAATATGGAGCTCAAGTTGTAGCCCATAGCTAGCTAACAGGGGGGTGAAGCCCAGCCCTAAAAGAACCATCAGCTGTCCAGTGATGACTAGATAATCTGCAGGAAGCTCCCCAAACTCCCCTCATACATCTGACATGACTGGTGGCTGTTTGTTATGCTGTGATTTAAAGGCACTTTTAATCCTTTTGTGTCTTTTTTTTCAGTATGTTTCCCAAGATTCCTCACATTTAGTGGACAAAGTGAAAGTCAACTGGCAGTACGAGGAAGCCAAGAAGAAGTAAGTCCGTCTGTTTGTTGTCCGTCAGCCGTAGTACTATGACACACCGGCATGCAGCACTGACTCACGGGCCCCGTCAGCCCCCTCTCGCTCCTCGGGGGCCTGTCCAGTGGGAGGGCGTGTTATGAATAGTATTTGCGCCCGGTGGCCGTGGCTGCTGAGCGAGGTCTGGCCGGCGGAATGAGCTGGGTGGTCACATTCTTCACGGCCTCGCTGCTGCTGACTGTGTGCTGCCTTTGTGTGCGCAGCCAGAGAGCGCGCTGCCCACCGCCCGCCCGCCTGCCCGCCTGCCTGCCTGCCGGCCGCGGTGAACACCCTGCTCCTCCACAACGTGGTTTCATATACACACACTGCTCGCTTAAATATATCCCAGCTCGGCCTATAGCGCCATCTAAATTATACGTTGGCAAAATCAACAGTGAAAGAAGCCTGTTAGTTGTGAAAAGGGGATCTGACATGAGGCTCTGCAGTGATTGGACGGTCCGCTCCAGCTGTGAGGGGCAGCAGCGTGACGCTCGCTGCAGCCAGAGTCGCCGTGTTATTATCCGCACACGCTTTTAGAAGTTTCATGTTGCTGTGGTGACCCGGCAGCAGCAATGCCAACCATGACATCAGGGAGCGGGAGAGAGAGGAGAGACCTGTGGAAACTTGCATGCTCTGTCACTGAGTCACTCCGTCTGAAATCCAGCACACGTAAACACAGTCATTTCATCAGAGCTCAGTTAACCCCGTCTGAATAAACGCTCGCTCGTACACACCTGCGAGACCGCCGCCTGATGCGGCGGTAAGAGCTCAGGTAGAAAATTGCTGCGCTGAATGCTGTCATTATGATGGCAGCGTGAAGTGTCTGCTTGGCTCCAGGAAGCGGTCTGACGTGGAGCTGATTCTGCCATGCTGCTGTAAACACTTGTGCAGAGTACACAGAGGCTGCACTAAACACTGCAGGTGACATGAACTCCGTAAACACTCATGTGAATATTAATAAGCACAGGAGCCATCTAGGAATGCTCTGTGAAAGATGCACAGTCGAAAGAACAGAATCATACTTTTATGTCAGTGTTGCAACATAAACCAAAAGCTTTATCTAAAAACTTTAATTACAGAAGCTTTAAAGCTTCACTGTGCAGGAACATTCAAACGCTGCCTGCGACTACAAGCAAGCTGCTGTTGTTGTGGAGCAAGCTAACAAAGCTAACCGCTGGCTCCCACTCTTCATCCCCGTCCTGAAAGCCAGCCCCAGACTCACTCTCATTCCAGGATGAGCTTCGTCTTCCACCTCGCTATATATGTCTTTTTTCGCCCGTGTCCACCATTTTTCGTAGAGTTAGGTGAATCTCTTGTTTTCATTAGTGTATAATCACCTGAAAACAGCCATGTAGTTGCTTTAAACGTGCTATCTGTACCTGCGTAACGTGTGTCTTTGCGTTGTTCTCTCTCAGGGTGCAGAGCATACAGCACCAGCTAGCGCAGCTGGACAGTGAGAGCTGGTCGGGGCGGGCCGAGGCGGACCGCGACCGTGACTTCATGCAGCTCCTGCGCGAGAAGGAGGCCCTCCTGCAGGAGATCATCCTGGTCAGCAAGCAGCAGCACTCTCCAGAGACGCTGCTGCAGCTGGAGGAGGAGCGCTCCAGGCTGGAGGAGGAGGTGCAGAGGGCCCACAGCTCCCAGAGCCAGGGAGCCAATCAGAGGTGAGACGGAGGACAGTCAGCCGTGGCTCATACAGTCAAATGCTCTTTAGATGAATTGCTCCTCTCAATTTATGAGCCGTTAATGAAGGAGCTGCACGGAGCAAATCATCATTTGGGAACCAGATTTAAGGTGAATAACATTAACTGTCAGCATCCTATCAGATATGATGAAGGCATTTTAAGGCGTAGAGGAAACTGCAGGTTGGTGTCCTGACGGACAGACGGCCACGATTCCAAATGATGAGGTCAAAGGTTATTTCTGTCGTAAATACAAACATAAAAACAACTTGTGAAAGCGTCTCAGTCGACGTTTTATCCGCAGCACAATCAAATCCATATTATCAACCTGGGCCCTTTAGTCTCAGTGCTTTCGAAACTAAAGATGTGACAAATTGCCTCCAGCTGACGATAGCCCATAAACCATAAATCTTCTTTTAAGCGGGGACATTTTTATTGTTATGGTTTCGTATGTGAGCATTTTTGCTGCTGACAGTCTCTCCAGAGTCAGACGCTCTCTGCTCCCTCAGCTGCTCCATCACAAACACAGCTCCATTGTGGTTTTGATATGTGTGCAGCTCGAATGTAGAAGTCAGTTGGTTTTTTCTTTTTATATCACATGAATTAATCGCTGCGTGCACATGTGCCACATGTCTTCAGCGTGAGTTTCTGAACTGAACTTGTTCTTCAGGATCCTGCAGCAGGAGAAGAGGAACGTTCTGCTGAGGCAGCTGGAGGAGGCCACACGCATCACCACCTACCTTCACTCCCAGCTGAAGAGGTGCGGCACGCGCTCCCCCGTCACGCTTTCAGTGGTCCTCCTGCGTCCTCTCTCACGTGTCTCTTGTCTTCTGTTTCTCCAGCCTGTCGGCCAGCTCTCTGACGGTGTCGTCCAGCAGCAGCCGCGGCTCTCTGGCCTCCAGTCGGGGCTCCCTGGCGTCCAGCCGAGGCTCCCTCAGCTCCATCAGTTTCAGCGACATCTACGGCGTCCCCCAGTACGAGCGTCACGACGGGGCCGGGGAGCCGCTCGACCCCCACCTGCGCTTCCTGCTGCCGCCGGAGACCGTGTCCAGAGACTGCTCCATGTTCACTCCGGACCCCCTGACCCAGAGCAAAAGCAAACGCTCCCACGACACCCCGCAGTCCCTGGCCTCCCTCTCCTCCCGCTCCTCGCTCTCCTCCCTGTCGCCCCCCAGCTCTCCCATGGACACGCCCTACCACTCAGCCCCTCAGGACTGCCCCCTCACCCAGATGACGGAGGAGTACATGGAGCAGGCGGGCCGCGGCCTGTTGGAGGGGCTGCGGGCGCAGACGCAACCCCTGTCACACAGCGCCATGCTGAGTGGCGAGGACGCCGCCGTCCCCGCCGCCGTGCATCAACTGGACAACAAGACTCACCGGGACAGCGGGGCTCAGGGGGCTTTCACCTCCACAGGCAAGCCACCTTGATCTGACCCTCGTCAAACAGAATGAAGACTACCTGACGGCTAACCGGGCGTGTTTTCTCCTTTAGGAGTGACTCTGAGGGGAAACAGCGGCAACAGAAGCGGCAGGAGGGCCAGGAGAGTCTCTGCAGGCGTGTCGGAGGACGCTCTGGCCACAGACAGCGGCGTGTTCGAGGCCTGGGGCAGAAGGTGAGAGGAGGTCCACCCTCACAGTGCTGAAACACAGCATGCTCTCTGGAGCAACTGCGCCTCCTGGTGACAGAGGAGGAAACTGCCACACAGACAGTTCAGCTCTGACTGGTGGCATCGCACAGCGTCGACGACAGCGTCTCAAAAGCGCTTAAGTGTTAGAAATGAATTTGAATCTTCTTAAAAGTAGGTGGTGACAGTCCAGTGCATCATGTCTCATCAGTGGACTGTCTCCAGATGATCATAAAAGACGTTTTTGTCCAGTGAAAGAGGAAAGCGGCCTGTTTAATTCTTGTTCTGTCGTTCCTCCAACAGGGCAGAGGAGTCCGATGAGATGTCCTACATGAAAGAGCTGACGTCTGTGAGCGAGCCCACCCAGATCCAGCTGGGCCTGCTGTGAGTAAACTGTTGGTGTGCGCTGAACGTGGGTGGTGTCGTCGCTCCCTGACGGTGTCAGACATTATGAGACAGTATGCTTCCTCACTGTCCATCTGTCCGTCTGTCATGAGCGCGATAACTCAAGAACGCTTTGAGGGAATTTCTTCAATTTTCAAGGATGAACCGACCACTTTGGTGGTCAAAGGTCAAAGGTCACTGTGACATCATAACTTTTCTGGCCGTTGTTCAGCAGCCTAACTCAGGAACAGAAGGACAGATTGTGACCATTTCTCACATTTGCTCAGATACTGAGTTGGTGACTCTGATCTTGTTTGAGCTGATTGTTTAGATCTTCTGTGCTGCAGGTTGAACATGTGTGAAGCGTCCATGTTTTACAGTTTGTAGCTTCTTTGCTGCCATATTTGAAGAATAGTAGTCGACCACAAGCTGGTTGGTTGAGCTGATATTGATCTTCAGGCGATTGTGGTGATGAAGCTCTCTATCTGTCCTCTGTACAGTGACTGTAGACAGCATGTCTCTAACTGGAAATACCTTTAATTAAGTTCCTTTAAAGTCTTCATTACATATATGAGACAGACATGGATTCAAACTGCACCTCGGCTGGTTGGTGGAGGCAAACAGCCAGGCGGTGTAACTGAAGCTGTACTTTCATCTTCGCAGGTGGGACTCTGGCTCTCAGTCTGTCCGGCTACATCTGCTGCAGCTCAAGAATTTGAACAGGTCCACTGTGAGAGACGGCTACAAAGTGTGAGTACTTCCAGTCCTGACGATTGAGGCAATAGAAAAAAAGAAATATGTTTTTTTGCCTTCTTGTTAGTTAAATAAGAAGTTTGATGTGACTCTCATGTGTGCATGGTAAATATGAAGCAAGGAGATGTTAGCTTAGCCTAGCATAAAGACTGGAAATAAGGGGAAAGTCAGCCTGACTCTGTCCAAAGGTGAACAACTGCCAGATTTGGGGTTTTCCACCCAGCTGAGCTACTTTTTATACGATGGAGCCTCTGTGGCGACTTGTGATAATTTTGGCAAACGTGCTTTCCACAAAGAAACGAGGCCACATCCTGATTAATCTGCCTTTACTTTCCTCTAATTAGTGTGATTGAGAGTGACGGCACAGAGTTTGGTGGGCTTAAAGCACAACGATCAAATCAGCACTTTGGTTCATTTTGTTAGGCTGAAACTTTGAAACTTAAATTATTATTTGCTCCGAGCTTTGTGATAAAGCCTTGTAAAGAGGTGGATTTTGTTCTCTTTGGGCAGAGCCAGGCTAGCTGTTTCCCCCTGTTACCAGTCTTTATGCTAAGCTATGCTAACACTAGAGTGGCTTCAGTCTTCTCTAACTCTGAGAGAAAGTGGAAAAGTGTGAATTTTCAGCAGCAGCATGAAGAGCAGAGATGCTTCTTCATCTCTGTGTCACAATTTTATACCACATGATGAAAAAACACTCTAAAATAAGTCAAAGGAAGTTTACATAACAGGAATATTAAAGGTATATTTTTCAGGATTCTTCCAAAAACAAGTACACACTCACCTATGACCCACTGGAAGTGTGTGTCAGTTTATCTGTCTGCCTCCAGTTTATTTCCTGCTTATTTTGCTGGTGGCGACCAGGCTGAAGGTGTAATCTGTGGTCTGAAGCGCCTCTAATTTCTCTTGCCTGGACACATTAACAATTAGCTAATGCTGCTGTTGGCTTGTCGGCTGCTGTCTGTAACTCAGCAGATCACAAGCAAAGTAATTATGTTCTTAGCGTCACACTTAGCGTAATTATTGCCTATTACTGCGTCTGTTAGCGAGCGAGACTGAAGACACTGACGCTAAAGACACTTCTTATGCAGGTATGCGATGCAGCAGGTGGGTCAGTGGGCTGCGTGTGATCTGGCAGCTGTGGTCAGGGGATGTGTGCGTGAACATGTTATTGTTGTTGTCATCATTGTTGCGTTCGTGTGCAGGTATGTGAAGGTGCACTTGCTTCCACTGGACGCCGGCAGGGCCTGTGCGTTTTACTGTTGTACGGCGTTGGAGCCGCAGTCCCAGATGAGTTTCAACGAAGGCTTCTGCATTCCTGTCCCTGCAAACGCCCTGGCGGTGTGCGCTCTGCAGCTGTCCGTCTGCTCGCTGGGACCCCAGGCTCAGGAGGAACTGCTGGTGGGTCTGAAAGGCCGAGCCGGTCCATGGAGACTGCAGCAGACCAGGAAGCAGCATCGCGCTGATGTTGAATAATAAACAAATGACACCGCAGCGCCGATTCTGCTCTTTTAAGATCACTAATACACGGTCTTATGACAAAATGCTGATGCGCTGATATCTAAATGACGTTCTCCGTGTCTTCCTGCAGGGCACAGCCCAGGTGAGCCTGGCAGACTGTGAGGGAAGTGCTGAGATGGTCTACCACTGGCTGCGAGTGCAGATGCTGAGCGGGACGGAGATGTCCAGGCCTGAACACAAGAGCCTCAGCCACCGCAGACACCACGACAGCCAGGACGACGAGCAGAGGCCTAGAGCCATGGTAAACACACACACACACACACACGTTTATTCTGCAGCAGTGCAGAGTACCTGCACTGACGGGTGGCCTCAGGGAGACGGAGAGCAGCACTGCAGAGAGAGAGAGCGGTCAGTCCTGATCAGTTCACACAGCCGACTATAAATTTGTCAAAGCTGGCGTCTCCACATCAACACAGAGATCAGATCTGTGCTGCAGAGTTACCTGCAGCCAGTTGGACCAGCTGAACGAGCTCACTGTGTGCTGCAGCTGTACTTCAGCTTGATGCTTCTATGCTGAAAAACCATCAGAGCGCTGAGGCTAATTTCTCTCTAAGACGATGCAGTCGACTTCATGACTGTAATAAGTCATTGACATTATTTGCAGCTGCCACAAACAATCACTAAACCAGCTGTTGTTGCTTTTGAGGTTTGGAATCTGATCAGTAAATATTAAGTGAAATATAGATTATCACCCAACTGTGTAACATGTATTTTATAGTGATGCAAACTGGAACAATTACCACAATAATATATATAATTAACACAAATATCATCACACTGAGCAGTCGCTATGTTACAACCCTGATTCCAAAAAGGTGGGATGCTGTGTAAAACACATTTAATGGAGCGAGGTTCACCACTTTGTGAACACATGATTGGATAAAGGATTTTACTACATGGACTCAGGAACACTTTGGAAATGACTGAATTCTGTTTTACTTGTTTCACACAGCGTCTCAACTTTTTTGGAATCAGGGTTGTGTAACAGTCAATGATCAGCTGATCATCTCACTGGTGCTGCTGTGTAAATAGCACTTTGCTGTTTTCTTCCAGCTCCGTCCGTCCCTGATGCTGTGTTTATGTTATAAAACTAGTCAGCAATTCACTGAAACGTAGGCGTAAAGTGCTCACAAGCAGCAGATCAGAATCTGCACAGTGAATCACATTCACACTTCTGGTGCAGGAAGGAAGTTGAACGATTAAATAGCACTTCCTTGTTGCTGAAACACAGGGTGCTTCTTCCTTTTAAGCGGGTTTGAAGGACTTTTCCAGGTCTGAGGAGGTGAAAGTATCCAGCAGTTTACAAGAAAACGGGCAAAAACTAACAAGCGGTCAGAAAAATAAACATCAGTTTGTGCGAGACATTTTTTTTTCTTTCCTGTGTCTTTAATCATCTTGTGACTGCTCAGATAAGAGGGGAAAAATGCAGAGGCCTGTGGACGGCCTGATCAGCAGACAGATAGGACATGTCATGGACCTGAGTCATGACTCGGGAACTGAAAGAGGCTCTAAAGCGCCGACTTGGCCCAAAAACTGGGCGATCCTGAGGCGTTTCCTCAAAAAATGACTAATTTGTGCATTAAATACATCAAAGTGTAAATGCTGCCTCGCCTGCAGGAGAAATTCCTCTCGATCCACAGTCCGCCGGTGAGCGGCTGAACAAAGCGCCTATTTGACAAGAATGTTTCTGCCGAGCCAAACAAGCCTCCGCGCTGCCGGAGGAGGGAGGAGGAATGTGGACTGCGAGGACGGTGTTTGCTAGTTTGCTCTGTGACATTACAGGACACTGTCTGCACCCTGCTGTCACGCACCGCCGCCGCCGCCGCCCATCTGGAAGAGCGGGAGGCAGAGCTGGAGCTGCAGAGGCTGGAGAAGAAGGAGGAGCCGGGGGAGGCGGTGTCTGAGAGGTGGAGACTCTTTCTGCTTCTGTCAAATACAAAATTCCCGTCTTTTTGCCGCCTGCGTGTTAACGTGGTGAGGGTGTGCTTGGCAGGAGCTGGCAGGCAGAGTCGGTGGACAGCGGCTGCAGCAACAGCACGGCGTTCACGGCCGCCTGCTCGGAGGGTCTGTGCGCAGAGGGCATCTGCATCACCACTGGAGGGCGCTGCGACCAGACAGCCAGCAAACTGTCCGCGGTGAAGGTAAAGTCCGCCGCCGAGGTCCTGTGCAGCCGATACCTGCGTCTGTGGCGCGGATGCATTTAAGCGCCGCTGGTTTGCTGTTGCAGGTGGAGAAGGCCACCATGACGGAGGGCCTGTTCCCAGAGCCGGCGAGGGTGCGGCCTAAAGAGAGGGGGGGTCGCTGGGGTCACGCCTCGCCGTTCATGCGCGGCAGCACCATTGTTCGCTCTCAGACCTTCTCTCCTGGCGCCCGGAGTCAGTACGTCTGCAGGGTGCGTGCATTGATCATTGTTGACTTGCGTTCACTGTTCAGGTGTTCGTAATTCTGTCTGATCGTCTTCACATCAAACGATTCTTCCTTCCAGTTGTATCGCAGCGACAGTGACAGCTCAACTCTACCAAAGAAGTCGCCTTTCGTCAGGAACACGTTGGAAAGGAGAACGCTGCGATACAAGCAGGTACGTTTTGTTTCAAGCTTGCACATATCGGAGCGTTTAGGGCCAGGTTTCTGAGGTGTGCGTGCATGTGTGTGTGCGTGAGCAGCAGTCGTACCGCTCCTCCCTGGCCGAGCAGCCGACGCGTACCTCCCTGGACCTGGAGCTGGATCTCCAGGCCTGCAGGACGCGTCAAAGGCAGCTGATGGAGGAGCTGAGCGCCCTGAGGGAGCTGAAGCTGCGACTGGAGGAACCGCAAGCCCGGGAGGACACGGAGCTCCCGCACTGGGCCCTGAGGGACGAGCGCTTCCGCTGCCTGCTCAGAGAGGCCCAGAGACAGGTGAGGCCGGACGCCGCCTCACAAGGTCACGAGATTCGGCCTCGGCCGGCAGCTGCTGACTCTGTTGTCGCCCTACAGGCCGGCCAAAGCAAGCAGGAGCAGCGTCAGGAGGAGGCGGCAGAGAGGAGGCTGAGGAAGGCTTCCAAAGAGGTTCTGCAGATGAGGGGGCAGAGCCAGAAGGAGCCCCTGCCTGTGCAGACATTCAGGTTTGGACTTCCACTCTGTTACTCCACTGAAGATTCAGTGATGTGATCCAGTTTCAGTCAGAGCGCCAATCACAACAAATGTTGTCTCATGGCGCTTTTCATATGAAGCAGGTTGAGACAAACTCTTTAATTTAACTTAACAGCAGTTCCCCCATGAGCAAGAATTCGCTGATGGCGAGAGGGAGGGAGGGAGGGAGGGAGGGAGGGGGAGAGGAATGATAATAACAGCTAAAATAATAATACAAATAATAGTATCTCAAAGTATATATATATAATAGCAGACATATTACTATGTATATATGTTAATTTGTGATATTATATGAGGGTTAGGGTTAGGGTTATTTATGTACATGATACATATAAATACAAGTATTTCTACTAATAGTATATGATATTTTAAGTATATAATCATAGAAATATGACTATGTATATATTTTAATATGTGGCATTATATCAGGGTTTATGTGGATAATGATGAACTTTATATAATAATATAAATATGACTAACAATAATATACAATAGTATATGTAGATATTATGTGATATATCAGGGTACGTGTATATAATAATAATACAAATATATCTACTAATATCAGTATATTGTGGTAGATGTATCTCATAATGGATCTCATAGTAATAAATGTTAATATGTGATATTATATCAGGGTATATGTGGATAGTAATGACATAAATATAATAGTAGAAATGTGACTAATAATATAGTATAGTATACACATATATCAGGGTATATGTGGGTAATATTAGTAGAACTGTGTCTAATAACAGCAGCACAGCCGTGGTATCACAGGTGTGCTTTGACCAGAATAAAACATCGTTCAGTCGTTTTGAGCTCTCCTTCGTGCGGCGCCGGTTCTTCCCGGCAGCCTCTGGACTTTTCTGAAGGAAAGACGTTGACAGACGCTTTGACTCACATTCACTTGTCAGGAATTTATGTCCTCTGTTGCAGCAAAACACATTACATAAGCATTCAGAAACTCCCAGAGGGGAAACTGGGCTGCAGTCGACGAGCAGCATTAAAGGCGCCCTGCAGACTCCAGTTAGCACAGTTTGTTTACATTCAGCGTTTCCTCGAGGTGCATTTGTGTCCTCAGAAAACCTCCGCGAGCTGCTTTTTCTCCGTCCGTGTTCTGGGCGTAAATCACGCTCTGCCGGTGCATCGCTGCGTTTCGAGCCTTCACCTCCTGCTGATCAGTGGATTAATGTAAAGCCACTGGCAGGACGGCGTGCTTGTGTTGTGTCACCCTTTGTGCACGTGAACCAGGGCTCCTTACGAATTCTCTAAATTTGAATTTATATCCGAATTGTAAAAAAAATTATATATTTGATTCTGAAAATTAGTCACAAAACTGGAAATATGAAATCCGACATATTTAAATCATGATGTCCGGTGAAAATAATTCCAGGGTCAGATGTAAAAACTAAAATAAAATAGTCCAGCTCCACGTGCTGCTTTCCCGCGCTGCTTCTCGTTGAATTGAGAGTTTATTCAACCAAAGCAGAGTTCGTGATGATTGTTGGAACAGCAGAAAGACGAACCAAGAAGGTTTTGGTGAGTTTTATTTTGTTTTAGTCGCGTTTGAATGAAGTTTGTTTTCCGATGATAAAATCGCTGTTTTTGTGAATGGAGTCTGGTGGCTTCGGCCAGAGAGATAGAACAGCTGCTTCTGGTTAAACACAATACATCTCACTCTTAAACAGAAGTGTATCTCTGCAGGGATCCTTTTCATGTCATCACACATTTGTTTTAACAATCTGAGCCTGTCAGAGGAAAAACAAACACTTTTACGCCAATGCCTGGAAGGGCTAAAACTGTTGTCTCCATTAGTCACTTGGACACGTGGACGAAGGGTCCATAATCAGTTAATACGTGACCAGAAGTCCTCCAGTTTGTCTCGGCCTTGAAGTCTTTCAGGACGCGTGGACACACACACACCAACTGAAAACTCTGAGCACAGCGTCACTTTGATTGATTGAAAATTAAATGTAAAACGAGCGAATCGTTCATCGACACGGCAGAGGACGTTCTTTTATTTACTCTGTAATGTGTTTTGAATGATTGAACCCGTGCAGTTTTTTTTAGAAGGAATACTCGAAAACATCATTTTTCACCAATTTTAACAGCTTTAATGTGAGCGGGCGCTCCACAGCACCACCTAGAGGCGACAAACCCCACAGGGCACCTTTAAGGCTACAAACAACCCATAATGCATAATTCACTGATTTCCTCATTACAAAATGTGCAATATATATATACATATATTTTAAACTTAATTTCCAGCTTGTTGGTTTTTGTCTAACATGGAGCCTCTACGTTATCTGACAGGCAGGAAATGAGAGGATCAAAATATTCTTTCACATATTTACCAAGAGATAACAGAGCAGTTGACTCGGGGACAAAGATCAGCAGCTGTTATCCTCCACTTACATTAAGAAAAGCGACTTTCAGCAGTGTGCTCATGAACTCCTTGAGCTTCAGCCGTGAAGCAGGCGTCTTTATTTTGTGCTGACTGACAGGATTTTACAAAGTTTTCTCTGTCTTTGTCTGCAGAGAGAAGATGGCTTTTTTCACTAGACCAAGGTTCAACATACCTCCTTTGCCAGCTGACGACGTATGAGAGCTTGCCTCTGTGTTATGTGACTAAACATGAAGTATTTGTCGAATTTTTCTGAGCTCATGAAGTACAAAGTTCTTTCTGCCGAGGACGCGGGCAGCGTGACGCGCAGATGATGAAGATTAGAAGGTTTCACATTTTCAGAAGTGTTTGTGCGGCCGTAATAAACACGAACACAGCAGACGCAGTTATCGATGCTCATTTCCTCTCTGGGGAAGACGCCTCTCATGAGGAAACTGTGTCTCTTTCCTCCTGTTTGAGTTTCTCCTGTCGTTTGTGCTTACAAAAGGCTGGAAGACGGGAACAAAAGTCGGCTTGGACAAATTCACTGTACTGTAACTTATTTTATAGTACTTTTCCTTGAAGGAAATTAAAAGAAACGCTTCCTGCTTTTTAAGTGTATTTTGTAGCTTTGAACAAATAGCACTTCGATGTTTTTACATACAGTTAAATGGAACTATTGTCTGATTTTGTTTCCTGTTACCTAATTCTTAAGAGTTATTTACATAAAATGTCACTTTGTAATCCACTTTTATGACAGATGTCATTGTCCTTTTGTTATGTTATTAAAATTAATATTATTTCATGTACTTTTCAATATATGAAACACTGTATTCAGATTTTTTTATGATGTCTGTATGAACATCTGCAGTGTTACCTCTTGTGAAGATAAAACCATTAAACCACATCGTGACGCTCGGCTTTTTTATGTTTCAGGTAATGAACATGATTTATTTAACCTGAGCAGGGACGAGGAGAACATCACATTCTGCACACAGAGACATTTTCTTTAAATGTGTCACGATCTCTCTGCAACCACAAGCACTTTGCGATGACCCACTTGAGTGTCGGGTTTGCCGATTCTCAAGAAGCCGTACCGCACGGCAGGCAGCCAGCTGTGTCAGCGACTCATCTGATACGACATCCTGTTTGAGCCTCGAGACGCCGGGGAGAGGCTCTGGTAGAGCTGCGCTGAGTAGAAACGCACACCTAAACCTCCACATTCTCACACCTCATTCCCGAACAGAAAAATGCAGCTCGCGGTTTGAACAAAACGCCCGTGGCCCTGCAGGCAAACCAGTCCCAGGTCTCTGCTTGTCTCGGCTAACTGTCGTGCTCGGGACCAGCTTCACAAACACCGCTGTGCTTCCAAGCGGAGATGTCAGTGCAGGGACAGGCTGATGCAACAGACGGTGCAGTTCTGCAGCTTGAACGTTGAGGTTTGACACTTAATCCACAGGGAACGATTCCAGCACAGAACAGAATTCATGTCAGCGCAAAGACCTCCTTTCTGCTTGTTTCAGCCCTTTTTTTTAATATACAAATAATGTGCGATTCACATGACAACACGTTGTTACAGGCTGGTGTCTGGTGCGCCTAATGAAAATCAACATGCAGAGATCATAAACCTGAATTATACGATCTGTCAGTTAACATCACAGCTGCTCTCTTGGGAAACCGGTGGCTCGTGTTTCGTAGCACAACAACACGGCCCTTAAAGCGTTCACGAAGCCGGCTCCTTGTTTACCAATAAAAAACTTTCTCATGAGAAAAATACATTTGGAATAATGCTGAAAGAAATCTGCCTCCTCCTCCTTTAAACAACATCTAACACAAGCCATTAAAAATGTTCAGTGATTTTTACTCAGCAGTAACTCCATCCAGCTGGCCAGCTGTTTGCTTTAGATAAGAAGGATAACATGGCTGATGCAGTGTGCGCTGACGAGTACCTCAGTCAGTGTTTACTTCTCATAAATCCCTGTTTCATCAGACTACTGATCATATATTTAATTACATGTGCACACCTGAGTCCCAAAACAAGTATGATACATCTCTCCTTTACGAGGTTACATGTTCAAATCCTAAGAACCGCAAACTTTAAGCTGCTGCTAAAGAAGCAAACGCTGCAATTGCCAGGTTGTAAAAGTAATTAACTGGGAGTTGCACCAGTAAACATTACTCATGGCGCTGCAGCAGGTGGAACACGGAGAGGTTAAAGCATGTCGTGTGATCGCACAGACAAGCTGCAGAGAACAAAAAGCTCGTCCGTGCACCTCAACACATCGCTCATGTAATATATCCCTGGAGAAAAGTTCACGTGACGCTAACTTAAAATGTAAATTGATGTCAAACATCCTGCGCAGGTAAGCCCGTTCACCTGGACGATGAGCAGGAGTTCTCCACAAAGGGTCCAGTCCGGCCTTCAGGTCAGAGGTTTCCATATGGGGATGGAAACGATGGTGGGCAGCTCCCCTATAGGCGGCGGATTGTACTTCTCGACCCTCATCAGTCGCCGCAGAATGTCGTCGCGGTCGCGCGGCCATCCGTAGACGTGTGTGTTCTGAAGCCAGTTGGGAACGTGACACTGTCGTGATTACAAACACACACAGCGTTTTGTTAATGTGGCATCGTACCTGTGTGGTCTTTTGTTTAAGAGCACGCAAAGCGAGGCGCCCTCTTGCCTGTCGTTGATAGTAAAATTTACCCTTTTAGCCCCCGGGAACACGATGGGAATGAACCGGAAATTCTTGCTTCCATTCTGGATGAACTCATTCTGGAGCTGCAAGGCGCACACAGAAAGATGCAAATGAGAAAAACTCTGCAGAGTTCAGAGTATTTCAGCCTGCCTGTGGACTGGTGGGCGGCTCTGGACCTGTTTATGGATGTAGACGGTGTTGAAGGTCCTCTCGTCGTTCTCCAGGCCCACAGGGGACGCCGTCACTGTCTCATAGTACTTGGGACTGATGATGATGATGATCAGGTACTCTTTCTGGATGAGAGGAAGAACACTTTTCATCTTTGTTTCACACGTTTACTCTGGCTGAGAGAGAAGAAGCTCAAGATGGAGCAGACTATTATCTGAAAAGTGTTTTCAGATGTCATCTTTTTGGTATCGTAGAAGGATCTTTACCTCACTGAGGTATCGCTCCATGAAGTCTATCTTGCTGATACTCCTGAACTGCTGCTCAAAAATGTCAATCTGAAATAAATGAAGACATCAGTCGGAAAGTGGACACCTGAGCAGATGACAGGCAGATCGACAGCGGCAGTACACAGACGAACAAGTAAATATACACACATAATACACAGAGGGCAAGTTATTTAGACTAAAATGTGGCTTGCTGACATTTATTTTGCCATGTAATTCTTTTTAAACCACAGAAATGTATGAATTCAAAGAAAACAACATGTTAAATGTGCAGTCACAACAAAAAGGTCAACTATACGGCTAAAGTACAATAGCTAAATCCTTGAAGCTAGCCATAACTTCATCGATTTCAGTAAAATAACAACCCCTTATTATCTCCTCTCTAACATGTTGGTTTGTTGAATCCAGTCATGGAGCATTAAAACAATTAACCTCATGTTGGCTTAGCATAGCAGCGGTAACCACATCAGTTTTGGACTTGTGGAATTCACAGTTTGGTGTGAAATTACAATGGGTGCACCCTGAGCCGGTCGCCAGCCGACTGCAGGGCAACACACATACAACCATTCACTCTCACATTCACACCTAGGGACAATTTAGAGTCACCAATTAACCTAATGAGCATGTTTTTGGTCTGTGGGAGGAAGCCGGAGTGCCCGGAGAGAACCCACGCATGCACGGGAAGAACATGCAAACTTCACACAGAAAGGCCCCCGCCTGACCCGGGGATCGAACCGGCAACCTTCTTGCTGTGAGGCACGCGCACTACCTGCTGCGCCACCGTGCCGCCAATTTTAAGATTATTACATTTAAAAAAAAAAAAAGTGGATAGAAAGCTGAAAGAGCTCCTCTTGTGTGTTGACGTGTTTGGGGTAAAATAAGTCAAAATAAAGGAACTATATGCTCGACAGCTTTTTCTCAACTTCATCTCTTCTGGACCAACTTCTCTTCGTCTCCATTAAGCATCATATTAAAAAACATTTCTATCAAACGTATTAAAAAACCTGAACATACGTGCGTATCGAAGCCGTTTTGTCGCAGCAGAGCCACGAAGTTGATGATCTCGTTGACGTGCTTGTCGCTGTCCGCCTCGTACGTGACGAACACCCTCCCTGCATTAAAGAGCCACAAACACATAATGAGAGCGTGTCCGGCAGCTCGGCCGATCGTCCACCGCTGCCCAACACTCACTCTGCTCCAGAGACAGCGGCGTGCTGTAGGGAGGGCCCTTCTCTTTGGCTGGGGCTTTGTGGCCACTGTGTGGAGGTAAAGAGCTTTTTTTTTAATCACAGTTAGAAACGTGCAACAGGAGACGAGTTGCTCAAACATGTCAAAAGACTCACATGTGGGTGAATCCAGCTCCGGGAAGTCTGCAGTCAACTGGACCTGGAACAAGGGAAAGAATCCGTTATAACTCCTGACATGTGCCTGAATCAGGGTGGATTAACAGGACAGACTTACAGTACGGGCCATACGCCGGGTGGTACTGAGGCCAGAGGGGCTTGGTGACCACCGGCCCCCTGGTGAAGGCGTCCACGGGGCACTGTGCGCAGCAGGCAGCTCCCAGCGGCGAGCACGAGTACGGGGGCAGCGTGTGGTGGCACAGGTTGGCCGAAGGCGGGTTGGAGCACAGCGACAGCGGCTGCTCCAAGCTGCTCATGCCGGTGCTGTGTCCGCCGGGCAGGGACAGGGACTTGCAGCCTGAGAGGCAGCTATCTCTAGTGCAGCTGGAGACGTCTTTCTGGCCCAGAGAGGACGGCAGGCTGCTGGGATACCCCGACCAGCTGCTGGCGAAGCTCGGATGGAGCCAGGCGCCGTTGGCCTGGCTGGGGAACGGTGTGGGCTGGCTGTACCCAGCAGGCAAGCTGCAGGGAAGCTGGTATGAGAAGTAGCTTGAGCCAGGCGGAGGGAGAGCGTGGTCGCGCTCCTGCTCTCTGTCCGGCCTCTGTCCGCCGAGCAGGGAGTCATCAGCGAAGGTGGCGTGCTCAGGAAGGAGGCGGTGGCCATCGGGGTGAGGGGTGGGGTCTGGCTGGTGGGCGACGCCGGCTTCTCGCTCCCCCAAGCTCATGGTCTCATCGTCCTCTTCCGGCGTGTTGCGGTGGCTGTTGTGGTGCCTTCTCAGCTGGCTGACGTGACTGTGAGGTGACACATTCATCAACATTCATCTGAATATTGATCCACATCAAACAGCGTATCTGAGTTCCTGCTCACCTATTTGGTGCTAAAGCTGAGTGGATTGAAGTGGGCATCATCATTAGGCCTCTTCCTCCAGACATCCATGTGTGTCCAGTTCAAGCTGCGCCCGAAATCCTGTCGAAGAGTCATTTTAAGCACAGCTGACCAAAGCGAGACATCTTCTGCCCTTTAACACTCGAAAGGCTGATTTGTACATCAGCCCACACTGCTGCTGCTGCTGCTGCTGCTGCTGCTGATGATGATGATGATGATTTCTTGATTCACATGAGAACGCATTACAACGTGTCTCCCACACAGGGGACTTTTCTCGAAATGTTTGGTGGTTAACACTTAGGAGACAAATGAACTCACATGTGGGAATAAGGAAATGATGCCTCCCACCGACAGAAACCACACTCCGATGGAAAAAAAAAAAAATAATCAAACCACAAAACTTCCAAAAGATAAAAATGTGTGTCTGGATTTCTGAGTAACGGCATGTTCGATTCACAGCGGGACCCTCACTGTACTTTTTACTGATGGTGATTTCTAACATGCAGCCATCAAAGACACAAACACACTTCAGAGCAGAGGCCAAATCAAGAGACGCACAAAGCTGAATGGGACAGTTTGGACAGAGAAGTCGCTTTCAGGGTCACATGAATTCAGTTCTTAAGCAGACTTTCTCCACGTGAACCTCAAAGCTGTCTAACCTGAACTCAGGTGGGCTCGCCTCCCAAAACGACCCTGAAGCTTCCTGTAAATGCACACCCGCTCATTAAAGCCTTCCTGTGGTCGCACGTTGTTGTTCGCACTTTCCACTGAGCCTGACTCAGATCTGCCTGCGCCTGCTCCTCATTTCGTGCTTTACAGGTGGAAAAAAACAAAACACGTCCTCTCCTCACCTGGGCGCACTGACGATGTAACAGCTGCTTTTACAAACTGAACTGTTTAATCTGCGAGTGACCCCGAACAGCTAAAAAAAAGCCTCTGAAATTAAGTTTTATGATCAGTGATAACTTACATGTAAACTAGTTTTAGTAAACGCTTACAAAAAGTACACATAACCCTTAAAATGTGTACTTAGTACACGTTATATGTCGAAAGTACAAACAGGTAACATGTAAAGTGTCATGACTTCACTCACCGTCTGAGCGTCTCGTGCAGGTCATTAATCCCCTCCAGGTGAACAAAAAAAGGTAAAAATGCTTCACGGCTTTGAGTCCAATATGAGTGTTAGCTGTCCTCTAATGTCCTCCGATGTCCTTTACCGTCCTCTCCACAGGTCTCACAATTAGTGACGCTGCGGATGAATTTGTTCTTTACTACACCGCCGAGCAGCAGCACCGCCCTCTGACAGACTCCACCTTTTCCCCACACACACAAACACACACGCAGACAGACGCCTACACACACACACGTTAGGTTTCCATCATTTTTGGGGACATTAATTTCCTGGAGACTTAGCCAAACCATAATCACGGCTTCCGTCACCCTGACCCTTACCTTAACCTTAACCAAGGTCTGTATGTAGTGATTTACATAAAGGGGACTTGCAATTTGTCCCCACCAGGAAGGTGAGTCCCCACAATGTGACTGTGTAAACAATGTCCCCACAACAAGCACACATACAGGCACACACACCTGTTGTTTTCAATATTTTTGGGGACATTACTCAGACTTAATTTCCTGGAGACTTGACCAAACCATAACCACTACTGACCTGACCTTAACCAAAGTCTTAACATTCAAATTTAATTATTTAAATGATGGGGATTAGCAATTTGTCCCCACAATGTGAATGTGTAAAAAGCCCCCACAACGTGAGTAATACATAGCCCACACACACACATACACAGACACACACTTTGGGGAACATTACATTCATAACCTTAACCCAAGACTGCAGCCTAAGATGACATTATGGGGACGTGTATTTTGTCCCCATGAGGAAGGCGAGTCCCCACATTGTGAATGTGAGCAGGTTTATGTCCTCACAGCATGAGTAAAAGACACACACAGTTCTATCTTTGTGAGGACACTCATTGGCATTATGCATTCCCTAGCCTCTTACCTTTACCTTAAAATAAACCTAAAACCTTATAATAAACCCAGTTCTAACCTAACCCTTAAAACACACACACACACACATACAGAGAGAGCAAGAGACAGGCATGTTTCCATCTTTATTGGGGACATTGACTTACATTCATTTCTTGGAGACTTACCCAAACCATAACCACTGCTTGCCAAACACTAACCATAACTCAAGTCTTCACCCTAACATGTGCTGATTCACATTATGGGGACTTTGTGATTGTCCCCATAAGGACATACGGTCCCCACAGTGTGACTGTGAACAGATTTACGTCCTCACAATGTGAGTAAGACATGCCCACACACAGCAGTGCAGAGAGGTGTGTTTTCTTTATTAACTCCTCGAGTCGATGATAAATCAATGAGTGCAGACTGTCTTCAAACGATTTGACATTTGGTGCGGTTTCAAGCCGCCGCTCACACATTTCACTCCAGCTTCATACAAAAGGTCATTTTAAAAAGAGAGATTTAAAAACGGTGAACGTCGGCGTCGTCACAGCTGATGCAGGAACGCTTCGGCGTTGACTCGTCGCTGTTTGGAGAAGCAGGACTCCAGCCAGTCCTTCTGCACAGGGACGGCCTGAGCGTACTGACAGAGCAGATCCCGGAGCTCCTGTTCACACACATCACAGCAGCTCAGTTAAAGACCGAGTCCTGCTGCTGGGCTCTTAACCGTGGTCTATCAGTGGAAACGAGGTCAGAGGTCAGATCGGTATCAGTGAGTTTCAGCATGGCACTCACCTGTGTGTGGATCCTGTTCTCCACCTCTGCGACGACGTGGGTGACCTCCGGACTCATGATGTCCTCCTCGTCTCCATCATAAGTGCACTGCGGCTAAGGAGCGCACATGAACACACACAAACGCTGCAGGTGTTCCCAAACAGGAGCCAGTTAGGTAATATTCATAATTTCAACACCTGAGCTGGGAAGATAAAGTTGAAAAAGTGCTTTGACATGAATTATCTCACACGTGATAACTGCAGCTTATCAGCTCAGTGCTGCGATGACGACGTCCAGTCTGAAAGGATATGTGATCAGGTAGCGCGCCAGCCTCTTCCTCTCTGATGCGGGCAGGTTGTAGAAGAAGACCCGGACTCCCTTCATGAAGTCGGGGAGCCCTGCGGGGCCGGGGCTCCGGGCGGGAGCCGAGGGGCCGGGGGTTTCTGCCGCCGTCACCTCGGCCGACCCGCTTGAGTTACACAACTGCGTTTGAGTGGAGGATGCTGAGGCGGCAGCGGTGGATGTCTGAGGTGGAGCTGTTTTCTTCGCTGCTCTGCTGTGATAATATCTGTCAGCCAAGTTAAAAGAACTTTCAGAGAAACAGATTCTGAGAAAAAAAAAAAAACCTTTTTCAGATTTTATCCACTGAAGCCTTTCAAAGATACATGAACGTGGGGATGCCTCTGGAGGCCAGGTGTTTCCTGATCAGCCTCTCTGTGCCGTACCAGTTGAAGCCTTTGGTGGCGTGTCCGATGCGAGGGAGGTGAACGCTTGCTTTGTGGGAAAAAACATAAAGATGTTCAGAGAGCAGCAGCAGCAGCAGCAGCAGCATATAACTGATAGAAGACACAGAAGGACTCGTATAAAGATGACAAGCTGGGGTGTTAGGGGACTAAGACAGATAATAGAAACAGGCTATAAACAGGATCAAACAGCTTAAGTCAAAAGTATTTTTTCTTCAGAAAATCCATTTGCCAGTCTCTGTATCATCATGCCACCATAGTAATGCAGTTCAAATACACGTATAGAGAAATTCAGTCACAGTTCCTCTAATTGGAAGCGAGGTGGCTGCAGAACCCAAAATGAAATCTTAAGAGATAAATCTGAATCAAAGAGATGATGCAAGAGAATAAAGAGATCTGCTGCATTTGAGGACAAAATCTAATAAATTAACTGCTGATAAGGCTGCAAAGAGTGGCTCAAATAAGCTTATTACGGTTGTGGAGAGAAAGCAGGGAAACGTCTGGCGCGGAGAGTTAAAACATGTATTCAGACAGAGCGATTAACAGGAAGTCAAACAGCTGATCCACTGTTTGAATGAGTCACTCTCCTCTCAATGACTGGCTGTGTAAACATGATCAACATGAAAATATCACCAACATTTCTAACCCTCCTTCAATCACTCTTTCTATCTTTAGTGAAGGACCTCCATGTGAACCTCCTTCCATCTGATCAGCTGTGCAAAAAAAACACTTCTTTATATACCTGCAACTGAAACATCTCACATCCTCAAGATCTAAGCACGAAACAGCCGAACCGCCAGTGTCACACGTAGAAAATCTCACACTTCTGAAGCTGAAGGACTGAAGCATTTTTCTCCATTACAACACAAACTGAATCATCAGACGTTCCAGATACCTGTTTTTAATGCTGAGTGTTTGTTTGAGATACCTGGAAACAGTTATTCAGACTATTTCTGTGCAAAACTGTGCAGATGAGGCCCAAATCCGGAGGATGCTACTGTTAGCTTTAATTCAATTTTAATTGATTGGACTCCTGCAGACCTTCTGGAGGTGGCATCCTGTACTATTTTGGAGAAACTGGCTTATATAAGCAGAGGAAGAGGAGCAGGAGAATGTGGGAACATCTACTGGAGCTCCTTAATCTGCAAGGTGTGCTGAGTGAGATCCTTTGTCTTTGTTAACTGTAAAACAGGTTTCACAGTTTAGTTACTGTTGTCTGTTTTTCTAGTCTGGAAAAAAAAAGAAGCTAATTCAGAGAAACAGCCGGTGAGGGTTGGCACGGCTGGACCACTTCCTATGTTTACGATCTGCTCGAGCAGAAGAAGGCGGGGCGGCTGTCGCTGATGCTGCAGTCTGAAGTGTGTGTTAGCATGAAACACTGCGAGGGGAGCACCTGAGGGAAAGTGGGAGTATTGTTCTCCGCTAATTGTGTTTGCAAGAATTTGTCTGTGCACACACGGTGACGCCAGCAACATAACTCAGAGCGTGTCCTGCACATCCTGTCAGTCAAGTCTGACAATCATCAGGCACTTCATGCTCCTCCTTTCTTTGTGCCCTCACAGAGGCTCAATCATCAGCGTGTTATTAACCCTCTGAGACCTTAAAATAGTGATATCCCATCAAGACTCCACGTCTCATTTAAAATTCTGGCAAAAATAAACCAGATCCTGTAAAAAAGATTAAATTCTGCGCTCCTGAAAAGTCCACCGAAGTGCAGTGTTTGTGCAGGCTGTGAAAATGTAAACAGTTCAATATGTAGTGCAAGGTGAAATACAACTTGAATTTTTCCTTGTTTACGATTTACCACCTGCAGCCGTGATTGTGCTGTGTCTCCATAGAGGTGCAGGACTTGAAAATTGAGCCCAGGGAGAGTAAAAATGTGACACAAAACACCCGAAACTGGGATTCTGGTGGTTATATGACATGTTCATTTAAGCACGGATGACTCACCGTTAAAAAAGTCTTGATTCTACAAATGCACATTCAACAATCAGCTCGAAACCGACAGTATATTAAGTGTTTGTTAAATGACTTGAACGCTCAGTGTTTGTACCCTTGTTTCTTTTGGCCGCAGCGTAAATCTTCTTCAGGCCTTCGTCCAGAGCCGTCAGGAGGATCCCAGACAAGTTGTTGGCTTTGTCTCGCTGCTGTGCCACTATCAGGGCCAACTGAGGTGACAGGAAGGAGATCGAAACAGGTCGCGGCGTTATCATTTTCATTTCCAGGTTTGCCACTCTGCCACCACACATAAACCCACACCCAGAGGATGAGCGCTGCTGCTGCGAAGACGCAGCAATGCGCGATCATGGAAGCAGCATTTCCAGGCAGCTTTCAGCATCTTTGTGCAGTTTAATTTAAGCAGAGCGTACCTGATCCTGACCGTCGAGTCTGGACTGTTTGTCATCTATGGGGAAGAGCAGCACGTTTCCAAGGTCCAAATCTGAAAGAAATAACATTTTCACGCCATTAAAGGTCTTTCCAGATCGAGACCTTTAACGGCATGAGTAATAATTCTCTCTGAAGCTATGATTAATCGTACCTTTCATCTTGCCAGCAAGTTCATACTGCTTTGGTGGCTCATCTGATCTCACCTCTAGAGCTGTGAACAAGCCTCCCCTTCCCCACCGGCCTGAGTCATCTACACAAAAATGAGCATAGAAGAAGTGCTGAAGGGGCGCCACCTTATCACCTCTTTATCACCCCATCGTGCAAAGTGCGATGCTGCTATGTGGCGATAAAGTAAAACAGGTTTCGTACCAACACAGTGGACGATGATGGCGTTGCCCTGAGCGGCGTGAGGACGAGTGACATCGCCCAGAACGTAGTGGATGTCCGTGCTGTCGGAGTCTGTGGAGCACACGCTGCTGGCGTCCTCCTCTTCTTCTTCCTCGCTGTCCACAGACGGCAGGCAGCGTGACCTGTAGCCGCACGACTCCCACCACGCCATTCTGTATGAAGACGAACCCGGCAGTTAAAAGGTGACAGTCAGCCGGAGCCGAAAAGAAAACACAAACTGACAAATGTGTACTTTTTCTTGTATTTCTGCTCTTGTTGCTTCTTCTTCATGTCCTCCTGAAGTTTGGCTCTCTTGGCTGCAGCCTCCTCTCGTCTCTGGCGCCTCAGCTCCAGCTCAGCCTCAGTAAGAGGTTTCCTCTTCCTCGTTGGAATCCCAAGAGATACCGACAAGGAAACCTGGGAGCACACGCGCAAAGTCAGTTACTCACATGCAGTAGTTAAATATATATATTCACCATGAGTGTTTACTCCATTAAGTACTGCATCCTAACAGGGCAGACAAGGGTTTGTCTCATTTCTGTGACTCCTGCTTTCAAGTGGTAAAGTACACAATATTCAAGGCATTTTCATTTTGTTTTCACCTGTCACTTCCTGACTTTAGTGTATAAATCTTAGTTCATTTGGCACGGACATACGAGGATTAGTGAGGAGAAATCTGTACTTATAAGGAAGGAAAGGTGGTCTGTTGATGTTTGGTATAAACCTAAAATACTTCCGTGAAGCTGAATTTAACCTAACGTTAAATATCTTGTGTGCAAAGCTGCGTTCAGGTACAACCCTGATTCCAAAAATCTTGGGATGCATCCTGGAAAGGCTCAGTCATTCACAAGCGAGGACAGGGAGGTTCGCCACTTTGTGAACACATGATTGGATAAAGATTTAGGTGAAATAGAAGATAAAATCCACTTCATGTTTCATCGTTCATCATACGATGATTTAAGGGTTACACTTTTTAGTAAATTCTCCTTCAGCCTATTTTTTCTGGATTACAAAATAATTTGAGCTGTTCTGATTCTGGGACAGAAGACTGAGTTGTTTGTTTCCAATGTGAAATCCAATGAGCTGTGGGTCTGTGTGAGCTGGGCGCATGTCTGTATGCATGTGCATTATGACATAACTAACTAACAAGTCAGCGAACCATAAACGCACAAAGACATGAAAGACAAACGGAACTACATGCATGAGGTGTGACCTGATTCAGTGGGTTTTGCACCCACCAGCATGTCCTAAATGAAAGCTGCTGTCTAGAAGTTTGAAGGCTGAGATCAGTGAGCTGAAGTCTTTTAAAGATTAGAATAAACAAAAGTGCCCTACATACAATATTCAACATGCACATTGACCTGAAACAACAATATCGTGCATCCCCTGGTTTTTCCACTAATAAATGCAGTGTTGTCAGATCTAAAAATATCAGCTGGAGGTGAGGGAGACGCCATCTTACTCCAGCTTTGTGTCTGAGAGCTCGTCCCTCTCCTGCAGCCTTCTGGAACTCGGCCAGCTGATCCTCCAGCAGAAGGTCAAAGCTCTTCTGGTCGTCGGTGCTGGGGTCTCTGCTGTAGTCTTTGCCCTCAAAGTAGTACATGTGGTCTGAAGGATGGGACAGTACGACGGTGAGTAACAGAGTACCTTCTACTCATATTTGGAAAGGTAAATATGAACCCAACACATGAAATGCGAGATGTTTACAGGCCAGAAGAACCTGTTCAACGACAGAGGGCGTGATTATCAGTCTGTACTGGAACATACTCGGCCCGTCAGAGTCCGAGCTGTTCTCTTCCTCCTCTTCCTCTTCTCTGAGCGAGGTGAAGTCTTCTTCATCCGCCCACTGACCGTCACGTGACGGGCCGAGGATCTTCTCCAGTTCCACATCCTGTACGGAGCTCTCCTCTGATGACAAAAGCTTATCAACCCCAAACTTCAAGATCTCACTGAGCTGCAGGGGACAGGAAGCGTGAGCTGTGAGTACAAACGGCGAAACAAAAAAAGACAGCTGGAGGGGTTTTGTACAAGGTGGACAGAGACACAGGAAGTGGAGACTGCAGGATTCGGAGACGTTCACACACCTGCAGTCCTGCAGCAGCTGACTGAGCCTGGTCCAGCAAAGAGAAGCGTCCTTCTTCTATGACAGTGTTGGTGAGGTGCAGCTTGGACACGGCACGAGAGTACATGATCTCCTCCACGGTGTCTCTGGCCAGAAGGCGGACCACTTTCACAGGCCTGGAGTGAGTGACGGTCGATCGAAGATTAAAGGGGTTCTCGCAGAACACACAGATATCAAGGCAGCAGAGGCAGAGGCTGAGTTTTAGAGCCCTGCACAGCGTTGGTTAGGCTTCAGTTCGCATAATGCAGCTCAATAGCATCTTTCATTAGAGCCTTTATCCATCAAGCTCCATGTCCCCCGTTTATAATGCAGGTTTGCGGTCAAATATTTGAAGTCTTTCGAGGGAACTCAACTGATTTTACACATCAGTCTGTTAACAGGTGTTAGGGAGTACTGCTGCATATGTGGGAAAATAGTTGCTGTTACAGGAGGATGATAGTAAATCAGTGGAGCGCTCTTTCAAGCCAAACTACAGAAGCCTCAGTGGCATCATCAGGTTATTCTCTGTGATAACTGGAATAACTAATCATTCACGTCACCTGTTCTGACCAATCCGATGGCAGCGTGCAGCAGCCTGCAGGTCATTTTGAGGGTTGAAGTCACTGTCTATGAAGATGACCGTGTCAGCAGCAGTGAGGTTCAAGCCCACTCCCCCTGCAAAGACAGCGTGTTAGGAAGCCAGAAGGCCTGAAAACAGCGTGCACATCATTTTTACACTGAGGCTACATTTCCATAAACATGTATTAGTGTGAATGTAGCTTCATTACTTACACACTCATTTATTCATTTAGCTTTAAGAATTACACAGAGAAGTTAGAGGAAATCAGGTTTCTCTATTCGAACTTTCTGTGCATAAAACACGCTAAGAGAAGTCGCTGGCCTTATTTCCACGACTGCGTCATCCTGCCACAGCTCTTATCTCTGCCATCAGCTCCGTCTATGAAGCCAGCCATAGATTTACATATGCAGAAAAGCTTGCAAGTGCAGCTCAGTCCCTGCTGACTTATCATATCACCTTACCCTGTTATCTCCAAACTTGCCGCAGCGTCGTTCAGAGGATGCATTTAATCACTTACGAAGTCTTCAAGGATTACTTTCACCACACTTACTACAGAAACTCTGTGTCTATGAGCAGGTTATATGAGAAAAGAGGCTGCAAAGTTAAAGATGTTTGCGATGTATAGGATAGCTCGCCATAAAGCAGTAGCAAACAACAGTAATTAAAACATGCAAATGCATTATTAAGCACAATATTGTTACCTGATAATGTCAAAGGCACAGTTTGCCTTCCTGTTCAAACTCTTTGGCTCACCTGCTTTAGTGCTGAGTAGAAACACAAAGATGTCTTTGCTGCTGAAGTTCTTCACCGCCAGATTTCGTTCCTCCCCTCGGACGGATCCATCCAGA
This sequence comes from Chaetodon trifasciatus, assembly GCA_037975065.1. NCBI lineage: Eukaryota > Metazoa > Chordata > Actinopteri > Chaetodontiformes > Chaetodontidae > Chaetodon > Chaetodon trifasciatus. The sequence goes on from JBBMOE010000039.1 coordinate 2,542,208, forward strand.
CGTTCGTAGCTATAACCTGAAGAGAAAAGCTCAGTTTAGAGAAATTAAAAACACATAGCTGGAAACATAATTAAAAGTGCAGCAGCGTTTTCGCTTGATGTTTCAAAAGAAGGTAAAAGGCTGTTTAAAGGATTAGAATTGGACCGTCAGGATGTAAGATACGTGTTAAACGTTGGGATAATTGATTGTGATGTTCTGATAGTTGCTGAAACATCAGAGAGTTAAAGTCAGGGAGAGTAAGAGGTGCCGGCACCCCCTCCTCACCTCTGTACTCCATGTAATCCTGAAGTATGTCCAGCATCCTCGTCATCTGAGAGAACAGCAGGACCCGGTGGCCCCTTCACCACAAACATGCAGAGAGAGGGAACGTAAGACGATCTTAACAGAGGAAAAAGTGACTTTCAAAGTTGCATCAGCAGTGAGAATGAGCCCAAACTGCCACTAGGTGGAGCCCAATAACAGATGACTGACCCGTTGTGAAGGTAAGTGAGCATGCTGTCCAAAAGGCAAAGTTTCCCACTGGCTTCAACGAGATGTTCCCCCATCTCAAAAGGCTCCGGCTCCACGCCTACCCAGGACAACGGGAACGGACGTTTAACATGTGCTTCTGTGTCCCATTAACAGCTAATAAGATGCATTCATTCATTCATCACAGAGCACATCTCACCATCAAACAGGTACGGGTGGTCAACACACTTTCTCAGGTTCATCAAGATGTTCAGCAGCCGGTTCTTGTTTCCCTGCTCATTTCCAAAAGCCTCTGAAAACACATTCATGAGAACTGAGTCTGCAGCCGTCGCTCCATCGACGGATTTTCATGCACATTTCGAAGTACCGCCTTAGAAAAGGTTGATGGAGGCGGCAAAATTAAAACAAAAACAGACGTTTTTACACTCGTTTGAGGTGGTTTTTGCCTTTGTCAAAAGAGCTGAAGCACTACAGGAGAGAGTGGAGGGGAGAGACCTTTTAAAATCAGCTGTTTCCACTAGAAGATAGGTTAAAACGCCTCCTCATCGCTCCACACACGTCTGACGTGACCTTCCTCACATCAATACAGAAAGCAAACAGAAAGGTTTCCATCGTGCTCTCTACATTTTTTTCAACGTTTGAGCTTTAACTCTTTTAATTGTGTCCTCTTGTTGCGCTCTCTTCTCCTCCAGTGGTATTAAAAACAAGCATTCATTCACATTTTCTTTTGCTGATTTTCTCAAAATTTGGTTAAAGTTTGGGATGAAAGCCAAACTTCCATGAGGTCACTCTGTAACTATCGTGGTCACAATTCTTTAACAGAATGTGGGATCTGTATAAAGACTGATTGTTTATGTGTTTAAATTAAAAATACTGTCGGCTGATATCATTTTTAGCTCTTAAATGCAGGTATCCAGCATCACTCAGTGCAGACGTCTCACCCAGATCCTTCATCAGGAGGGCTTTGTAGTACTTCTTCTGCAGAGCCGACATGCCGTGGTACACCACCAGCTCCGTCTTCTTCGGCAGATCAACAGCCACCTCTGACTTGACTCTACGGAGCAGGAAGGGCTCCAGGACACTCTGCAGCTCAGCAGCTGCACACAGAAACACAGTATGATGGACACAGCGTGCCAGCGTTGATTTAATGAGCAGTTTCCACAACATGCACAGTTCATCAAACACATCCCTCGTGCACAAAAACGATGTCTGTCCTACCAAGAGCAGGCTGACTCTGCACATTGGAGTAAGAGCTGACGAAGCCGTCCGTCTCATCAGCTGCGAAGATGCTGGGCTGAATGAAGCTCAGCAGGGAGTACAGCTCCTGCAGGTTGTTCTGGATGGGGGTCCCTGTCAGCAGGACTCTGAAGCCGACTGAGAACTGCACAGCACACGTTACACATTAAAAACAACGCCAACAGCTGGACAGATGAGCACTAGGCAGCACAAACCAGGTGCAGCTCAGTACCTGGGTCAGGGTTTTGTGCAGTAGTGACTCCTGATTCTTCAGTCTGTGAGCTTCATCCACCACGAGCACGTTCCACTTCCACCTGAGCAGCAGAGCGAAGACGTACTGATTTGATTACACGGAAACATGGAATTAATGCAGGTAAAGCAGCTTAGAGCCGAACAAGGTGAGCAGTCCTGCCGCCCAAATCACCGGTGGACACGTTTCTACTGTCGCACAGCGCATATACCACAGCCACATGGCTCCACCGTAAGTCAGAACACACTCACCATCTCAAGAATGAAGCATCTTTGAGGCACAGCTGGAAATAAAAACATAATAAAAACAGAGACGTCAGTTTCAACACAATTGAACCTTTAGCTCAGTTTGTTCTCATGAAGCAGCCACAGACCTCGTATGTGGTGAGCAGAACATGAAAGTCCTGAGTGTCCGTCTCCCTCTGAAGCTCAGCTCGTCTCTCCTTGTCTCCCTTGTAGCACAGCACAGTCAGAGACGGGGCGAAGCTGTAAAACACAGCATTTCATACATGTAGCTCACAGGCGGTGTTATGAGTGGACTGCAGAGAATCGATGGAGACTCGTATACGAACGTGATTGTACCTCTCCAGCTCCTTTCTCCAGTTCTCCATGACGGACAGTGGACTCAGCACCAAGAAGGGACCTTTCTTCCCGAGAGATCCTGACATGTAGACCAGCAGAGAGATCGTCTGAAGGGACAAAAGACGAATTCTTGACATTCAATATGCAGTTTTTACACAGCAGGTCACAGTGTGTCCAGCTGTGCAGCTCCTTACGGCTACCGTGACGAGCCCCAGTTATCTGTGCATTATGTATTAATCTGTTTTGGGCCACATTTGCTTAAAAATATGTGACTGGCACGCAGGACAGACAACTATAAAAATTGATGAGCATGGTTTCTTGCTCAATCCGCCAATTCTTAGAGGAGAATTTCCAACTCCATCAAATGTGCCAGAGAGCCTCTCCAGCGATCCAGCAGACATAATTCATTAAACTCGGTCTTTAATGCTCTAACTCCCTCCGCCTGTGCACTACAGACGTGACACAGATTTCCCCCTGCTCTCAGTGGAGGTAATATTGTGACAGTCAGGGGTGTTGGCGAGGATATTTACCATTTTGTGCTCATGATTATTTTCATCACTATAGTGGAAAATGTCCATCACACTTTTCTCATGTGATGCCAGGGAATCTTTATTCAATTTCCCCAGCATGGCATTAATAAAGTTTTATCTTATCTTAAAGCCAAAGATAATATCATGAAATTGCTTTTTATGTCCAACTGACACTCAAAAACCTGCATACTGCGTTTATATGACGCAATAAAAGCAGCAAATGCATCAGAAGTGAAAAGCTAGAAGTAGGAATTTGGCTTGAAACATGATTTTTAATGAATGATATGCTGGTTTTCAGAATAGCTGGAGATTACTTTTCTGTTGATTGATGAATCAAATAATCGACTGCTGTCGTCAGCTTTAAAACGGGAACATAATTACATATAGAGGAATATAAACCAGGACAGGTACTGAAAACCCTTTTCTCTGAGCATATTTGGATATGTCACAGTGGGAAAAGCACAGATGTGAATAATAAAATCAGTTATGGCTCAGATCCATTTAGCTGCAGGGTCCTGATGTTGTGCACGCTGGCTCACCATCACACCATCATGACTTACTTTATTAGTGCCGCCTGTTTTTGTAACCAGTCAAGATGTCTGCAGTTAAAAAAGGGGGATAAGTTTTCAGACATCCTTTCAGTGACGTGAAACAGGAGAAGGCCGGTGGAAAACAGACATGTTGAGGAATTTCAATCAAGCAAAAAAACATCTGTATCAGCCACAGTGACCAGTTATTCATACGTGTTTTTAAAAGTCCTGCATCACAATCATAAGACACAAGAGACACTGATGGAGCTCACACCTGGCAGGTCTTTCCCAAACCCATCTCATCTCCTAGAATACATCCCTGCTGGTTCTGCAGGCACTGAGTTAACCACCGCACGCCGTCCAGCTGGTAGGGCCTCAGCTGGATCCCTGTGAGGAGACAACAGTCCAGGTTAGCAAAGCTGGGGCTGGTTCAGACCAGAAGGCTCGATGATGAATCATCTGCTGGAAATTAGGTCAAGCAGCAGATCCGTCAAAATGATGAGTCTGGGAGAGGAAACACTGAAGACGAGTATTTAAAGCTAGTTTAGAGAGTAGCCGGTAGCTGGTTCACGATACCTCGCTCAATGAATGAAGACAGCTGAAGTATGGTTAAAGACTTTACTTTACTTTACTAAGTTAACGAGCCTCCATACCTCTCAAACCCCACTGCTGCAAGTCGCTCTGAGCGACTGTCGTCTTCTTTTTCGCTGCTACGCTGTTTTTTATCCTTAAGAAAATGTCTGACATGTTTCCGGACCGACTGAGTTCACGCGGACACACAAAACCTGCTTCAGCACAGACATGTACGGACAAGCGAGTCCTCAGTTGACATCAAGTCCAGCTTCACTTCCTGATTGGGTCACGTGACGCCGGGAAAAAGGCGCGTCACAGCGCCGCGCGCCCGGTCAAAGTCTAATATTTTAAAAATACATTAAAACACACCGGAAAACTTCGCGTGCATTTGCAGTATTTACTAATATATATATTTTTAAGATTTCAAATACTGGTAATCAGACTTACATCACCTGGATACTGTATGTTAGAAGTACAGAGATCTTTTAAAACAAGTTCTGAGCTAATTTAAATAATATTTTATAAGCTAATCATGGTCGTTATATCTAAATTACGCATATTATTTATTGTACATATATTAACATTACAATATAACACACAGTACATGAAGTACAGCACAATTATTTTCCTCTTAGTTACACTGAAGTAGATGTTGTATATAATGGAATACTATACAGGCTAAAGGAACCTCAGACAAGTATTCTACATGAGTAAATACTATATACTTTTCAGCATTAATGCTGTGAATGTGGAAAATATTTCAATATATGAAAAACTTAGCAAAGTCAACTGCATCACTATCGTGTCATCATCTGAAGGCTTGTGTCTGTGTAATGCAACTTTAACCACAGTCAGATTATTACTGCAGGCATTCGCAGGATCTGAGTTTGTAAATCATATTTGTGCTTCACATAAATGTTATTTAGATTATAGAACATTTTAAAATTGGAAGACTCTCTTTATAGAAGTCTTACACAGAAATAATGACGCTGCACTCATTTACGAAACCATTAAAACATTAATTTATTACAAATATTTACACATATTACAAACCAAGCCCACGCTCATTAAACCTGGTACAAGTGATCAATACATACCAACAATCAATCAGCTCAATGAACGAAGCACAAAACAGAAACAGAAGCATCTTTGGAGATAAAACATGTGCGTATGTGCTGCAGGAAGAGCCGCAGACTCTGAAGGAGAACCATGAGGAGGCTGTTTCAGTCACTTCAGTCCTAAAAAACACGTCATCCAGCCGAAAGCCACCGCACAAAGCCTCATTTCAAGCAGATCGACACCATCCTCAATATCGCCTCCCTGGAAAGTTAATTCACACACATCAGACATCCAGACAGGCTGCAAATGACGTTTTAATTCTGAACATTTCTGCAGCTGTTTTGGATAAATGGTGTTTAAAAGACGCACCTCACAAACGGGATGTACGACAGACTGTACCTGCAAACAAAGCACATTTTCTGTCACCATTTTATCTTCATTTCAGACCAAAATCCATGAAGACAAACTGTGACTCACCAGGTGAACGACAAGACCTGCAAGATGCAAAATAACAAAGCGAGTCCAAAGTTCTTCCACTGTAAGACAAAACAAACTTCTGGCTATGAGAGATCAGCCTTCATCACTGCATCACGTTCTTAGTTAGAAATGATGACGAGCTCGCTCACCCAGAAGGCTGCACAGAGGGTCAACACAAGGCACGTCTGGAAGGATGAACGGGACAAATGTAAAGAACAACACGGAGCTTTTTAAACATACTGGTTGATGTTTGGCCCTCATCCTTCATCAGTGGTGAGAGGATGAGTCTTAATTTCAGGTGGTGAACTCAGACACAGTGCACTTAATCCCATTTAAAGAGGTTTGACATGATTTCCTTTGAATTTTTCATTTACATCAGCAAATTTTGTAACACTTTTTTGTGCTTGAGCATTACTTGAATAAGGAACAAGTACACAAAGTCCTCAGTGTTACATCCAGGTTAATGTCATCATTTTTTCCTTATTAATTTCCCTTTAGATCTCTGCAGACTTGTGGTAAATTAGGCCGTACATGCATGAAACAGAGCAACAGGAAAAATCAACAGTCACTCATTCTCATTCAGGTCATGGTACCTCTAAATGCTTTGCAAAGGCAACTGGACTCGCCTGTAGCTCCAGAGGACGTTTTGCCTCTCATCCAAGAGGCTTAATCAGGTCTAACTGGCTGGTGGGGAGTCCCAGGCATTCATCCTCAGGCAGGATGGTTCATACCATGGGAGTCACTGAGGTGACATGTGAGTCATTAAGGTCACATGAGTCAGGGTGTGAATGAGTGTTATTGTAAGTGGCTGATAAGTGGTGTCATAGACTACCTCCTCTGTTCAAGTGGTTGGTGGACTGCTGAGTCTTGTCCTCAAGTCAAGACTCAGCAGTCCACCTACATCTTAAGGACCAGAGACACTCATTAGAGGACAATAATTGACTTATTTTGGCCATACAAGACCAACGGTTTGAAAGAGGAGTCAAAGACAGCATCTACGTCAAACTGGAACGACCATCACTGTACAGAGGAGGTGTGAACGATCCTGCAAGAGGATAAACGCCTGGGACTCCCCTCCAGTCGGTTACAACTGAGGAGGCCTCTTGGATGAGTCTTCTGAAACCTCAAGCAAGTCCAGCTGCCTTCGAGAAGCTCTTAGAAATCACTTTTGTGCACTCACAATCATGATTGTGGTGGCCAGCGCTCTTGTTTTGTCACACATCCTTTTCAGCTGCTTCAGCGGGCCCATCAGAAACATGGTGCTGTGAGACAAGAGAAAAAACACGTAAAATACTTTAAAAAGTCTACATGCAATATGTATACTCTGCCCACATTAAGGCTAACTGCTGGTCACATGACACAAATTCCCCCTTAAAATAAAACATCAGTTTCATCACCAGCTGCTTGAATCTGATTCGCTCTTCTTGTCGTGACACTGACCTGCACAGAGCACATATGTTTCCAAAAGTGTAAAACACAATGAAGAGAGTGAGCCCCACCCTGGGGATGAAGAGCACGCACACCCCCTGCAAAGACACACACGCAGACGGATGGTTGGTGGTTTTCTTGCTCAAGAAACTGCAGGTTTCATCTCTGAGCTGCGGCTGCAGCTGAAGGCAGGGCGCTGCCAAGCTTCACACCACTGCATTCCTCAGGGCAAGAAGAACCAGTAAGGCCACTGTGCGCTATTCCTCGTTGTATGGAGCTCAACACAGCAACAGGAGGTGATCACAGAAATGATTATAGATCCTCACCAAAACAGTGCACGCGGCCCCGACCACGAAGCAGCCGATGAACCCCTTCACACGTGTGCCCCAGCCCAAGGTAGACGCTTCATTGACAGTCTGCATGAACAGAGTTTAAGAAATTAACGCACAGGTGAGATTACGGTTTAAAGAGCGCGAGGCTGAAGTCAGTGTCCAGGTTTTACCTCTAAAACAGTTCGGTCATCTCTGCGCGCCTCCTCGCCGCTCAACACCGACTTTAATTTATCCATAGCCGCAGATCCCTCAGAGGCGACTGGGCTGCTGAAGGTTTCTGGTTGTTTCCTGGAGCCAGAGAGGAAATTTGCCGGTTTCCTCAAATCTGTGAGGATTGACAATACCGTCACGTGGTTGAGGACCTGTCAGGTATCTTACCTGGCCAGGTGGATGACTTCAGGTTAGTCACGAGCGGAGAAGCAGCATGAGGTCTCACTCTGATCTTTTTTTGGCTGCTACGTAACTCGAGTTTACAGCTCAACAGGGAAAAGTTCACCAACTTTAGTCTGATTATAGAGAGTTATAAAGGAAAAATAAGATTCAGCCTCAAACATTTCAGTTTATCTTAAATATTTAGTTTATTTTGATGCAACAAGGCGAAACATTAATTAGATTTCCAATTCTGAGGATTCACTTTTTTCTGTTTTATCTGATAATTAAATTATTATCTTGAATATTTTTGCTAAATAAAGCACCCGATTGACATTTTTTACTATTTTCTGACATTTTATACATCATTTGTTCATTAGTTAATCCAGAAAATGCCTGTGACATTAGTCAATAATAAAAACAATTGTTAATTGCAGGCCTAATTATATACAATTATTTCAAGTTTGCAGATGTATCAGATTATTTGTTATAAACAAAGGGAATCTGCAGGAAAGTAGGCTTCAGTATTGAAGTTAACACACGTGTCACACGTTTTTAAGAACCGAGTGATTGGTCTTCTTAAACACAGACGATCTTTGCTCTGCCTGTTGTCAGATGTGTGTTGTGTTGTCCTTACAAAAATAAGTTGGCAGGGGGAATTTATCAGCCATTTCAAGCTATTCCTGTCTCCTGCTCAAATGATGTCTGAGTGATCGTCTGTTGTTAATGTGACATGCTGTGATTTCACTAATACAGTGAGAAATGGGAAATAAGATTTAGGGTGATACATGCATGATTTTGGTCATCTCATCAAGTCTCACAAAGAATAAATTCTGCAGATAGTCCTTTTATAACTTTTCAAATGACAGGAAAGTGTTACTATAAACTGTTTTATGTTTTGTACCACTGACAGTCCCTTAAGACGCACCGAATACATACAGCAAAAAAGAAGAAATGCATAAACAACAATAGCAACCAGAATATAATTTGTAATTAAGTCCAATAGCAAAACATTTAAACAATTTTAATAAAATTATTATTTTTTGACAGTTGTATTTGACTCACATGTGTGACTCAACCTCTTAACATTAAAAAATTAAAAAGCCACATAAAATACTTTAAGACATGCTTTCAAGTAACACAGTATATGATTGTTTTCACCATGAGCTGCTGAACACCGAAATGTCTGACAAAGAAAACTTTGGCAAGTCAAAAGAAAAGCATGCAATCCATAAAAAAAGCTTTCCCTTATGAGTTCATGTCCACTTAAACTGTGTGTGCAAGTCAACGATGAAAAAGTGATATGACAGTATATGAAAGGTATCAGGCCACAGTGAAAGGAAAGGCACTGCTCCTCCTCCTCCTCCTCCTCCTCCTCCTCCTCCTCCTGAGCAATGACTCTCCTGACCATCTGCACCACCAGGCGACACTTTACTTTTCCTGTGATACTGGGGTTGATGTTAGCATTCATTCATAAGTAGAGTAGCCTCTGTGCTGCTGAATGGTGCATTTCATTGGTTAACGCCTAAATTTGCATCCACTCAGTGCTCTCCTGTGTCATTACTGTCATTCACTGCTGTAGCTGGTATACACCGGTCACTGTATTCAGTCATTAACTGTATTCATGATTTCATTCCTGCATTCATTAGCTGTTTATAGCCGTATTCACTGCATTTATTCATCCATTTGTACGTTATTAGTTGTGTGTTGTTGGTAGTTTGATAAACCTTCCTTTACAAAGAAATAGTCGTGTGAATAGTTTGTGTGGATGAAGAATTAAGGCCACTGCACACGAGTCAAGAACAGGAGCAACCTAAAAAAAGAGGCTGAATTAGTTAACTGCCTTTTGTTTTGCCTTCGTTAAGAGTGGTGCCCCATGGTGAATTTAATGCACGTTAAATTCTATTATTTCACATAAATATTGATTATTTCTGATAGTTGTACTGCTGCTTGAACTGCCAACATCATATCCCTGATTTAATTGTGATATACGTGAGTCACAATGTACATGTAGAACAGTCCTCTTCATAAAATCTCATCCTCTGACTCTGGGTCCCTCTCCCTGGGCTTCAGAAGTCCCATTTCCATCGGAGGAGTCCTCTTCAATCTGGAGCGAACCACACTACAGAGAAAGCACAACAAACACCACAGTCACACATGACATAAACCACTATGAGAGAGTGTTTTGTATGACTTCTGCAAGACTTCCACATGTGGTGTGGAGCAGGTTCTTACCAGCTGACGGTGCAGTAGAGCACGCTCACGACGAGCATGGCGAAGGCGAGGTGCCAGGAGTAACACATGGTGATGAACATCATGTTGTTATGATCATTCAGGTCCCACTCAGGGCCATGAGGAGGGTACAGCACAAAACCAATCTTCGGGCAAAGAGAAAGCGACGTCAGGAGTTATTAAGCACTGCCGTAAACTTCTGCTCATACACGCACACATTCAGGTTTACCTGCCAGAACCAGCTTCCCTGCAGGAGAGTGAGGGTGCAGCGCAGCAGCTCCAGGATAATGTTACCTCGGTGGAAGACCTCCAGGAAGGCAACAAGAGCATCACCAAAGATGGCGTAAAGAAGGAGCTGATGTACATGGACGTCCAGCATACTCCTGCCATGGAGGTGGTAGAGGAAAAGAAATCCTGCCCGGACAAAGAGACAGTCATCAGCAGAAATATGGACAAGAAACATGTTTTTACCCTTTTATTGGTTTTTAGTTACTTGCTGACGTTTGTTAGTTTGTCAAACTGTCGAATGGTGTCTTCACTGCATTTTTGTTTGTGATTCGGCTGTAAAAATGCATTCATGTGCTCCTTTTTGAGAGACTTATGTACATACAGTATGTCCATGGTCTAACCCAGCCAGGGTACTTATGTAGTTACTGGGGGTACATGGGAAAACTGCAGAGTACCTCATCTAATTTGAAAAAAAATGTAACTAGATTACAAAATATATTGTGTCAGCTTTAACGTGAGCACAATGTGTTGCAAATGAATGTGTGAAAATTAGCAGAGAACTCCAAACAATTAGCTAAAAGTATGGTTGAAAGAGTTAAAGGTGGAGAAGTGTTCAAACAGAAAAGTAATGGATAAATGGTTGAAACAGTGAGCTAAAGTTGATGAATGGTTGAAATAAATGGATAAATCAATGGATAAATGGTTGAAACAGTGGGCTAAAGTTGATGAATGGTTGAAATAAATGGATAAATCAATGGATAAATAGTTGAAACAGTGGGCTAATAGTAACGAATGGTAGAAATAAATGGATAAATCAATGGATAAATAGTTGAAACAATGGGCTAAAAGTAACGAATGGTAGAAATAAATGGATAAATCAATGGATAAATGGTTGAAACAGTGGGCTAAAGTTGATAAATGGTAGAAATAAATGGATAAATCAATGGATAAATGGTTGAAACGCTAAAAATAATTGCTAAACAACTGAAACGGTTAGCTAAAAGTAATGGAACACTGAGTTTAATGGTATAGAAATATATTGTATTAATATTGTACAATATTATGACAGTTGTATGAACTGTAACCAATAGAGTTAAATAACATCTGGAACCTGTTGGGCGGGACTGATGACATCGAGTTCCTCTGATTGGCCTGGGGGGGGGGACGTGTCAAAATGAATGCTGGACAATACAAATGTCGTTTTTCTTACCTTCATTAAAGAAAGCGATAGCCAGCATTAACCTGTCCAGCGCCAGCGGTGCAGCCTCTGTGGTGTGAATGATCAGAGTCACAGTCCCAAACAGGCCAAAGAACAGATACATGGTGGCGTGCTGCCAGTTCATCAGATCCTCCCAGTGTTTCTCTGCAAAGTCGTACAGCTGCAGTTTGGGCCCATCTGCCAAAAACTGCTCTGCCATCATCCCTGGGGAGCACAACAGAGGAAACGCTCAGACCTCCTTAACGAAAGAGTGAATACTGTGAGCTCGTATTTGTGTCACTCTTTACTCATATGCAGTCTTTAAAGTCTCTTTAAATTGCTTTCGCGTGTGCTGGATCACTCATATCCCATTTTCCTATTAATGTTCACTGGCCAAACAGAAAGACCTGTGTACCTACCAAAAAAAGAGAAGAAGAGTATGACAGAGCTTTCAATGATCTCCAGGCGGCGCTGCGAGGCTCTGCTGGCCAGCCGAGTGGAGCCGATGTTCTTGTTCCTGCGGGTGGCGTACCAGAGTGAGTGCTTCCCTATCCACCAGATCCCGGCCACCAGAAAGAAGCTTCCAGGAAGTGCGTGGCCTTTGAAGCTTCCCATGACTCACGACACCTGAATCATACAGGGAACAAATCTATTAGCGGTCGTTACGGATAATTGCATTATTGCAGGGAAACCAAAAGTGCTGAGATCTCAGTGATCCAAGAAAATGTGATTTCTTCTCGCACTACGACAAAAACAGATGTTTCCTCTTGACATGAATCAGGGGTTTATTCTCACTGCTGCCTCTGTATTACACCAGGAAGTAAAACACAGGTAGTAAGAAGTGTCACCACAAACACTATAATTTGGCATATATTTTAGACAAAGTGTTTTTCCAGTGGCATATACAGTATTTTTAGCGCGGCTGGCAAAAGAGAAGGAATAAGAAATGTGAAGGGAAAAGTGGAGGAGTGCCTGCAATTTAGTTCAACAGCATAATTAGACATAATTAGTGTGTGTGCTGGCGACGGGCCCTCAGCTGACCTTGGTAGAAGTGTGTCTGGACGGGGAAAGAAACCTGTTAGAGTGCCGCGAGGCTTGCACTTTAACCTCCACATACGAGATCCAGTTCTGCATTATACAATAGAGCAGTTTTTATGACTGGATTACACATTGATTGCATTACGCCCTCGGTAATTATTAGCCATCATTTCCTTTCCGAGCAAACCTGAGCGTGATAGATGTGTGCTGGTGTCGGTGGATGCAGTCCGGGCTGTCATCATCTGCTGTGTGCAGCCACATGTTTGCTCTCTCAAGGGAACAAAACGTATCTCCAATAAAAGAAAAAGGGTCAGAAGCAAATAAAGCTGCTACTTCAAAGTCAGCCATGTGTTCTGTGCCTCCTCGTGGTTTCACTGTAAATATGAAATTACTTTAAAGAGGATGAAGACGCTTTAAAAACCTGTCTGACTGTTTGATGCTTTTTAAACTCTGCCAGCGAAACAGGAGCGACATCAATAGTGAGAATCAGAATTAGGTGTGCGGCTGCTCTCCCTTTTGTGATGGAGATGACAATATTCCGGTCGCAACGAAGGGAACCTTTTGAAGGAGGACTCTAAATAAAAAGGGATTGTTTGAGATGTTAAACTGAGCTCATCTGCGTCCAACAGCCCTTCGCCTGTGCAGCCTCTTCAGAGGGAGGAAAACACTTCAGTCACCATGGCAATGGCTCCCTCGTGTCACTCCATGCTGCTGAAGACTTTGGATTTTACTCCCAATGTCAACAACAACATCTGTGCAGCCTTGTTTCCACACGCAGTGGTTCCCACACATTTTCATATCAGGGAATGATCACATTTCATTATACTCAGTGGTGGAAAGCAACTCGAGTATTGCACTTAAGTACAACTGTGAGGTACTTTCACTTTCCTTGAGTACAGCTTTGAGATACTACTCTATACTTCAAACAAAGGAAAACAATGCTCTTGCTCCTCGGTCATATTTATTCAACAGCAAGCTCCACGTCGAGGTGCTGGCCTGCAGGAGGAGCTGGGGACAGAAACACCACCTCTGAGATGAGTGGAGGAGCCACAGGAAGGCCATCACTGTTAAAAAGTAAAATACCAAACGCAATATAAAACAGATCAAATGAGCACCACCTTGACCAGTCATAGCGTTTTAGTGGTGCTTAGGTGCTGAAGCATCAATAATAATGATCCACAGAGGTCATTGTATTCAATGAGTCAGCAACGTTACAGCTACTGATACCTTTAAGTGCATCTACTGCTGACATTTTTACTTTATTTTGGATGCAGGACTTCTTAAAACCTCCCATACAGGAAGGGATAAGACTGAAAGTTAATATCACATGCATCACTTTTTGCATCATTTTTGCATACAGAGCTCGCGCTGACATCAGCTGAGCTTAGTGGAATAATTGTGAGGACATATGTGTTTTTTTTTTCCATCTTTTTTTTTAATTTGCTGGTGGCACCTTTTATAATCAAGTGTATACCTGGAAAAAAAAATTTAAGGACATTCATGACCTGCCAGAAAGCTCTCTTTGTTATTTACTCTGGCACAGCAGTCAAAGGCTGCAGAGCTTATGAATAGAGATTAACATGATAAAACACACAAGTCGCTTAATGTGTTACCGTCAGATAATTAAAACAAACAAGGCTGCAGAGACCAACATTAAGATGTGGTTTACTGAGCCTGAACGTGAACTTTAGACCTTATGAGTGTACAGTATAGTGTCAAAATAAAACTTGATATAATGCATTATGAGGCTCCTGTACAGGAAACAGTATCCCAAAATTCCTTCACAGTAGAAAGGAAAAAGGGGGGTCTTACCCAAGTGTGTTTGTTCCCGAGATGAAAAGTTGCGAAGTACGTTGAGCCAAAAATAAATCAAAACATCCTCAATTTCTCATCACGCAAATCTTTTTTTCCCGTGACAGCATCGAGATTTATCCCCTCTGCTCTTCGGCAAGTCACGAAGTAAACATCGGTTATCTCCTCCGACTCCCAGCAGCCTCCGGACCCGTTTCACAACGTTTTCTTTTCTTTTTTTTTCTTTTTTTTTTTCTTCCAATCTTTCCGTCTCCAAACATTTTTACCACCAATAAACCATCCCATTGGATGGCAGCGATGAGTCGCGTCATCGGTGCGTGCTGTCATTGGCTGGAGTGCGCGTCGGTCTCAGGTGTCCACGTGTGCACTTTCACTCCGCCTGTTCGTGCTCCGGCCCGGTCCCGCCCTGCTGGGTGGGAACCGCTACTTTCCGTCTGCCAGGACGAGCCGGACCGGGACAAGACGTCCGGCACGTAGACCCCCTTATCTCCAGGCTGGAGCTTTGGTCCGTGGCTTCACTTCTTTTCGTGGTAACACCCGCGGTTTAAACAGTAACTTCCTGTAATTCACGGTGTCACCGTATGAATCAGAACACCGACACAGAAAATAATTTATACTGATTCATATGATCAAATTACACCTTAAACTGCGGCCTGTAAAGTTAATATTGAACGGCAGCGATACACTTTAACTTTAGCCTGTGAGAAAACTGCAAAGGACATCTTTGCCATAGTGCGTCCAAATAATAATAATAACAACAATAATAATAATGGAACATATTCCACTTTAGAAAATGTGCAAGATTTCCCTGCATTTCAGGAGGAATAGAACTCACTACTTTCTAATATTAACAATATTTGCTGTATAATTAGTCCTAAATGGATGAAAACATTGGATAAACAGGAAGTATTCTGACATCTGTATGTGTCAGTGAAAAGGCTTTGAGATGGTGTTTGCAAACCTAGATGGAAGGAAACCATCAATATCATTTACGCCTACCTGTGTTTTACCTGCTCAAGTCAAAATGTCTGCCACGAGAGAGAGAGAGCTATTATGGTGCTGCCGCTGTGATTATAGGATTTGAATCCCTTCAATGCTATCATTACCGGCCTCGGTGTGAGCTGCAGAGTTCAAATCCGAACAATGAAAGCGATGAAGAGGTAGCGACTATAAATGGCATATTACACAGAAAAGTGTATGTTTGCTGAAACCACATTAAGCATGGGAGTGTCACATCAGTGTGTTTGAAGAGGGCAAGACCACAACAGCGGAAAGCAGGGCTGTGTGTCAGCAGTTTGCTCTCAGGGGGACAGTGAACGCAGCATTTAAAATGTCAGACAGCGACAAAACGTTTAATATGTCAGGTAGGAAAGACAATCCAAAAAACAAATTTATATCTCTGAGAGAGGACAGCAGGCCTGAATATAGCTTAGTGACAGTTCCCCTTTAAAGAGGTAAGAAAATGGCTTGGACACCTTCAAGCTATAAGTACTGAGATCCTAACAGACTTTATCAGTGGTGCAAACAGATGTTTTTTAGTTTGGACACAAATCCTGACAACACCACAACTGATCACCAGGGTTAGTAAAAGAGTTAACATCACATGAAATTCAAGCAGTAGTGATACACATACTGTACGTGGAAAAACAATGACATATTTGTCAATAACTAGAAACACAGTCACATTTATATGGATATATTTATGTACAGGCAGTCCGGTTTTGTTGGACATCGAGCAGATGCTGTAAACTCTCATGTGGCAGTGCGAGATACTCAACAATTCGCAGATTAGACCTCACATGCAAAGTGCTTCACATGCAAAACAATAGCACAGATAAGGCAGGAAGATGGAGCAGATGGTACCTGAGGTACAGGACGACAGATGACTGTTTCAGGAGGAGGAGTTCACTTTTAAAGTTCAGTTTAGAGCTCACTTTAATCAATTTCCCCTCGGGGATCAATAAAGGAATTCTGATTCTGATTTTATGACTTCAGAGTGAATATTATTAACAGGCAGAAAACAGGTGAGTGCGTTCACTCACTTTCAGTCACCATGAAGCTGTAAGTATCATTATTTCTGTCCATGCCGTCAGCATGGACCAAGCGTACAATACATAAACACTGGCCAGTTAGTTTGAATATGCAAATACTACACACACACTAACACACTGTTGACAGCCTGAATATGATGTGTTTGCAGAGGTTTAAAAATGGTTTATGTTATTAAAAAACATGTTGCTCAGATATTTATTTTTCAAAACTAAATGTCAATTCAATGTGCAGAAAGTTAAATGATCGGGACTCGATTAAAGAAAAGAATTGGACATCTGGGGAATATGGTTTTCTGCTTTCTTGCCAAGAGTCAGATGAGATGCTAAATATGAAGCTAAAACCAGCAGCCGGTTAGCTTAGCTTAGCATAGAGACTTAAAACAGAGGGAAACAGCTTGTCTGGCTGTGTAAAAAGGCAACAAAATCCTCCCACCAGCAGCTCT
Organism: Chaetodon trifasciatus; assembly: GCA_037975065.1. Taxonomy (NCBI): domain Eukaryota; kingdom Metazoa; phylum Chordata; class Actinopteri; order Chaetodontiformes; family Chaetodontidae; genus Chaetodon; species Chaetodon trifasciatus. Next base: position 2,559,043 of record JBBMOE010000039.1, read on the forward strand.
GAAGCCAGTCAGTGTGTTATATCTCATTTATTTAAAGTATAAGTGTAAAAAACAACCAGTTTAAGGGGCTATTTCTTGGCCTGGACCAGCTGCCAGCAGAGGTGTCCAAGGCCTAAAGCTTGCATCTTTCTATGGTGAAGGGATGGCCCGCCCTACTAGGCCTCTGATTGGCTAGTACTAGTTTCCTTCTTTGGTTGGGTTGGTTAGATTTAGGCATGAGAAGAGATTATTGGTAGGACAAGGTAAGAATATCAAGGTAAGCTAATCAGAGGCAGAGTAGAGCAGGACATCGCTTGGCCATGGTAGGGTTTGTAAACCACCCCTGACATATGATTGGCCAGCTCAAGTGCCATTCTAAAGTACAATTGGCTATCTACCCAGTGAGAGGCGGGACCTTTGTTTGAACCAACTGTTTGATGAGTACTTTTAAATGTGCATTGTTTTGTATGCAGCTTACTTTTGAATTACTTACTTAAAGAATAAAATATGGAAACTTTATATTATATCTGTATGATGCCACTCTGTTGTGTTGTGATTGGTGGGTATATTTATCTTTTAAATACATATTTTAAACTCACAAATGTGAGAAATTGTAAGACATGGTAATGTAATTAAAGTAGATAAGTGAAATGGTAAATGAATGCTATTCCCAAAAAAAAAAAAAAAAAATCTGGACATGCCAAAATTACATTTTCTGTCTCTTATTTTGGGGCCACACACTGTCCAGGGCCCCTGCTATGACAGAAGATGAGTGCTGTAAACCCTCACACGTTGACCAAGGAGCACCGTTCATGCAGAAGGACTGAGGTGAGGTGGAGGTCTGGGGATCAGTGGGTCACACGGGCATGCAGACATGGCAGGTGTAGGTACGGGACCATTATGGGACTTTGGTGCGGGACGAAGACCAGTAGAGGGGCTTCAGCATGGACACGTGGACTCGGCATGTGGGACACATCTGCTTCTTCCACAGCCACTGCTCCATGCACTGAAACACATGTTAAAAGAGCTTATTACAGGCTGACTGTTTATGATCCCTGCAGGTATTGATTCCCCTCACAGATGCCAGGAGGTAGTTTCCAACATGCTGACCCACAGAAAGCACACACACATCAGGATCCACAGTGACCCTGACCCCCGGCTTACTGTACATTCACTGCACCGATGAACGGGTGCGGTTACAAAAGAGCTCAAGAAAGAAAAAATAGAAAACTGGATAAGTTATTGCCCTGATTATTTATTTCTCATCTGTTACAACACAAAACACAAACACTGAAAACACACATTATTTTGTCCTTCATTAACTTCCAAGCTATCAAAATGACACAAGCTGTCCTACAAGTCCTCAGACTCTACAGTAAATAACATTACTGGAAACAGGAAATAGCTAAACCACAGCAGTTAATCTACGGTATGAGCCATATTAAATCTTTTTAATACTGTTTTGTTTTACTGAAAACTTTTCAGACGTTCTCCCTGTGTGATATTTAAAATCATACAAAAAGCATGATTCCATGACATCCTGGCATGTTTTATATACTGCTATGAAGAAAATACCTCACACCTGTATTTTATGAATTTATTCTCTATTTGCTCTCTATTTTTATTCCCTTCTATGTCTCTGGTTCATATTTCTAATACTACTGGCGCTGCCTGTAATGCTATTTTCTCCTACGGGGGATTAAGAAAGTCTTATCTTTTAATTCAGACTTTCCTAATTGGATGTAATTATGATTTATGGATTATCTTAAATTTGGCTTTTGTTCGTGTGTGTTTGTAATATGTAAAGCACTTTGTGTTACAGTGCTTTGTATGAAAAGTGCTATACGAAGTCTGACTGATTGATTGACTGATTGATTGCAAATTATCCAATTAAACCCACAGTGCAGTTTGCAGTTTGACAGGATCATGTCAGGCACAGTTAAGGCCCTGACATTTGAACACTTGAACGCCACACCATGACCGGTTCAGGTGCGGCCCCTGAAGTTAGGCCCCACGGGCTGCAGATCCTCCACTGTTCCTCCGAGGAGTCGCCTCCTTCAGCAGAGTGATATCAGCGATGCCTCCGCAGGGACAGCTGACGCCGGAGTGTGTGCTGCTCCTTCTCCGTGGGGATCGGTCCGTCCGCCGACTTCCTCCTCTCGTCCGAGAGCCTCCTCACCTGCAAAGCCGCCGCTTCGCTGCCGCTGCGGGGCCGACACTGCTCTGGCCTCCGAGCCGCCTTCAGCGCCCATCAAACGGAGACATGGCGGTCAGTAGGAGCTGCTGGAGCTCCACGCTTCCACAGAGAGAGTTTCAAGTGCAGGCAGATTGTTTGCATCCCGCCTCACATCATGCATGTCCAGGAATGAGCTGCCTGCATGCGCCGTGGATCTGATATGTGACATGCTGGGATTGGGCTGAACATGCAGAGACTGCTGGTAATGGGGAGGGTCAGGGTGGTGTGAGCAGAGGGTGGAGAAGATGTTTTACCTCTTTGTGGAAGCGGTGCGAACAGTGCTGCTCCTGAACTCCACCTCCACTCCTCCTCATGTCCTCATGGCAGATCAGGCACAGCTTATCTTCCTCATTCTGTAAAAGAAATAAAGCTCAGCCTCTGACCACAGTGATCCATCAGGTATATTTACAATACTAATGCTGTCTGGTACAGTACATTTACTCCAATACTTAAGTACAATTATGAGGTGCTTGTACTTTATTTGAGTATTTCCGTTTACACTTCCACTCCACTACGATTCAGAGACAACTTTAATGATAGTTTAATGACACAAATATAATGAAGAAATCGGTTATGATGTAATGTTAAGATAAAACTTAAGTATTCAAGTATTTAAAGTTAAACCACCTGCACCAGCTTCAATATCAATAAGCACATTAATTCATCCATAAGTATAATCGAATACTATATGTTATTCTGAGATATTCTTTTCTACATGACGAGCACTTTTACTTTGTGTACTTTCAGTGTATTTCAATGCTAATACTTTTGTTGGACTTTTGCAGGACTTTTACTTGCAGCAGAGTATTTTTACACTGTGGTAAGTACAAAATCTGAGTAGTCCTTCCACCTCTGCTGGCTGCGCTGTACTCTCACTGCTCCAGTGCACTGACGGAAATCAATATTTTCAAATGATTAATATGAAATTTGAAGGTGAAACACAAACATACAACAATCCAACTTTTGATTTGAAGGCTTTGTTGAACGTAATACACATTTGGCTACAGATGATGAATATACTGCAGTAAATATACAGTATATGCAGTGAAGGTATACAGTAATTGTTGCAGTGAAGCTATTCCTTCTGCTGCTTTGCTGCGCTGTCAAAACAGAGAGGCCTAATTAAGCGTTTGCTGTCATGTCCAATCACAGAAAGCTTCACTCACAAAGATGAACAAAGTCAAAACTTAAAGTGTAAAATATTTGATAACCAAACGCAGAACACACTGTGGCGATGTAGCTCTTTCTATAGTCACAAAAGACGCTGTTTTCAATGAGAAACGTGAGCTTTTCAACACGTCAGACCGTTCAAACCTGTCCGTGATCCCGTCAGCACATTTTGTAATCTGCATTAATGTGCTCTTTAATCTTTAAGGCTTCATCACAGTGAAAGACAGAGTGCACCAAACCTGATCCACCCTGCAGTTAACTGGATGATCTGCAACACGCTGACCTGGTTCAGAAAACTGTAAAACCTGCTTAAATCTCCATTAACTTTGCGACACTTCTGCTCACCAGAGGCACGTTCTTCTTATCGCGGAGACACAGCCTCCTCTCGAAGGACTCTGTGAGCTCTGGGATGGTGGTGATGCGGTTCTCCAGGACAGTTGACTTGGAACGGTTGTTGTCGTCCGAGGAGGTCCGGCGAGCTCTCTGGTGGGGCCTGACCTCCCCCTTCTCCTCTCTCGGCTTGATGTGGCTCGGGGTGGGAGCCATTGTAGCCGCATGGAGCCTGTTCAGCTTCATGGCGTCTAATTGTGACTGTGGGCCACACAGAGAGGGACAATACGTCCTGTTAGACAATGTAAGACCTCAGTGACTCAGTCTCAGATGAAAGGAAAATAATAGTGTGATATTTCCACGTTTCCCACAAAAGCTGAAAATGTGAAGACCATTTAACCAGACAGAAGATCCTGCTGAGCTTTTGTCTGAACGGGGTTAATCACGCCTGATATTCTTAAGTAACCATGTCAGCAGGGCATCCACCTAATTATAGTTTACATCTAGACTCAGGCCCGTCTGTTCAATGATTATTTAAACAACAGCAGTAATCAGATTACTATACTTATGTGTTGCAACACAGGCAAGCTGAGGTTGCAGTCAAAACAAAGCAAGTGTTATGACTCTTTCATCACTCACTGCTTAACTTTAGTGCTGGTGATGAAAAAATCAACAATTCACAGTGATGAGTGTGTCAGAAAGACTCCAGTGATTTAGTTTACCGTGCTTCAATTTAAAGCCGGGCTCCTCACAAGAGAAACAACACAGGAGATGCAGAGACGTCCTGATTTTAGGTCCTTAGTTTTACTCCACCAATGCTGGATCCTACATCTCCCACAGTGCAACTCAGTGGCCTCTTTTAGGTATTAAATGGCCACCTCCTCCCCTGAACTGTTGTAATGCAAATCCTTTTTGACATAAACTCAATTGAAAACAGCACAAAGACAATATATTTCATGTCTGAGCTCATCAGCTTCATTGATTTTTTGTAAATATCTGCTTATTCTGAATCTGCAGCAACATGTTTGAAAGACTGGGAAAGATGTGGAACGCTCCAAAAACACCTGCTTGGATCGTTCAACAGGTAAACAGGTTGATTGGTAACAGGTGAGAGTATCATGATTGGGTATGAAAGGGGCATCCTGGAAAGGCTCAGTCGCTCATGAGCGAGGGTGGAGCGAGGTTCACCACTTTGTGAACACATGATTTTATAATGGAAATTACTGCATGGACTCGAACACTTCAGAAAACTCAATAAATACATAATTGCATTCTGTTTTTATTGACATTTTCACCACATCCCTTTAATGGAATTAGGGGCTGAATATGAGTTCATCAGCAGTGTCTAAAAAAACTCCATTACAGTACATATCTCTCTGCTTATGGATTAATAGTGAGATGATTCAGCTTGTTCCTCCTCTGGGTCAAATGCTCACGTCAGTCTGCACCGGCAGCAGGAAGCACAGGCTTTCACAATGAAAATAAATCTAATTTTCAGCTGAGCCGCAGCCCTCGGTGCTTTGTTTGAGAGGCCCATCTATACGAGGATGTGTCATCAGGTCTCCCATCAGCCGCTTTTGTTCCACATCACCTGCAGTTAAGTCAGGATTTTCTTTGCTTCCAAAGGAAGAACACACAAAACCTCCAAATGTAAACAGAACATCAGAGCAACTCTGATCATATGACAATATGCAGCGGTGCGTTTATGAAAGCCCTAAGCTTACAGGGTATACGCCTACATTCTGGTGAACACCCACCTGGTAAACTGTATGTCCCTCACTATAATGACCACCTCCTGCATGAGCCACAAGTGTGCTGCTGTGTAGCTGCCGTTGACCTCTGACCTCTCTGTTATGGGAGGGAGGGAAAAGTCACTTCACTCATGGCAGTGAATAAAGCAGCACTTTCTTCACTGTTCACATGTTCTCTTGCATGCAGCAGTCCATGACTAAAAAAAACATTAGAGATTTTTAGAAACGTCTGTGACTGTTTGTTTCAGCTGGAGACAAATGCCGAATAAGAAAGTAAGCTGTGAACTCTGTTAAAGCAGCATGTGGCAGAACGTTTGCACACGGCACAGGAAGCTAAATAAACTCATGCTTCCATGAGTTGCAGCAGGATATGATCAATTTAAAACAATCTATCTGTGCATGTCTGTGTGTTAGTGTGTGATGGAGGAGAGTCATATACTTGTGCATCAGCTCACATTATTGATGAGCAGCTGGTTGAGGCAAAATACAGATCAGGTCATCCTATTACTGAACAACATAATAGGCCCACAGAGAGCGCACATGCATTCATCTACTGGCTGCCAGAAGAGAAATGGCATCATATTTTCTTTTTCTTCAGTATGGTTTTCTCTTTTATATCGCAACATAACATTTTTCAATTTCCCACTCTGACATGTTGCATTGTGATATCAGTGATTTTTTTTTGTTTGCTAATTTATTTTTAAAGGTAGTAGTATCAACAAGTTTACATCAGTTTAAAAAAACTCTTCATGTCGTGCCAGTCAGATCAATGGTTCGAGGTGTCTCACTGCTGTCTGTACGTCAGTGTAAACACATATTGTTCAAAGTCACATGCTTGCATCCATCAAATGCTGGTGGTCCTTACCACAGTGGGGAGTGATGCTCTTCGATCCGCTTGCATTTTCGCAGGTCTTCTGAAACTGCGTTTTCTCTCTCTGGACTGTCCGGTTTCTGCTCCGTGACCCCAGTAACTGCTCATCCATTTTGTGAAGTTGCCGTCATCATCTTCGTCATTGTCCACAATGAAAGCAGGCAGGAGCCTGAGAGACATGATGGAGCTGTGCAGGGAGCCTCTCGGTGCAGCGCGTCCGAGTACAACAAATGAAAGTGTGATCCCGGCTGAGTGGCACAGAAAGTAAAGACAACGCTGAGCTGACCTACTAAGCCTCTGACTGACTGGCTGCCCTACAACACAACACTGTCCCACAAGGCAAAGGTAGCTTACTTAAGTTAGTTCCCTCTGGAGCCTCAAGCGCTGCTGGAGTTGTATTCTTGGATGATCCAAAAATAAGCTTCAGAGCTTTTACTCTTTAAATAAGTGAATCCCCTTTAATCTGGTTACTCTGGCTGGGAGAAAGTAAAAATGGAGGTGATGGGAATAAACATGGGGCAGGAGTCTGAGAGGAACGGCTAGTATTTTGGTGCTGGGTGGGTGATGTGACCACAGCTTTTAATCTTTCCATTACAGTCATGAGCCTGGGGGTAGACAACTGAAACTCCAATGTCCCCATACTTTCCACTCGCTGAGTACATCAAACCTGTCAATAATTATGGAGTGCAGGCTACCCTGTCTACCACTGTGTGCTGAGAGCCTGCGGCTTATTTAATACAGGACAGAGAGGGAGCATTTTTCATGGCGCAGCAGGCACTACTGAATCATAATTTTGCTGTTCTTGCCTTCATTTTTTATCAAAATGGTCAGGTATAATTCTCATGTGAGAGAAAACACAGTTCAGCAACAGGAAAGCAACATTTGCACAAGTTGGAAGCGAAATCTTTGCGGCACACAATCTGAATAATCTGAATAATATATGTGCAGAGCAAACATATATCACAACACATTATTTATGCTACGCTAGATAGTATACAGACATCGTGGAGTCTTATGGTACCAGGAATGTCCATTATGGGCTGTGCTGAATGAGCAGATGCTGTTATCCTGCTCCACTGACCTCTGATCAGACACAATAGAGGTATTATAGAAAACATGATATGGAAGGTGAAATATTAGATAGATTACCACTTTTTAAAGTTTTTTCCTCTAGTTTTCTGCTGCAGAGGAATTTATTAAGATAAAATGTACACTTGAACTTGAACCCAATCTTCCTTTACATAAAGAGGCTCAAACTGAGAGTCTTCTGGGGGAGGACTAATCTGGGCTGTTATGAGACGTTCGTGCAGCTTTGTCATGTAACATCAGATCATGGCTGAGGACAAGATTACAGTAATCGGCTGTTTTTCCAAAGATGGGAGCCAATTAAGGTTGCACCTGCGCTCAAATGACCGAGAACAATGAAAAAACAATGAGTGTCCTTTATATATGCCGACATGACCCCAGAAGATACAAATCTTCTGTGCAAATAAGACAATACTTTTCCATTTCTGGAAAATAATTCAGTAATCAGATTACACATCAGGAGGGATTCACCAAACCAACATCTTTTTTTAGACGTCTTTAAATTCTTCATCGTGGTTGCGTATTATATACAGAATAAATTGCAGCCTGATGTAAAGAAGTACAAAGAAAAGGGGCAAACAGTTGTGTTGCTATGGCTGCCATCCAATGACTACAATCAGTAAATGTATGCTTTCTCTTCTGTATGTGTGCATGTCACAAATCTTGGAACGCAGACCAGTTATCCAGAAAGCCAACAGATCAACAACAAACTGTATAAATAAAATGTACGTGCATGAGCACCTGAAGTTAATCTGATTAAATGATCAAACTGGAATGACTTGGTGTATTTAAGTAGTTGATTTCTAAAGATTTAGGATTTCAAACACTTCCCAGCATGATGGCAGCACAGACACATCTCAGTGCTCATGGGTTTCCAAACATCTAGTGGCAGCGACTAAAACTAAGCCGGGCTGCGCTAACAATAGCTTTCACAGGAGTCAGGAATAGCTACAGAGAAGATCAGACATCCTTGTTGTAACCTCTGTCAGTCGGACCTTTCACCTCTCTAAAGCAACCGTACCTGCGGGGTCATTGCAGACAGACACACCACATGTGCAGCGTACAGTACAAGGTCACTGTGTCTCATCACGTGTTGGAGTTTAGTGGCAAAATTGATTTTAGGGCTTTTTAAAACAGGCTACTGTGTCAGTGTAGAGTGGATTATTTTAGGTCAGCGGCATATTTTTATTTGATAAAACTACAAACACAGAATCAAACTCTATGTACCAGACTGTGTGAATAGATTACCAGTCAGTGCTTGAATTACAGGACACCTCCTTAGGGGACAGTTATCTTATCAACGGTCCGTGTCGCTGGAAGGACAACCCTCTTCATTTCACAGGCTTCCCTCTAACCTGCTGAATGCAGCTGACTTTGAAAAGTGTTCGGTGCTGGTCACTGTTGGAAGACAGATGGCCTTGGGCACAAATCGAGCAGTCAGGCTGCAGCGGCGTCCAGACAGACCAGCACAATGCTCTGAAATGGGACAGAGAAGGGACTCAACTTTGCAAAGACACAAAGACACACATGCAAACTCATATATAATATATAAAGAATATAAAAAAGGACACATTTGAAAATAACTTTTTCCACATTGTCTTTGAACAAAAAGGAATGTGTAACTAAAGAAGAATACATACAACATTTTTAATTCAAGTGGTTGTTTCTGTTCAGTGCTAAAGTGGGCAAGTGTGGATTTATGGGGAAAGTCGGTAACACTGCCACCTAGTGGCTGTAGTCAACCTGCATACAGATAATATTGATGTTTTGTGTAGTTTTTCAAGATTTGAAAACATCACTCATTTGGGACGTTTTTAATTTAAATGATGTTGAAATAATCTTTTCTTACACAAAGTAAAACTTCTATTCAGTCAACTTAATGCAAACTAAATGGTAAATTTGGTGGCTGGTAGCATCCCAGGACAGGCCCACTTGTTTCTTTCTTTGCCGCATTCATTTTGTAATTTATGTCTTTATAATGAATGTCAATCAATGTTCATTCAGTGCATGTATGATAAGGTGGGGTGGGGGTCAGTAGGGGTCCATGTTACATTTACACTTCAGTTCCCCAATGTGTTAATAAAACCTGTTGAACATGTTGGTCCTGTTTAAATGGTGATTTACGTATGTGATGCACATTTCTAACTAATTTGACACAGCCCTTCACTGCTCACTATATCTGAGACTACAGTGCATAGATGCCTCAGTCCTGGAAAACTACTAAAATGGACGGCTGTAGGCAAAATTCACCTCGTCATGAATCTTCCAGGATCGGGTTTCATACTTGAGATGATGTTTGGACTACAAAGCGCCACAGCCGAACTACAGCTACAGGCAGCCCCGTGGATTCCCCGCCAGTATCCCATGATGCCTCGCTGTGTGTGACCTCACAGAACACGGGAAGAAGAAGCGGCGGTCGCTCACGCTGTTTGCTGGTGGTGCTGCTGGCTGGCTAACTATTGCTCGGTCGTACATCATGGCTGCTTCCAAGCCAGTCGAGCCGCAGTCCGGTACCGGACTACCCCGGTGGCAGCTGGCACTGTTAGTCGGGACTCCCATTGTGCTGGGAGTGGGGGCGGTTTACCTCTGGAACCGCAGCAGGACGAAGGAAAGGAAAGGGACTGGGGAGCGGAAAACTCCAGAAGGCAGCGCCAGTCCCGTGCAGGGCCAAGACGGCGCAGCACGAGCCAGCCGGGAGCAGGAGAACATGGTACCGTTGCCTAGAGACTCCGCTTCCCTCTGTTGTCAGTGTGCTGTAGCATCCCCCACACTAGCATGATTTTGCAGAACGAACACTCTTCTGAGTAAATATGTTTTTACTGTTGGAGTGCAGTCAAGGACACCTAACGCTGCTGGTGCTGTCAGTGACAGCTACCTTCACCAGAGCAAGGCCGATAGCCACCGGTTCATCGCTGGTGGATTAGCCGATGTTAAGCGCTAGCTAGCTGTTGTGTAAGCTAACGGTATCAAGGTAGCTAGCTTGGTTAATTACCACGGTGGCAAATCTCTATTAATCTACACGCCGGTAACGCAAGCATTACGTTAAATGTGTAACAAGTGCAGCTGGTAAATCGCACGAGGAAACGCACATGCGAACAATGTGACGACATGTCTTATAACTGACACTGATGGTGTAGCTTTCGTTTCAGCGCATGCTAGCTGGCGGTGTTTACTGAGAGAGTGAAGTGGGGCGGGGATGGCTGTCATTTGAATCCGTCTTGTTTACGCAGAGGCAGGTTTACTGGGTAATCTAACAGGCTGTCAGTCTTTTCACGTTGTTTTGTCACGTACAGGTAATGTCCAGTAACGCAGTCTGACACATGTGGGCGTTATTACTGATAGATGGGTCACAGTCCAGAGACCAACAATGTAGCTTTGTTTGGAGTGACTGAACTCTCTGCTAAAATGTTTGACAGTTTGTCCAGTTTTCAGCTAAATGTGTGGCCATAGTAATCCGTGAGTGTGAGGTCATTATATCATAAAAAGTAACAGCCATCACCATTAGACAAATCAGACAGGATCCATGTGAGGCCTGAGGTCATATTCATGTGTAGCCATGAAAGTGGAATTACTGGTAGTAGGCAAGCATCATACAGGCATAATTTATTCCAAGACTTTCAGGTTATGCACATCCATTGTTAAGCATCACAGTTGTTTGCCTTTAAATCAGCATTACTGGAGGCGTACTTGTTACTAACAGTTCCTTAGCAATTTTATGTACTTTATTCTTCAACCCTTAACCCAGTCCACTGAGTCACAGGGGAGTCCATTTAATCAATAATCGTTGCTTTCCTCTCTCATTCAGAGCCCTTTGGATCGGGCTCAGGCAGCAAAGAACAAGGGCAACAAGTACTTCAAGGCTGGAAAGTATGAGAACGCCATCCAGTGCTACACAGAGGCCATCGGTCTCTGCCCCACAGAGCAGAAGACTGATTTATCAACGTTTTACCAGAACAGAGCAGCAGCCTACGAACAGCAGGTTGGCAACACCTTCGATATGTGTGTAGAGATTGTTTTTAATGTGGAAGACACAGCTGGTGTGCAAAAACAAAATCATTATGGCAAATGTCTAAGCAAAAATAGTGAACAGGTCATCCTTTGCTGTAATGACAGTGTGGGACTGATACTTGATCAATTTTGCAGAAATTAACAGTAAATTGTTCATTTAATTAACACACTATAGCTCTTGCAAATGTTTTTGTAGTGTGGTACACATTGTCTCATTCTAAATGTCCCCGAAGACACACAGGCCAATACTTCTTATATTCATTTAACTTAAAATATACTTGTAATGACTTCATCATTACACAGGGTGTAATGGCGTCCTCTGTTTTTTCTTATTGCAGCTTAAAGCCTGAAGCGATGGCCTGTGCACAAATCAGTGGTTGTTACTCTTTGGTTAATGTGTTGTAGATTGAATGTGTTGTGTAAATCATCAACATTCAGATCTTTCCGCCCTCATGTTTGATTGAAGGTGTACAAAGTCGCAGAGGTTCATGCAGCTTCATAAGCTCTCCAACGAGAAGTATAATGCTGAAACTTTGATTAATCAGTGTGGAAAATTTCATCGCAGTCGGCAGCAGTGAAATGTTGTTGTCTCATTTAGACTTTTGTCACTGAAGAAATGTTGCCTTAACATTTTAGGTGTCAGTTTTCCAGTTCCAAAACATTGCAGCAGTGTTTTTTTTCCTCTTTATTTGGCTTAGGTGCTGTAAATGAAATTCGTGTAATGGTAGGGAAAACCCTGATTTCTGTAAATTGCATCTACATTTTGGCAATTTCTGCAATGTTCTGCGTTTTTTACAGTTGATTCTCTTTTATTATTGAAGTCCAGATTCCATCTGTGTTTTCCGCATGGCAGAACTCAAAGGTTCTAGGTTAAAGATTAATTTTATATGTATTCGTCTTCCATTGTGAGACATTATAGGTCTCTTGGTCCACTTTAAAACATACAGGTCTGTGTCTCCATTGGACCTATAAGGCTTCTTGCGGTAGTGGACAGACTTCTGAACTGCTGCATATTCAGATGCACATGTGTTTTGGGGGATAACCAGCATTTGAATTATTATTTCAGATGAAATGGACAGAAGTGGTACAGGACTGCTCTCAGGCTGTGGAAATGAATCCACGCTATGTCAAGGCCCTGTTCAGGAGGGCTAAAGCTCTGGAAAAACTAGACAACAAGAAGGAGTGCCTAGAGGGTGAGACACTCTTTTCTTCTGAAAATCTTCTTTACAAGTTTAACTTGAAATGTGTGACTTTTATTTACAGTTTTGTTCCCTGTGTGTCCTCCAGACGTCACAGCGGTGTGTATTCTTGAGGCCTTCCAGAACCAACAGAGCATGCTGCTGGCAGACAAGGTACTGAAGCAGCTGGGAAAAGAGAAGGCCAAAGAGAAGTACAAGGTACTTTTCCACTTGTACACACAAGCATTTCTTCCACTTTTCTTTCTCTGAACTGTCGCGGTAAACCTTTTTTTGTTTTTTGGAACCCCTCTTCTGTAGAACCGTGAACCGATGATGCCCTCTCCTCAGTTCATCAAATCCTACTTTAGCTCATTCACGGATGACATCATCTCACAGCCCCTGCAGAAGGGGGAGAAGAAGGATGAAGACAAGGACAAGGAGGGCGAGGCAGCCGAGGTCACTGGAAGGTCAGAGAATGTTTACTCAGCATTGACTCACCTGGCACACTCAGGTTGAAGCAGGAGGGACGGAGGAGCTGCAGGCATGGAGTGACATGCTGGGAGTTTTTCCTTACGCAATAGGAAAAAAAGGAAGCACTTCAGGAAACCGCAGCTCCTCACACTGCACACCTCTGTTGTTTGCACAGTGAGAATTATCACCTGGTAGGTTCACACTTTTCCTCATCTGTTTTTCCACCTCTTCAGCTCCGGCTACCTGAAGGCAAAGCAGTACATGGACGAGGAGAACTATGACAAAATCATCAGCGAATGCACCAAGGAGATCGAGTCAGGCGGTCGATACACCGCCGAGGCCCTCCTGCTGCGTGCCACATTCTACCTGCTCATTGGTAACGCCACTGCCGCTCAGCCTGATTTAGACCGCGTAATCAACATGCAGGACGCCAACGTGAAGGTGCGCGCTGTTTATTTGACGGCCTGTTCGTAGTCGAGAATACCTGGGCAATGTGACGACAGGGATAGTGGATTGATAAGACTGCAAGGGTCTACAAACTGTACTGTCGTCTCCTCTTTACAGCTGCGAGCCAACGCTTTGATCAAGCGCGGAAGCATGTACATGCAGCAGCAGCAGCCTCTGCTCTCTACGCAAGATTTCAACATGGCAGCCGAGATTGACACGCGCAACCCTGACGTCTATCACCACAGGGGTCAGGTAGGAATGCGGCTGAATTGGTTTCCTCAAGTTTCAAGTCCGTTGACAGCTATTTGCTTATCTTGCTTTATGCTGCAGTGCTCTGTCTAAAGTCTTATTTCCTCTCAGCTGAAAATCCTGCTGGACCAGGTGGACGAAGCAGTGGGAGACTTTGATGAGTGCATCCTGCTCAGGCCCGACTCTGCTCTCGCCCAGGCACAGAAATGCTTCGCTCTTGTAAGTCATCCACTCAGGATTTGAATAGCAAGTGTGCCGTGATCCGACTTATCTAATGAATAAACTGATTCTTTTACTTTGAGCGGCCGTGCTGCCTGTAGCGTTAATGGGTGATACAATTCAAGATAAGCTGCTGAGTTTCTTTTTCTTATGTTCTTCAGTACAGACAAGCGTATACTGGAAACAACCCGTCACAAGTACAGACAGCCATGGACGGCTTTGAGGACGTTATCAGAAGGTTCCCCAAGTGTGCCGAGGGCTACGCTCTTTATGCTCAGGTACAGATTGATTGATTTCGCTCTCTATTTGCATGTCAGTGATTACTTTAGTACTCATTTGCTCTGTGCATTTTACAATAAGTTTGCAGAAAATAGCAGCTGTAGGTTGATGTCAACATGCACAATACATCTGCTTGTGCCTTTTTCAGGCTTTGACTGATCAGCAGCAGTTTGGGAAAGCAGACGAGATGTATGACAAGTGTATTGAACTGGAACCAGACAATGCTACCACATATGTCCACAAGGGGTAGGTGTTTTTCTCCTTTATGCAGGCATGCTGTTTAATAACGTGATTAGTCATCAGTTCCTAAATGTTCAGTATACGTCCAGTTTGTTACAGCTTCAGTGGAAACAGGACCTTGACTTGGGTCTGGAGCTCATCAGCAAGGCCATCGAAATTGACAACAAATGTGACTTCGCCTATGAAACGATGGGAACTATTGAAGTTCAAAGGTGAGACTGACAACTTGACTCAGTACGCTCAAGAGGAGACTTCTTAAAGTGCTCGAAATAACGAGAATCTTTCCTTTCAGGGGCAATCTGGACAAGGCTATAGAAATGTTCAACAAGGCAATTAACCTGGCCAAGTCAGAGATGGAGATGGCCCATTTGTACTCATTATGTGATGCAGCATACGCCCAGACTGAGGTGGCAAGGAAGTACGGGCTGAAACCTCCGACACTGTAACTCCTCCGCCAACTGACCGCCAATCTCTTCATCGCTCAACTTAACTGTTAAAAGTGCAACTGTCTGACCTACTTTGATTTGTATAAAAAAAAAAGAAAGAGTACTGGATTATAAGAAAAAAAGAAGAGCCCTGAATATAGGCCGTGTTTACATCACATTAAAGGGGGTTATTGTCACCGAAATAAGGATTTCTATTCACAATCAAGCCGAGGCTGTGGTCTAGGCCAATGGGTGACCTGGTGGTCTGTCGGGGTGAGGGGGGCACTTCATTGTCAAACCTTCTTGTTGGTCTATATAAAGAAAAAGACTGTATCATCTAGAGAGAAAACCATACATGAACGGCCATGTATACCTGTCCAAATTAATAGTAACTATGTGAAATGTAAGAGAATTGAAAAGTGCGCAGTCTTTTGAACCAATCACTGACTTTAAGGCTTTTGTGACACTTCGATCTACAGAAAATACTGTGAGAGCTTTATATAGTTCTGATGGACTGTTCACCTGTTAATTTATGCTGATCTAAAGTGGTTTTGTCCAGCTCCTTTCATATTGTAACGTACATAATCAGTTCTGAATGCAAGATTAAAATTGTAGTCAAATGTGTAATGTCAGTGTTTGTAATGCTGGAATTGATCTCTTGGATGTGGGCTAACAGAGAGGCTAGTTTAGCATCCTGAAGTGTTTCGTTTTTTTTTTTTTTAAATTATGGGACTGCTTGTTTCCTTTTTTTTTTAATATATATATACTTTGTGCAGCATGTTCACTTTATAAATAAATGTAAATGCCATGCTCGTGCTGTCTTGAACACTAGGAAAACCCCAACTATGAGACTTTGGGCAAAACACTTTTGATTAGGAAAATTTAACCAACTTTGTCTGTAGTTTTTTGAAAATGTTATTTTTTTTTTTTAATTGCCGCTAGTGTCAGAAGACGTCACAAGGGATTGAATATTCAGTGTTTTTCCTAGCTCACTTTAATTGAGAAACATGATTTATTTTGTATTTTATTGTAAAATGTTTATTTTTCATGCTACTTTTGATTTCATCTTTCGAGTGAGTAACCTGAAGACAGCGGTTTTAGTTTTCTCTCTTTCTCCTGTTATATTCTCTCAACCCAAGCCTTATTGTTTCCAGCCCACACGCAGCCCTCAGAAGCTCTTGGTTTAATGTATGATTTGGCTCTCAAGTAGCATCCATCCATAAATAAAATTAGCCACCACTGCTGAATGTTTGGAACATTTTCAGTTTTTTGAAAATTCAAATAGTTGTGTGACGTTCATTTATCCAGAAGCAGTGATGGCTGAGTTTTATTCAATGTGTGGTAATAGTGAGGAACCGATTCATGCATCCCAAGCTGCAGCTGGTGAGGACTGCTTCTCAACAAAAATCATCTTTCTTAAGCTTCCAGAGTCAAAGGAGAGTTCACCTCTGATCAGCAGGTAATCTGCAGATGTCCCTGAAACTTTGGCTGTTCGACAGAAATTACACTGACATTCTTCATCAACGATATGTATGGTGACCAAAGTGAAAGAGAATATAAATCCTAATAAAGTTATAATTCCTGGAATGAATTTCACCTTTGCAAGTGTGCCCTTGCTTGTTCAGCTGCACATTCAGCCAAAACACACTGATTGACACTTCTGAATCTTTTTAGTTGCTTTTTTTGCCTGCTCATGGTTAACTCGTAGACTGATCAATCAGCATTTCACTTGTTTTTATTAAATGTGAAGCAGCTCACGAAGGTGACATTAATGTTCAGATGTGCTGATGCTGCCACATACAGGCAAAGACTAACAGCTGCATCATGCCACAAGTGTGCCCCTGGAGGCAATGTTCAGTCTTCATTACAACTTAATTTTTATACATCTTCAGTCACTCGTATTTGTGTTTGGGGTTTTACATTTAAGATTTGTTTTTATAGTGTGAAATAATTAATGGATTTACAGCATTACATAATGGTGAATATTGAAATATATATATACAGGTTAGCTTTAGATTAGGCCGTTTATTATGTGACAAGTAAATAATAATAATAATACATTTTATTTATAACACACTTTTCATTCCAAAAAAATCTCCATGTGCTACAGCACACATTACAGTAAAAACATAAAAAAATTTAAAAAGAGTACTTAAAGTATATTAAGCCAGTCTATTAAAGAGACTGTGTTTTTTAAAAGCATCCACTGTCTGTGGGGTCCTGTGGTGACTGGGCAGGGAGTTCCACAGACGTGGTGCAACAGTGCAGAAGGCCCGATCTCCCATGGTCCGGAGTTTGGTTCTGGGAGTGTGGAGGAGGTCTTGATGTGCAGAGCGTGTATTCCAGGTTGGGGTTTGCTGGGTGAGGAGTTCTTTAAGGTATAGTGGGGCGTTTCCATAAATGCACTGATGGGTGATGAGAGCGATTTTGTAATTTATTCTGGCAGTGATGGGAAGCCAGAGAATTGTGCGGAGTACTGGGTTAATGTGTTTGTGTTTCCTGACTCTGAGTAGGATCCTGGCTGCAGTGTTCTGAATTAGTTGTAGCTTGTGGAGACTTTTGCTGGGGGTCCCAATGAGGAGGGCATTGCAGAAGTCCAGCCTGGAGGAGATGAAGGCGTGGATGAGCTTCTCAGCATCAGATATGGTGAGGGAGGGGCAGAGTCTGGCAATGTTCCTTAAGTGGAAGAAGCAGGATTTACACAGATGTTTGATGTGGTTCTCAAAGGTTAGGTGAGGGTCCAGTCTCACACCGAGGTTGGAGACAGCAAATGAAATGGGGATACTTTGTCCAGAAAAGGTGATGGTGGTTATGGAGGATGATTGGACTTGGTGGGGGGTGCCAATAAATATGGCCTCAGATTTAGAGCAGTTGAGATGGAGGAAGTTATGACTCATCCACGCCTTTATCTCCTCCGGGCAGGTAGTGAGTGTTGAGAGTGGTATTGATGTTGATGGTGACAAACCAGTTGAATCAGTCCTGAGGTACAACTGGGTGTTATCGGCGTAGCAGTGGAATGAAATTCCATACTGGCTGATGACATGACTAAGGGGGAGCAAATATATAATGAAAAGTAATGGACCAAGTACAGACCCTTGAGGGACACCGCAGGTGAGAGGATGGGTTGTAGATTTTGCAGAGCCCATGCTGACAAAGTGGGACCTCCCAGAGAGGTAGGATGTAAACCAGTCAAGGGCAGAGTTAAAAAATAAAATATGTGGAACTGCATAAGCAATTGTGAAATATCATTAGAAAAACAGTGAATAACATTTGTTTTGCTGGCTCACTCATACTGTCATAGCTTACTAGGACACTTGAGTAAAATGGAGCCAGTACACCTGTGCTTTACCCACTTTAAGTCAAGTTGCTGTGATAGGGCTAATCAAATAGTGATCTCCAATTAACAACTATGAATAGTTTCAATAACACTCAGGTTTATTGCTCCAGTATTTAAAGACACAACTAAGTCAGCACATTGTGCAAACTGCAAATGTAAGATTGAAAATCTTAAACACCTAATATGAAGATGAAAAGATGCAGTTGAAACACTGCCTTTAGGAGGTTGTTTTGAAGTGTCAGAGCACTTCAGGTTTTGGGCTCTAAAGTGTGATGAGGAACAATGAGCAGTCTGGTCTTGATCCTGTCAACACATACAGGCTCATTAAAGTGCAGGATTTGATATTAAAAGAAGATCACACGTGGCATTTAACCTTTTTGAACATAGCATCAGCACGTTTCTTCATACCTGTTACAATTAAAAACTTCAAAGTTGTCACAAATACCATCTTTTTTATAGAGACAATTAGCTGCACTCAATCTCAGCGGATCATTAATCAGCCTCAGAGTTCGCGACACATCGGCCGTATTGACGGCAAGTGACGTGTCTCCGTCAACACAACAATGGCGGATGCCGCGGAGGAAGCCCTTCAGGGCAGCTGGTGAGACAATTTGTCAACGGATAGACATTATTCGAGGCGTTTTTTCGATTGTCAAACAATTGTTTCGGCTCCATCTGACATAATTTGATGTGTAGCCACTAAATATGAGTTTGCCGAGTCGGTCTGTTCCGCTGACGATGGATGCTCGTCTGAAACCAGCTTGGTGCCGTTACTACTCGGCAGCTAGCCAGCTAATGTTAATTAGCCAAGTTGGTGCCGATAAATTAGCAGCCCGGACATTAAAACGGACAAAAATTACCAAAAAGCTTTTGAGAAATATCATTAAAAGTGCTTCTATTTTCATAACTTTCTTCTTCGCGCAGACAAGTTTATAAACAAAGCCTGTTAGCCAGCATGCTAACAATAACTAGCTAGATAGCCGGTGTTTGTCGGGTTCTGCTTCCCTTTAAACAGATCCCAGCCTTAGCTTTTAACCTAGCTCCAGTTTCCTCCTCTCGGTAATATGCTAAACTCGAATCCTGTCATAATGATCCAAATCACATTAAGATTCAATGTTCAACTAACCTGAAAGTTGTCAGTGAAGTATTGAGCTTGTCAAGACTTGTTAAAAAGAAACTAGCTGGTTGAAGTGCTGGGCGTTATTCAGATAAATGTCGTCGTAAAAAGATTCCCATATCTTTATGTTTCGTGATATCTGCCTGTGGTGGGAAATCGCCTGTTAAATGGTCGAGCTTCTACACTTTTCCCTGCATAATGGTGTAAAGACAAACCGAAATGATCAGCTTCCGATCGGCTGGACTCAGTAATGTCTTCGTGGTGGTAATTTGTATGACAGCAGTCACATGGGACTTATGTAATGATTATTTTATAATACTTTTATCGATGCCAAGAAATACTTTTATCACATGGCAAACATCACCACAAGTGCTGATTAAAAGTTGCCAGAGACCAAAGGTGATGAATTGCTCATGATGAGATTAGACCATTGTGGGAACTGTAATCACACAGAAGAATGACCATTTATACTTCACTCCTCTGTTAGCTTGTTTGACTGTGCTGTTTGTGTTTATTCAGGGACCAGGATCTAGCTGAGGCTCTGGACTCTGGTGGCTCGGACATGGAGATGGAAAGAAGCATCATCCAGGTCCAGGAGCATTCAGCTCAACACAGGGCCAAGATGTGGAAGGTGAGAAGTATGACGAGACTCGGTCCACACATGCTGAAAATGACATTTACGTCAAAGCCTTTTCACTGTAATGTGATTAATGTTGTAGTTTAAGTGTGTCAGTGTGTGCGCGAGTGCAATCTGAAGCCAGTAATGCTTCTATTATCAGAGTTCATGTGCGGCAAGGGTGGAGACGTCTCTCGTCAGACACAAGTCAACAGACTGGAAAGACGAGCATCTCAGGCACAGATGATGTACCTGAGATGCTTTGTGACGCACCGTTAAAGGCGTCAGTCATGTTTGAAACAACAAAGCTTCTGCATATTTTTGTGTGTGACTTACGAGGACGAATGCCGAGAGGTTCTATTTTGGACAGTTAACACGTGTACATGTTAGTGCTTAAATTATAGTTGTTCATTAATGGAGCAGCGGTTGAGTCACTGAGTGCAGATCAGTCTCAGTCTTTGATTGAGATTATTAGATGTCCTCTTATCAGTCAGTTGCAGTGATTCCCTCTTTTGTGTTGGCAGATTGCTCTAAACGTCTCTGGAAAAGGAGACAGCCTGTCTCCGTGGGACGGTGTCCTCGATTTACCAGAACAGACCCTCATTCACAACCGCAGTCAGCAGCTGATTGGTGAGTCAGTTCCTTGACAAGATGTGGGGTTTTGAAATTACAGACCCCTGCAGCCCCCTCCTCATCTCTGCTTGAGGCTCCAGGCTCCAGACCACATTAGATGCTATGAGCACAACACATCTGAATCTCTGACTAAAGTTGCATTGTGGGTAATGTAGGTCCCTGTCCATCTTAAGTCCCACAGAGTTATAGGTAAGCAATCAGAAATCGCTGTGCTCTTTTAATGCTACACATACCGTAGTTGACGGCCGTCTGGGCAGAAAACGTTAAGGGAACTTCAACATACAGCAATAGAAAGCAGCCTTTCTTGGAGCTTTTCATGGATGCATATAACTTTGCAGCACCTTCTGGTGAGTGTGTGTCTCAGGTTGAGGCAGTCGATGGGGGACACACAACAGGAAGCAGCAAGAGAGAAGAAAGAGGGGTCGTGTTAATTTTGGTTCTCGCTCACAATGTGTCAGTATCTAAAGAAGATCGTCAGGATTTCAGAGGAACAAATAACTTTTATTAGTCCGCTCTTCTGACATGTTGACAGCAGGATCTGTTACAGCTCAAAATAGAAAGCCTCTTATGAGGATGATGCTCAGAAAAGCTAAGAACACAGCAGGCGTGCTCTTTTCATGTATTATTTTACGATTTAGGTTTGTCATGCTGCTAAGTTTTCCTTGTCAGGGCACATTCTACATTTCCCTGCTTCCTGTTTTTTAAGGCCAAATGTAGATGACGACATCTGTGCAAGGCGACTAACACTTCCTGCTTTGGTTCCCATGTTTAGACCAGCTGGGAGTGTCGGAGGAAGAGAGGAGTGAAATGGTGTCTGATGTTGAGTCGGTCATCACGTTCTACTGCAAGTCCCGCAACATTTCCTTCACCCCGGAGCTCAGCTGGCCGCACCTTCTCAAACCACTACTGGGGCTTCGGCTTCCCCGCAGCGACCTTTACAACTGCTTCTACGCTATTATGAATAAATACATCCCCAGGTCTGAGCCCTGCTTCAGTCATCTGTCACATTCCACTCACACACAGACAGACAGGAAACGGAGACCTGAATTCTGACGTGTGTCACGTACATCCATTTCAGGGAATGTGTGCCAAACGGCCGACCCTTCCACCTGTACAGACTACTGCTGCAGTACCACGAGCCCGAGCTCTGCTCCTTCTTGGACACCAAAAAGATCACACCTGACTCCTACGCCTTCAGCTGGGTTTGTATTTCTTTTCTCCACCGTCATTTGACGTGTATTGACTGGTGACAGGTAATATATATGTGTTGTCTTTGTTCATATTCCCTCTGTAGTTGGGCAGTCTGTTTTCCAGCCACTGCCTTCCTGAAGTTACGCAGGCCTTGTGGGACTTCTACCTGCAGCAGGCCGACCCCTTCCTCATCTTCTTCCTCATGCTCATCATCCTCGTCAACGCCAAGTAGGCAGCAGCTAGTGTAACCTGCAGAAACATGACCACGCTTAGAAACCTTCAGTGTAAATTTGATCGGTCTTTCCTTGATTTGCCCGCAGAGAGACCATCCTTACACAAGAAGGAGACAGCAAAGAAAACATCATCAGTAAGTCTGACTTGCTGTCGTTTTGTTCGGTAATCATGTTAAATTCTGGACTTTAACACGACTTCCTTTGTCACAGAAATGCTTGAAGCGTCTCCTTCTCACCTGGAAACCGAGGACATTGAAGATTTGTTTTCTCTTGCGCAGTATTACCAGAGCAAGACCCCTTTGTCCCTCAGAAAGGTGAGGCAGCGTGCGGATATGTTTGACGCATGTGGAGCAGTGCTGAGCACGACCGAGTCTGTAATGAGAAAGCTAACAAAGAGATAGAGGCAGCTGCACTGGAGAAGTCTTTGTTCAAAAGCCAAGTGTCTGCTTTTTCTGTCCCGCCAGATGAACCAGAATCTGTTTGGTAGCAGCCTGGTGGCTCTGAAAGAAGAGGACACTGACCTGAGTCAGGCCCTGTGTCTCCTCGTGTCTGTCCCTGAGATCCTGCAGGCCAACCAGCTGCAGCAGGTCAGTAACACTCACATTACTCTCAACTACATTCAACCAAGCAATCATTGACCTTTTGCTGTTTGTTAGTCATGTGAGCAGAGAGAAAGAGAAGAGAATGTGTGATGTGATAATGATGGATTGTGCTTTCAGGATGGAGTACGTTTCTTCGTGGTGGACTGTCGGCCTGCAGAGCAGTACAACTCTGGGCACCTGTCCACGGCCTTCCACCTGGACTCCGACCTGGTGAGAGCAGACACTGCTGATTCTCTCTGAAACATGCATGAAATACCTGAGTGTGTAACAAACGTGTTTCCCTTCGTTCTCACAGATGCTCCAGAACCCCTCTGAGTTTGCGCTCTCGGTGAAGTCCCTCTTGGAGGCTCAGAAGCAGTCTTTGGAGTCCGGCTCCATCGCCAGCGGAGAGCACCTGTGCTTCATGGGCAGCGGGAGGGAGGAGGAGGACATGTACATGAACATGGTGCTGGCACATTTCCTGCAGGTGGGGGACATGAAAAGAGACGGACGAGAAGGTGGCTGGAGGGAACACAAAGTGTCGCATGATCTGCATTTTTCTGATTAAAGGTTTTCTCTTACAGAAAAACAAAGAGTATGTCAGCATCGCTAAAGGAGGATTCATGGGTAAGCGGGGGAATATCTGGCTCTAGAGACCTGTTCTTCTGTCATAAATACCAGCTTACATGTGGGGAAATGTTGAATTCATGGTTTTTGCATGTGCACATTGTTTATATATCTGGCCCCTGGTCACAATTGTAGTTTGGATATTTGTGAGAAGTGGAAAAACTAAGAGAAATTTGTGTGATTTCAGCCCTCCAAAAGCATCTGGTAGACATGAACGTGGAGGGTCTCGACTCGTCGTACGTCCACTGGATCGTCAGCACGTCCGGATCTCACAGCAGCCTCAGCTCTGCTGACGTAAGAGGCCACAAACGTGCGAATGCACGTGTCAGTAGATTAAGAAAATCACTTCGGCATCATGTTGCGTGTCTGTCTTCAGCTTCATGTTGGACAGAATGTATTTTTACTTCTGTAAACAGATTATCTTTTCCCCTCTGATACAGGGAGAGTCACTAAGCAGCCCTGGAGACAGCAAAGGCGTCAAGTCTTTAGTCAACAAAATGACGTTTGCTCTCAAGTCCAAGTCAGTAAACGTGAAGGAGAAGATGATCAGCTTCATCGAGAATACCTCCACCCCCGTCGAGAGGTGAGGTCTACATCCATCACCACCAAACCTGCACTCCTGACACCCGCACTGCAGCACACTCTCACACACTGCAGCACACTCTCACACACTGCAGCACACTCTCACACCTTTCTTGAGGTGAAAATTAAAAGTTTTGCACAACACAAGGAACAAAACAAAGAAATCACTTTATCCAGAAAACAGATGTTGTGTTTCTTTTTCAATTCACAATAAATTCCACCAAAATTGGGTGAATAGTAAACATCAACGAGGTGCTACAGCTACTTTGGGGTTTAATACATACTCACACCTGACTGAACACGTTACAAAGTGTGACCTATGAAGGCTGAGTGGACTATGAAATCAGAGATTTGTGATCATTTGATGAGTGTCACTGACGTTTAGCTTTGCAGTTTTTTTAAGTTCACCAAACCTTGTGCCTTATTCCATGCTAGAATATCTTTCAATCTGCCCTGGCCAGAGAAGGTGACTCCAGATCGGTAAGAGCTCCCTGCCATCCAGCCGTTTGTCACCAGCATGCCCACTGGCTGTAGACCCGCACCGGTCCGCTGGGCTGTAGGAGAGTTGGCCTGTGTCACATCAACGCATGCTTAGTATCGGCATCTCTGCCCACACCCCTCACTCATGTAACACCCCCACGCGTCCCCCGTACGGTGTGGGCAGGCTGTGTGCGAGATGTTCAGGGTCTGTCTGACGCTTTCACTAACAACATCCAGCACTGCTGTTTAGTTGGCACCACTGACGCTGCCGTGGCCTTTCAGGAAGCATTGAGTCATCTTTACATCCGCAGCTCACTGAGGCCGTCGTCTCTTGTCTGAATACGTGAGGTGTTTTAGGGAGACCCTCAGCTTCACTGCTGTCTGCTTGGAGATGCTCTTAACAGTCTGTCTTTCCATTTCATTGTTCTGTTAGATGATAGCCAGGGCTATGCAGAGGCATTAATCCACTCTAACAGATAAAAACAACCCTGTGATTGCCTGCAAATAGCCCTGAATATCATAGCCTGACTAATCTGTAGCCCTTCTGGAGTATAAATGTCTCATTTAACCTCTTTCTTTATGTTTAACAGCATAAGGTGGCAGTAGTGGGCTGAGAGTGTTTCACTGCAGCCTGGAGCTGCTCATGTCATTTCTACCTTCTTATGTGTGTTTAATTTGATTTCATCACAGGCGTTAATGTGTCTTCACATCCTCCACTGATGCTGATGTTGCTTTCCATCTGTAGGCACGTGAGCAGCAGCGACCGCGTTGGCAAGCCTTACCGCGGGGTGAAGCCCGTTTTCAGTATCGGTGACGAAGAGGAGTATGATACAGGTAGAGTCCCACTGAATGTAGCTGAATAATTTCAGACCTTTTTATTTTGAAAAACTAAATGGTGACCTGCTTCGAACGCCCCCTCAGATGAGATCGACAGCTCATCCATGTCAGACGATGACAGGAAGGAGATTGTCAACATTCAGACCTGGATAAACAAACCAGATGTGAAGCATCACATTCCGTGTAACGAGGTGAAAGAAACCGGTCACATGTTCCCCAGGTGAGCTGCCGCCCCAATGAATGTGTGTCAAAATACTGCTCACCAGACACTCTCACTCTGACGCATCCTCCCCATCTGTCATGGGCGTGGAAGGCTGGATTGGGCAAGAAGTTGCATTTGAACGTGACTAATCTGCACTTCCTTAAACGTGAATGAACAAGAGGCCTCGCAATAATTCAGGAATCCGTGAAACGCAACACTGACGCTGTTATTGTTTGTTTTTCCAGCCACTTGTTGATCACAGCGACTCACATGTACTGTCTGCGCGAGATCGCCTCAAGGAAGGGCTTCGCCTACATCCAGTCCAGACAAGCACTGAACTCTGTGGTGAAGATCACATCCAAAAAGAAGCACCCGGAGCTGATCACGTTCAAGTTTGGCAGCAACAACTCAGCTGGAGTGGAGATATCTGCGGTGGAGAGGTGCCCGATTACACATTTTAAATCCCAAAGATTAGAAAAGGCCCTAATTGTCTAATTGTGAGGCGCTATTTCCAGGTTGTCTGTTTGTACCGGTCTCCTGAACATGATATCTGAGGAACGCCTCGAGAGAATTTCTTCAAATTTGGCACAAATTTTGGTTGTCGAAGGTCAAGGTCGCTGTGAAATCGCTCTCATGAGCGCAGTATCTCAGGAACGTGCCACCAACACAATGAACATGGGTTGTTTTGTTGAAGGGAAAAAATATATATAAAGATATAATTTGACATTTTTGTAAATATGCTGCCCTGCAGTCGGCTGGCGACCGGCTCAGTGTGTACCCCGCCTCTCGCCCGTTGACAGCTGGGATAGGCTCCAGCCCCCCCCCCCCAACCCCAAAAGGGATAATCGGGGGTATAGAAGATGAATGAATGAATGAATGAATGTAAATATGCTTGGAAGATCAATTCCACCCTCTTGTTAGTATGCTAAATATGGCGATTAGCAATTTAAGAATGGACAAATTTGCAAAGTATTCTTTTAGAGATTATCCTGGGAGGTAAAGTGCAACAGGCTCATGCAAAAATCAGTGTTAATGAAAGCCAGTATTTCCTTTGTTATTTCACTCCTGTGTCCTCTGGACTAACATTGTCCTTCCCTCCCCCCGTCAGATATTTGATACCCAACGCCGGCGACGCCACCAAGGTCATTAAGCAGCAGATCATGAAAGTCCTCGATGCACTGGAGAGCTCGTAAAGGGAGACGACGGGGTCGTGACGGCCAGCCGTGACGCGGACTGTACGAAGCGTCTCTGTCTGCCCAGAGTGAAACCTTGTCCCGCTCTCCCTCGGCTGTCCTCCCTCCTGGACAGATCCAGCGCAGCGTTGACAGTGAAGCCCTGTGCGGTCTGTGTTTAGGACATGGGGACACACTGCTGACTGCAGGCCTGTGGGACAGACTGTGTGTGATGAAATACTTAGGTGCTCCGCAGTCATCCAACCATTCTCTTAGACTAATTGGTTACGCTGTATGTTTTTCTTGATTACCGATGAAACATGGCATCTCATTACTGTGCAGTTCCACTTTGGCAACTTCCCTCTGGCCTTAACGTAGCGTACTGACCGACCTGTTCACTCACTACACCGCTGACCTTTTCCTTCCACCCTGACCCATTTGCTCCGCAGTGAACAGCGCTGAAGCTCAGTCGTGTCTCTTCATTTACTTTTCAGATGCGTTGAGAGTAGATTTAGCGTCCATTGTTCTGGTCAGGAAGTGAGCACGAGTGAGCCAGCGCAGTCCAAGACGCACATCCCAAAAAGAAAAAGCAGCAGTGCTGGCACATGAGGCAGGTTTCCTACCGCAACAACTGTTTTTGATAACTTTTGTTTTCCAGCAGGCAGCCTTAAATAGAAACTATTTGAGGACGTTTATAAGTATGTGATGTATATATTGTGTAAAACTGCTCTATATCAGCACAGACCTTTGCAATGTCATTTTGAAAGCATATCCTGGTTGTTAGAATATGCAGTGAAACTTCAGCTGGCCCCTAAACCAGCTCCCCTTTCTTTCTAGACTAAGAAGTAAGCCTTTTACAGAGTGTCTGTGAGATCATTTACTCTCTTCTTTTACATATATTGATGAATTAACCTCATCTCATAGCAGTGTGATGTAGCTCTCAGACAGCGTTGTTCACAGCCCCTCTGGACTACATTAGTGTTACAACAGGAGGTTCGGTGAGTGTAGTTACTAAGAGCCTGAGCACCTCAGTATTTTTCCATCCTATTCAGATTCAGTGTGTGAGTTATTTTCCCAGTTATCCTTCTAGAAGTGTCCAGGTGAAACAAACTGCTGATGGTGTTGGCACCTGGAAGGCTCTGACCGTCATTGAAGCTAACTGCTGCATATTTAGACGGACGGATCGTTGTAACAAGGACTGTGCTTGGCACTTCTCAGCACAGCTTTGAAAGGAATGAAAAGAAAATGTGTTAAAAGTAAAGTCATTATATATTCTATGTTTTCAAACCAGTCTATCTTCTCCATCGTGTTAGTGGAAACTACGCCGTTTCAGTTTGCTTGCCACTGTTGCCTTCGGCCTCATGCCTGTGATGTGTGATATTGGCACCAGCAGTGGCAACATATCACAGTATATTGCTGCTTCTCCTCTAATCTTTAAACCCGGTTTTGGACTTTTCCTCCTCGCTTTGTACTTAACTCATTTGCGTTAGAGCCTGGATTCAAAGTGTCAAAGCCTCTGAAGTGATGCAGCACCTTCCTGACGGCACCAGTTGAAACGTCTGTCCAGAGACGCTTTTATTCCATTTATCCTTTCAAACGAAACGTGGGGAGAGGTCGAGCTAAAACATGTTTCAAATATGGGCAACAGAAACCAAAACTTGAATTAAAGGCTCACTAATCTGGTCTTTCTTCACTCCAGTCTCTCATAGCATTCCTGTGTAATTCATGCATTGTGTTGTAACTTTGTGATATTCTTCAGTATTGACTGGAACATCCTTGATCAGGAGTCTTTACATTACTCTGTAACATCACTGGCAAAGGATGTCACCACTAGTCAAAATGCAACATGTCTAAAGTGTAATTTGCACCTTACTGTACTGCTGTTATTTTCTAAGCCTTTCTGTTTTTAATAAATGGAGAGTATTTGACTGCACCCCTCTGAGAATACTCATTCATACATTGTTACTTGGCCTGGAAATAGTGGTTATATTTGCTGTGACGGACATTTTTTAGAGCGTGCACAGTCTTCTTCTATGTTGGAAGATTATTCTTTCCTAAATGGTGAACGACAGATGAGTAAACAAATATCCCCTGCAAGAAGCACAACAGCCAGTAGCAACATGGAGGGTCTGGTCGGTGGTCCTCTGTGTCTTTACCTTCACTTAAATGTGTAAATAAAGGTATAAGCATTCAAACGTTCATTCAGGGGCAGTTTTATTAAGTAGAAATATACAGTGTGTATACAGTTAGTACCTGTTCGCATTAACTAACCCTCAGGAGTTTTAAGCATGTTAACTTTTCTTAACTGCTGACTTAAAGCCGGTTTTTCCCCCTAATTCGATTAACCAATGAGGAAAGACTTGTACTGAAACTGGATTGGCGGAGTAACACCCACCCCCCCGATGACGTAACTTCGTGTCTAAACTTCACATTAAAGGTTCTGGACCCTCCATGAGCCTCAGCAACGCGCCGCAGAGTGACTTTAAACTAGAAGAACGACCACTTTGGACCTACAGGCGTTAAGTATCACTGCCATAATCCTTGTGTGTTGTTTTTCTTCCGTCGTAAAATCAGACCTGCCATCTCTTCAGCTTTTCCCGGGCTTATTTGCCTATTTGATGCGTGGTAATTACCCTCCGGTACTACAGGTGGCAGTATGTAGAAGATTAGCTGGTACGCTGAGTGACTGTCCTTTCACTGAAACGGACAAGAAGAAGAAGAAGAAGAAGAACGGACTACCTGCACAAATATCTCAAATTGGTGGGGGCTAACCTGAAGAACAACGTCAGTCAAAGTTATGCTTTTAGCTAAATGTGCTACACGGTTGTTAATGGATGACAGGAAGGGAAAGCGATAAATCAGCCAATCAGAAGCGCGAAAACACGCTCCACCATTGACTGTATAGTATAGTATCTCTGCCGTACATCATGGTCACCCTCTCCCTGTAGTCACTTAAGGCAGGAACCAGTTAACCCGATCCCAGGAAATAATTAACCCAAAGTAAAGGTCTTGGGACAGCCCAGGCCGGGGCGCCACACTTCCCTTGCTGTTAAGTCCCAATGTTGACAGGTGCGTCGATGTCAACACTGTAGACTAACTACAGACTCTTATTTTGAAAGCCGGAATCACGTGTCCTGTCTGTGACACCAAGCAGGACCGATCTGCATACATGTCCCCGTTAGCGAAAGCCATGTCCAGTAAGTACAAAGTTCTCTATTTTACTGAGGTTGCAGCTGACTAACATGTGCATTCAGTGTGGTTAAAGTAGAAAAACTGAGATTTCAGTCTAAAAATGTCTCCTCCGAGCGCAGACGGTGCACTATAATAAAATACTGTTTTAAATCTGGACCAAAAACCTCTTGTTGTGGCAGAGTTCCGTCTGGCGGTGGTCCAGCTGCAGGTGACGAGCGTCAAGGCGGACAACCTGAGCCGAGCCCGGAGGCTGGTGAAGGAGGCAGCGGGACAGGGCAGCAAGGTGGTGCTGCTGCCGGTGAGGAGGAGGGTCTCTGATGGGGGGGGGTAGAGGACGCTGGGTCCCATCATAATGCACACCTGTTCATTTTGTCACTTCACTGGTTGCTGTTTGTTGAGCTCGATGCACGTGGAGAGTAAATCACCACAAGACAACACAATGCAGTGAATTTAGAAACATATAATTGGAGATTTAGGCTGCACAGCCAGCAAGAGCTGCTACCGACTCCTGTGTGCAGCGTCGATTAGTTGTTTGCTCTATGAAATGCCAGAAAATGGTTCAAGATGACATCCTCGGATGACTTATCCACAACCCAAAGATGTTCAGTTCGCTGTCACAGAGGAGTGAAGAAACCAGAGCCTGCACAGATCTGCTACCGGTGCCCAAAGAGGTCAAATTCAGTGTGTAAGACTCCCCACAGTGCACACTTCCTCCTGGGTGGCACAAGTGGTAACACTGTTGCCTCACAGCTAGAAGGTCCTGGTTCGAATCCCGCTGTGGGCGCTGGTGGGGTGTCCTCCACCGTGCCTTCAGCGCCTGCTGCTCGAGGAAAGGGGCCTTTCTGTGTGGAGCATGTTCTCCCCTAAAAATACCCTAAAAATACCCCCACTAAAAACATGCAAGACGATCACCACCTGACCAATGGTGACAAAGAGAGTTGGGTCCCCGGGCGCCGCTGTCGGCTGTCAGCCGGCAGCCCACCGCTCCTGGTCTGACGATTCTTCTTCTTCTTCTTCTTCTTCTGACGCTGTGTCACCTGTCGTTGACGCAGGAATGCTTCAACTCTCCGTATGGAACCGGCTTCTTCTCTGCGTACGCTGAGAGGATCCCAGGAGAGTCCACGCAGGTGCTGTCCGAGGCGGCGAAGGAGAACAAGGTGTATCTGGTGGGAGGTAGGCTGCGCTGACACTCAGACACCCGTTAATCCAGTGTTTCCCCACACTGGAAATCTACATTTTAATGTTAATTCTGATGATAATCCCACTCAGTGCTGAACCTTGGAAGCCTCGTGCATAGATTTACAATACAGTATTATGTTGTGTACAAATGTGTCGGCTCTGTGTATGAAAAGTGTCTTGTTTCTGTTGAGTTTGAGATGTCAAATAGCTCCAAATGCAAGAACTGAAAGACGAGAGGAAAGTACAGGAGTGAGCGAAATCGCAGTATTTTTTGTTGTCAAGATCACGACTTCCTTGTCTGGTTTTCTTTGGATAACAAAGTAATTTCCTTGAACAAACAAAAGTTTATACTTTATACTTCTTTACAGTGTCTATGTTGATCTTAGGCCAGTACTCCATCTTGTATCAGTGACACAGAGTTAAAACCAAACAGCAGCAGAGTTAATAAATCATCTCAGCTCATCTCTTTATCTGAACTGGCAGTAACAGCTGTAAAACAATGGAAACAGCAACTGGAAACACTGGAATGTCACCGTTCCTTCTTCCACGATCCATTCACAAACACCACAACGTTAAACATCTGGTGAAATCCATCCACAGAATATCAGTTATTGTGCAAGTTTGACCTGCAGTAACCCCTTTTTTAAAGACAGACACTCTGCAGGAACAGCCGACGTCGTTAATGTTATTAATTACACCTTCGCAGTGGAGGATGCTTTCACACTTTTCTCTCTGGCTTTTATTACTGCTGATTTATTCCAGTTTGCTCCTCTTGCAGCAACAGAAACTCGATTCCTGTGCACTCAGACATGCTGATTGTTAGTAGGTGGAGCTGTTTACCCTCTGAGGGCTCTTTAAATGATGGAGGAATGAACACAAGGAGGTGAAGCATGACTGACGCGTGCAGGAAGGACAGAGCGCTCTCGTCTCGTTGCTATCGGTTCTTATCTGTCGGCTCATTACAGCAGAGGCAGTGATGTGAAGGAGCTCGGAAACCGCACTAAAGAAAGATTTTGTTCCCCAGGATCCATCCCTGAAGAGGACGGTGGGAAGTTGTATAACAGCTGTACAGTGTTTGGGCCTGACGGAGAGCTGATCCTGAAACACAGGAAGGTTCGTTTGCATCAAATACAGGAATTTGTTCAGTCTGCAGCCCCGATTCCAAGAAGCCGTGATGCTGTTTAAAAGATAAATAAAACAGCGTGTGATAGTTTGCTGACATAAGCTCAACTGATAACAGCACAAAGACAGTATATTTAATGTCTGAGCTCATCAGCTTCGTTGGTTTTTGTAAATATCTGCTGATTGTGAATCTGATGCAGCAAACTGAAAAAGACTGAGAAAGATGTGGAACGCTCCAGAAACACCTGGATCATTCCACAGGTAAACAGGTTGATTGGTAACAGGTGATAGCATCATGATTGGGTATGAAAGGGGCATCCTGGGAAGGCTCAGTCGCCCACGAGCGAGGATGGAGCGAGGTTCACCACTTTGTGAACACATGATTGGATGAATGAGATGAACACATGAGCTCAGGAATGCTGTTTTATTTCTGTTTTACACGTTTTACCCAGTTGTTTGGAGTCAGACCTCACAGAGATCAAAGCAGGACGTTCACGTTCCTCAAGTGTCTCGTTGTTTCCTCCTTCAAGATTCACCTCTTTGACATCGACGTTCCAGGGAAAATCCGCTTCCAGGAGTCAGAGACGCTGAGTCCGGGCAACAGTTTGTCAGTGTTCGAAACACGTAAGTGACGTCTTCGACTCCTGTCTCCGTCCCCGCGGTTGGACGGCGTCCTTTTGATGCGTCTCCTCTTCAATTCCCCCCGCAGCGTTCTGCAAAGTGGGCGTTGGGATCTGCTACGACATGAGGTTCGCAGAGCTCGCGCAGCTCTACAGCAGGAAAGGCAAGCGGCTGGTTGTTCAGGTGACATTTTTAATGTGGTGCAGGACACTTGATCAGCTTGTCCTTTTGTCCTCAGGCTGCCAGCTGCTCGTCTACCCGGGAGCCTTCAACATGACGACCGGTCCGGCCCACTGGGAGCTCCTCCAGAGGGGGAGGTCAGTCTGAGAGTCCCAGAAGCAACTTCTGGAAAATGTTTATTAAAGTGAACCAAATATCTTATACAGCACTTAATTCATGTCCCCCATGAGACAAACTCCATCCCTCCGTCACATGACATGAGGGGGCGGTTTATCCGCAGAGGAAGAGGAGCAGAGAGGAAGAAATAGCTCCAAGTCTGATAATCAGTGAAGACACTGCTGTGAATGACACAGCGAATGTTTTTATCCACGGCATTGACGTCACGCGTTTGTCTCGTCTGCAGGGCGCTCGATAACCAGCTGTACGTGGCCACGGCGTCTCCTGCCAGGGATGAAACTGCTTCGTACGTGGCCTGGGGTCACAGCACTGTCGTTAACCCATGGTACAGTAAGAGCACGTCGCCTGCTGTGTCCTCTGACCAGCTCACAGCGCGAGGCGGCGCAAAACTGAAGCACTGGAGTAAAGTTGAATGTCTTGATGACCGCTGGCGTCTGTCCCTGGATGCTGGCGTCATATTGAAAGCTTTAGTTTTGCGGTAACGAGCGGCCGGCTGTGTCAGACGCTGCAGACTTGTGATGGTCGTGTCTGTGTTTGCAGGGGAGAGGTGATCTCAAAGGCCGGAGCGGAGGAGGCCGTGATCTACGCCGACATCGGTGAGTGTTTCTGCAGAGCGATGCGCTGCAGCCCAGATGTTTCAGGATGAATCAGGAGGGTTTGTGCAGGTGTGTGTGTGTGTGTGTGTGTGTGTGTGTGTACGCAGCTGAGCCTGCTCTAAACCTCCCCGTGTGACCTGTTCCCAGACCTGCAGTATTTAGCCGACATCCGGCAGCAGATCCCCATCACGGCCCAGCGTCGGGACGACCTCTACACGGTGGCGTCTGTGCAGGAAGGATCGAGCTGAACGAGACACGAGAGGCGTCTTCTCCCCGAGAGACACGAGACGTGATGGTCTTAAATGTCGCTAATTGACCGATGGCAGCGCTGCTCGCTTCTGAAGGAGCTTCGTTTTGTGTCACTTCTGCTCCTCAAATGAGCAGCTGATCAAAGGGAAACTGTGGGAGGCAGTTAACTGTTTATTATTTTTATCACTGGAAAGTTAATTTTTGGCATTTCTTGACAAAATGCTCCATTTTGAAAAAATATCCATATTTTTGACCCTTTAATTTCTCTTCTGTGGTTCATGAAGCATTGTTCTGATTTTAAATGTAGAAAATGATGGAAAGACATGGACAGCTCTGTAAAAAGCTGAAATTAAACGTCTGTATGAATGAGTTTGAGCGTCTTTATTAAAGCTTGAAACGGCTCCTCCCCGTGAGAAACAGAAGCTCCAGTGAACACAGAAAAAAAAAAACAGGAAGCAGTCACAACATTCATATGTACAGGTCAGTGCTCCGTCGTCTGCGGTGGACGACAGCAGAAATTCACCTCCTCGCGTTTCTACACGTCGGTCTCTTTGGCCTCCGGCTTCATCGCCTCGTTCTCCTCCCTCAGCCGATTCCTCCATTTGTAACCTGACGACAGCAAACGTTCGTGTCAATGAGAGCAAAAAATTTACCCACGAGATTCAAGTTAATGTCGCTGAATGTTTGACGTGTGATCATCAGGTCATTCACATCCTGCTGGGAGCAGCTGAATGCTGAATGTCATTGTTTCCTCTCACTGGTGGGACAGTTGGTTCAGCTTGTGCTTGAGACAGTAAAATCCAAACCAGGGAAGGACGAAATGATCTGCATTAAGACTCTCAAAGCAGATTTCAGGACTGGTCAAGTCCACCAATTCATCTATACGGCAGCAGTAATAAAACCTAAACTTCTAAACATCTAAACACTTCAACACAAACATTTGAAAACAAAAAAAAATGCATGTTTCTGATGTCTTTTCGATTCTGATTAATGATTGTACCACTAATCCTCACCTTAACTCGGGCCTTCAGTCTAAAATTTATTAATGTTTTGGGATTTGGGAGTCTGAAGTGTCCTGGACTGAATTAAACCGAGTTTTTAAAAGTTTCGGGCCTGCGGTGACGATGAGCCGCCGGCAGCGGGCGCTCACCTCTGTTCCCCTGCTGGTGATGGTACTCGCGCTTCTTCCTCTTGCTTATCCTGTCCAGGTGAACCTGGTAGGCGACCCCCACCACCACCATGACCCCGACCACGGCACACAGAGCCGTGCTGAAGATCCACATGGCCTCTGACGCCCGGCTCACCACCGGGCTGCTCTTCACTCCATCTGAGCGCCCACAAGAACCGGATGAGTGATCAGTACGGAAAGATTAATCGATCAGTCAGCGATTCATTCTGATGATTGATTAGTCGGTTTGAGTGATTTTTTTTTTTACAGATAAAAAAGTCAGTATTCTCCAGCTTCTTAATGAGGATTTCACTCCTCTGTGACAGAAAGCTGAATATTTTGGGTGATTTGTGAAACACTGATCAACACCTTTCACCTTTTTCTGACATTTTAAACCAATCGATGAATCGGGAAAACAATCAACAGATTGTCTGGCAGTGAAACTTTGATTTCTGGTCACTTACAGCTTGTGGATGTCAAGCTTTCGTTCATGGGCTGGTTCTCTATGGTGCACGACACGTTGGTGTCTCTGGAGACGTTGACCGTCAGGTGGCTTGTGATGTTGAACAGACGGGAGTCCGGGAGCGACGCCGTCCGGGTCCTCACGGAGCCTTCCGGGGGCTTCTCGGTGTTGTTGATGAGCCAGTAAACCGCAGGCTCGGGAAACCCCCCGGTGGAGTGGCAGAAGAAGGCCGTCTCACGGCCCGGAGATGCTTCCTCCCTCTGCAGCTGCGGGGGGCTGAAACTGGCTGCAAACAGCCAGCACAGACAGGAGTTAGCGCCCTTAAACTCTCCTCTCACCACCTCCTGTGTGTGTGACACTGACCTGCTATCCGGAGGCACACGGTGCACAGCGCCGCGCTTTGCTTTCCCTCTGAAAAGACGAGCAGACTGTAATTCATCCGGTGCTCTTTGGGGTCGACTGCGGGCAGCTCCAGAGAGACGTTTCCAGTCTGCGCGGCGTCCGCCGGGATCGTGGCGCTGTTGGCGCTCAGTGTCTCCACATTTTCACCGTTTCTCCACACTGATCTGAGCACCACCTCGTCGTCTCTCCTCCACTCAATGGAAAAATTCACTAAGCCTTGTAATTTAGGGTAGAAGCAGGGCAGTGAGACCGGCCGTCCGACTACGCCGAGGACGCACTCCTCCTCTGTGGAGAAAGAAGGCAAATCATGAGTGAGGGTCGGTGGAGAAAGTTGTCTCAGTGTGTGAACGTGTACGAGCAGACAGTCACCTCACCCAAACAGGCGCAGAGACAGAGGAAGCAGAGCAGCAGTCCTGTGCGCCACAGCGCCACCGGCATCCACCGCTGGGGACACTTTTGCGCACCCGAGACGCACAAACAATCCAAAAATGTGATCCTCTTGACGCTGGAGAACACAGACGAGCCCATTGCTGACTTAGAAAGCCGTCTTCCTCTGCTCTCCTGGCTGCTGCTCGTCCCCTTTAACAGCTCAGGTAAGACGCACACCTTTCCTCTCTCCGCATGAAGTCACTGTCAGTCATGTTGTGGCTTGTTGTGCCATACCTCCCTCTCTCTCCACTCTTCTCTGATTTTAATGGTTTAACAGTTATCCAGAGTCCGAGGCAGAAATGAATTAAAAATCATATCTCTCAGCTTCCACCGGCATATGTCCTGTTAGGAGCCACATCATGAAGGCTGGTCCGACCGGTTTGACCTGTTTTCAGGTCTCACACCCGGAAGCTGAAGGCAGCATCAGACACCGACACAGAGGGTTTTTTTTTTTTTTTTTTTTTTTTTCTTTAATTAATGTATAAAACTGATGTTAAAATTAAGAAATATTTCCTCTCAAAATCAAAATGCACTTAAATAAATCTTAAAAGTGTTCAAGTAATTTTTCAACAGAAGTTTAATATTGAATACAAAGATGACACATTTTAATAGCTGCAGACTATTGTTATTATTATTATTATTATTATTATTATTATTATTATTATTATTATTATTATTAGTAGTAGTAGTAGTAGTAGTAGTAATAGTAGTAGTAGTAGTAATTACAGCCCTCAGATAAATGTAGCATAGTCAAATGTAGTATTTCCGTGTGAATTGTAATGGAGCAATTAATTATCAGTAATTAGACAATGGAGCTTATCCATGGACTTTTTTTTCTGCTTCCTCCTCAACATTTAGAAAACTGTTCGAATGTTCATGCCTGTGCTATGTGTAAAATATTTGTTGAAAACATGTAATAATGCTGTAAATCAAGGGCATCCTTTCTTTTCTCTCGTTCACACACAAACACATTCAGCAGAGTCGCAGCCACATATAAAAGTCACATTACATGGCTGATTTCCCAAATATTCTTGACCACCTGATGGATATTAAACACCAGATGTCTAAGGATTTCCTGCAGCTTAATGACAAAAAAGAAAGAAATGTGAGTTTTATTTGTCCTCTCTGACCTGACCTGCACCATGAGGTCAGGGAAGGCCTCTAAAGTTGGACAGTGTGAGTAAAGTCTAGTTTCATTAGCTAAACTTTGCTCTTGAAGATAAACGTATTAAGACAGAGGGGATGAAAAGCTATGCAGAAAGAACAAACTAATGAGCAGACGAGGAGGGAGAACAATGGAGTACCTGTCCTGAGGCAGAGCTGATCAAAGTCCCAGCAGCAGCCGTTGTAGGTCTTACACAGGTTGTCACAGCGACAGTTTGGTGGCTCCTGCTCAGCCAGCTCAAAACACCTGTTCCTGCAGGAACCGGACGTTGGCACGTACTGAGACGCAGAGCGAGCTGAGGACCAGAGACACACACATTCAGTGGGTGT
>JBBMOE010000039.1:2601010-2902720 GCA_037975065.1 Chaetodon trifasciatus
GAAGATTTCATTGACGACAGCGAGGTGGAGGAGTTGTTCCAGCAGCAGCTTCCTGCGGGCATCGGAGAGGGTCAGCACAGGGTGTTCATCGTCCACCCCGACGTGAAGTGGGGAAGCAGGAAGCAGCACCTGACCACCGGTAACAAGACAAGGTGTCTGTTAGAGAGTGATCGTCTGCCAAAAAGTGATCCCCGTCCGTTTTAAAGGTGTTTAAACTGGTAAAACTGGTTGTATTTATAATCTAACAGGGAAAATAACGCAGAGGCGTAAGGATGATTGCAAAAGAGATCACTTCTTTATTTTATATGAAACCCATCCGTAGATTATTTTAAAAACATTACACATATCAAACACATGTAACTATTGGAAACAATAGTAAAGTATTGCTGTTAATCATATAAATGTCATGTCTGATTACACTGTATACTCCAAACACTTTATTGGACCTTAAGGTTTCACAAAGACAGACCTTAGCTATTACCAGGGACAGAAAGTTACATATGTTTGTACATCAGGACAGTTCGATCCAGATAGAAGCTGCTGCAGAGGTGTGAACGGGGCGATAGGATCAGTTTTTGGCACTCGGGTGTGCGTGTGCGGATCACGCAGGTGGATTTCTCTCACTCATCCTGCTGCTTTCTCCACAGCTGAGCTGATGATGGCCGAGGCCGTGGGGCTCGTCAACACGTTGGACAACTGGAGGGTGGTGGACAAGGTCATCCTCTCCACCAAGACACCGGAGAAGAAGAGGATATTTGGCAAAGGCAACTTCCAGTCTCTGACAGGTGTGATCCGTGCTGGGAATCTGTGCATGGAGGCGCGGAGGTGAGTGTGTCCTAATCTCTGCTTCCTCTCCTCTTCAGAGAAAATCAGGAAAACTGCAGGAGTCACTGCCGTGTTCGTGAATGTCGAGCGTCTGTCTCCTTTGTCGGAGGTGAGCTTATCTGGCAATCGCTTTCTGGCTGCGCGCACAAAGGTTTCATTCACTGATGGACATTTTTTCATCCCTGCAGAGGGAGCTGGAGGAAGCCTGGGGCGTCAGAGTCTTTGACAGATACTCAGTGGTCCTCCACATCTTCCGTTGCAACGCCAGGACTAAAGAGGCCAAGTTACAGATCTCTCTCGCAGAGATCCCCTTGTTGAGGTAATCCTGCTCTTTCAAAACATCCCATCACATGTTTCTGCCCCAGTTTGAGCTAAATTATGTTTTTGTTATTACCCACTGGGACTTCAAAACGTCTTCACCC
The DNA here is from genome assembly GCA_037975065.1 of Chaetodon trifasciatus. Lineage (NCBI taxonomy): Eukaryota > Metazoa > Chordata > Actinopteri > Chaetodontiformes > Chaetodontidae > Chaetodon > Chaetodon trifasciatus. The sequence goes on from JBBMOE010000039.1 coordinate 2,602,258, forward strand.
GATGGCGGCAGATCTCGTCTGAAAAATGAAGTCGCACACTTGGACCAGCAGGGCGGAGGATCGAGGTACATCGGAGGTTCAGGTAACGTCCAACACCTGAGTGACGAGTGCGCCCGCCTGTGTGTTGGAGAAACCCGTCAGAAAGGAGCTTCAGCTTGCTGATTGGTCGTTACAGGTGAGACCCTGCTGGAGGTCCAGCAGAGACTGCTGAAGGAGCGGGAGCTGAAGATCCGAGCGGCGCTGGAAAAACTGCGGAGAAAGAGGCGCCTGCTGCGCTCTCAGCGTAAACACAAGGAGTTCCCCGTCGTCTCTGTGCTGGGTTACACAAACTGTGGTGAGCCTGGAGACAGTTCCGGTTCACTGACGCTCGATATTTAGGACTTCAGGTCCATGATGCTGATGTGCTTCTCTGCTTGTCCAGGAAAAACGACTCTGATCAAAGCGCTGACCGGTGACAGTGCTCTTCAGCCCAGGAACCAACTTTTCGCCACCCTGGATGTCACCGTCCACGCCGGCCAGTTGCCAAGTCACATGACAGTTCTGTACGTGGACACCATCGGCTTCCTGTCCCAGCTGCCCCACCAGCTCATTGACTCCTTCTCTGCCACCCTGGAAGATATTAAACACTCAGTATGTTCCAGATGTGAAGAGTCCTTGTGGTGTGAGTTTCAGTGTCACTGTCGTTGACTCGGTGCTCGTCTCTCTGGCCCGTCCAGGATCTGCTGGTTCACGTCAGAGACATCAGTCATCCAGAGACGGTGAATCAGAAGGCGAACGTCCTGAACGTCCTCGAGAACCTGCAAATCCCCGACAGGCTGATGGACTCCATGATAGAAGTCCACAACAAAATTGACCTTGTTGACGAGTAAGAGAAAAAAATCCTGTGTTCAACATTGATTTTAGGCATCTGTTGAGCAGCTTTTTAGATCTAGAAGACTTTATGATAAACTTTATGATTGGTCGAATGCCTCAGTGCAGCCTCGCATCACAAACCACAACATTTAACTTATGCTACTCAAAACCATTTCCCAGGATGCTGGATCATTTGTATCGTTATGAGCAGCATCATTTTAATGACCTTGTGTGTCAATGGGGTTGAGCCAGAACTCGGTTTAGTCTTTAGAAGAAAAAGACATCTGATTATTTCCTGTTGCTCCTCTCAGCTATCAGCTCACTGAGCCCCACACGCTGCCCATATCCGCCCTGGAGGAGCGAGGCCTGGATGAGCTGAAGAGAGCCGTGGAAGAACAGATCGTGAGCTCGACGGGAAAACACATTTTAGACCTCAAAGTTGACCTCGGCACTCCGCAGTTAAGGTGAGATCTGCTTTTCCTCGCTGCGTTTTCAAAGTTTAGAACTAGAGACCAACCAAAGTAAATATGCATCTCCGTCCACCCACAGCTGGCTGTACAAGGAAGCCACCGTTCAGGACGTGCAGGTGAATGCGGACGATGGCTCGGCCGTCGTCGCGGTCATCATCAGCGCCGCCGCTTATGGACGCTACAAGAAACTGTTTGCGGGCAGATAGCAAAGTAGGAAGGACAGCGATCCGTCCTGCTGTTCACTAACAGTGAACGTACTGTACAGTATATTAAAGTGTTTTCTGCTGGTGAACATACAGTATATAGAAAATGCACATTACAGTTTCAAACTGTACAGAAACTCAGAAACAAATTTTTTCACATCATTTCTTTCAGTTAGAACTCTTAATGAAGGCAAAAGTGCAAATATATATGTAAAAAAAGAGGAAATGAGGTATACTGTAGCTGCTTTGGGATCAGTTCCTGTGGAATAAAGTCACAGCTAATGATGTTTGTTTTATCTGGCGCCGTTCTTCTGTACAAGTTTTTGGTTCAGTGCAATGACCAGAGAGCAGAGTGGAAGTGGACCCACGAAGTCTCCCGCGATGATATTCAGGCTCTTTGGGTCCGATCCAGGTTTCTGCTCCTCCAGCCATTTCCTCAAACTCTCCCAGTTACTGAAGGTCAGCGTCCGCAGGGATTGCTTCGGGTTCTCGGCGATGTAATACCTGTCAGCAGTCAGGTTCAGGCCGGAGACGAAGAAGCCCTCTGCGGGAAAAAACAAAACAAAAAACAGCTTAGTATGTTCATGAAAACACACAAGTGACAGAAAAGACATGAAAGTCAAAGCCACGAAACCCACCGGGACGTCCCAGGTCTTTGTTCCAGTCCAGGAAGCTGATCACTCCCTGTGCTGTGCGCTTGTTGGCCCACCAGTAGGGGATGGCAGGCCACAGCTCCTGATGTCTCGCCGCTATCTGGGAGTCGTAGGACAGGACGACCTGGTAACCAGAAGCCCACAGACTCCGCAAGGTCAGGACCGGTTCCTGTGGAGGGCAGGTTTGCTTGTGTGAGGCGCTGTGCTGTTTTCACATCGGCTGCACGAGGAGGAAACTAACCTTCTGGGGGCAGAGCTTCGAGCCAAACAGCTTCTTCAGGGAGAAAATGAAGGCTTGATGGAGTTCGTCACTGATTCCCTCAAAATGGCTGCAAGCAAGGATGACAATCTCCTTTGGGTGAGACTCCAGCCAGGTGGCGACAGACACCAGTGTTTCCTGCAGAGGGAGGACACTCACTGTGAGCACACTGCAAAGGCCCAAACTGAAAGTCAAACTTAAGATGATTCTACCCACCAAAACCGTTAAATGTGTGTATATGACATGTGTGAAGTACAGGTCGCTGGACGAGTCGTTGGGTTTGTGCGCGACGCGGAGATCGAAGAACCGAATCCCATTCGAAAGCTGCTCCTCGATGCTTTTGTCCTGCAAGAAAGAGATTCGTAAAACATGAGCAAAAATACTTTTAATAACAAACATAAGCTTTATTTGTGTCGCAGCTGCCCTATAAGAGGAGCAGCTCAAAGTGCTTATGGATCAAACCACTGAGTGTATGAAAGGGGTCAGTCGTAGAGATCACCCCCTCAGAGAAATATGTTCAGAGCGTTTTAGTATTTTTAACTCATTGTTTTGGTTTTCTGGCCCTTAAACTTTAAAATTTTGGTTGACTCTAATGGCTCTCATCAGCTGTTTTTAGGGCAAAATAAAATAAAACTTTCAAACTCCACACTGGATCGACTACAAACCCTGAAAACACATCTCACTGTGGCTCCTGACCCAGCACAGCACAGCGCAGCAGTACTTTTTTAGACCCATAGGGGTCGTCACACCACTTCATCAGCACAAGCTGTCTGGCTGCTGCTAGGCTCAACACTTACCTGTGTTGTAGCCCATTTAAAAATAGCAGGTCTGGTAAAGCAGTAGAAAAGTCCGTCCAGGAGCCGGAAAAGGTCCGATTCAGACCGGACCAGGGGGGAGTTAATGTCCAGACAGTAGCTCATGGCATCATGGCTCCCTGGATTAACAGAGAGAACAGACATATTAAAGGCTCCTCATAACATCTCTGAACTGGGAAAAAGTGGTTTACTCATGTTTTTTTTTTTTTTTTTTAACTTTCAGTGCTCTTTCACTTCAACCAACTAATTAAGTAAGCCAAGAGAGGTGATCAGAAAAGGAGGCAAAATAAGTGCAATAATAAGAAAAGAAGGCACGCACAATGAACTTGAAGGAACATAAACAGTCCGAAACCCAAAGATATTCAGTTTCCAATTATTCACCTTCACAATGGAGGCTGGGAGATAAATGAGCACAGACCTGAACGTCTGTGTTTGTACTGTGGTCCTCACTGGAGTGACACTCTGCACTGGACATTTACAACAGCAAGAGACAAAGTGAGACATACCGGGGATGGCCAGGTTTGTCAGTGGAGTGTCCCACAGCTGCTCGGGCAGAGCTGACATCCAGTCCTGGCAGCTCAGATCCATGTCGCACAGCCGGTCACGGACCTGCAGGAGACTCTCTGAAACCAGATCTGAGACGTGTTCAGGCTCGTCATCATGTGATCGGTCCCGTCCTCCTCCTTTATCCAGTTCCTTTCAATGATCGACCACAAACTGCACCACAAAGGAGGAGGCGGGAGAGGAAACTTGGAAGTTCCTGGTTCTGCTGAGGTGTTGAATAACCGGTAATTTTACGTTACACCGCGTGTCAAGTGCAGCGTTTCAGCCGGTGCGGAAGTTCCGCTTTTTTTCTGACGCTACGGGACAATTATGATATTTGTATTTCAACGCAATATGAAATACATGTCTCTGAAAACAGTATTTAAACTCAGACTTTCACCAAAACACTTCCGGCTTCGTTGCCATGACGTTTGGAAGGGGGCGGAGCGAACACCAAACCGGAAGTGGACTACATCCATGAAGAAAAGTCTAAACTTCAGTCCGCCGACATTACACAGCAGTTTCTGCTAAATCCACAACACTGTCATAAACTATGAAGCTATGTAGAATATGTATGATTTCAATCAAATGAACAGCTATTTATCAATGTTTATTTTACATTTTGAAGCTAATTTAAATGCTAAGAAAGTGTACGGCCAGTTCAAAAAGAATATTTATTCTTTGTTTAAGGCTGCATAATTATCTGCTATTCTATTTATATTTAATGTAAATTGAGCCATGATGGAAAAGGATGCAAATAAATATCTAAATCACAGAAAAGGTTATTAAGCTATTTGGGATATTGGTTATATTTCAGTAATATGTAGCTGTTAGAACAGCAATTAAAACATCAATCAAAATGGGACACATAAAAAGAGTTTGAGCCACAGTTATTTCTGTGCCTCAGTTATATACCATCGGGCTCTCTTTCTGCACTTTTAATGAAAAGAAAATTTAATGATGATGTTTTTTTGTCTGCATATTGTTCCACAGTTTTTAAAGGTGGTATTTGAAGCTGCAACTCACATGAAATGATGAATGTGTGTGAGAGAATGAGTCATGACAAAGTGTTGATTTCAAGTTTATTTACGCATCCCTCCATCACATAAGCAACACAACTTTAAATCCACCTCATCATGTGATTCACACATCTCACAAAGAAGCAGCTGCGCCAAGAAGGAGGAAAAAACAAGGAAGCAGAAGAAAGCAAAGTCCCTGATTAAATGAGTGCAGTATGAATAAATAACATAATCCTGTACATTAAAAATCACATTGGAGAACTTAAACCATGACTGTTAACTGAAAACGTGGCGGCTGGACAGTGTTCGTGGAACAAGTCTAGACTTTTCAGTTATGATTAGGGATTACTTTAATGGTACATTTCAAAATAAATGCTGGTGAGAGAATTTGTTTGTGCACAACAGTGAGAGCTCCAGTGACTCTGTGGGTCAGACCTGTTCATGTTTACATCTATATTAATTTAATGTCAGTGTAATGCAATAAAATACTCTGATTGATACTGCAGATGGCCACAGCGGGAGCTCTGATTGGCCATCTGTTATGTGTTGACTGGAGTCTGGCCAATCAGAGCTCCCACTGCTGCAGCTCTGTGGGTTGGACTTCATTTAGTTTAATTTCATTTAATTGCACTGTTTACGTGTCCTTAAATTCAAATAAAGAGATCACAAAATTTGAGCAGTAATAGTTAAAATTAATTGTGAAAGTGAGAATGATCGAAGACACCCGACTAAAAATCTTTTCAAGACGATTCCATTTTAAAATTCACCCAGGTGAGTGCTACACATTAGTGACGGTCCTTCACTGAAGCACTCTGAGTATCATCATAAAGCGCTATATAAATGTAATCCACCACTATTATCAGTATTAAATATTAATCATTTAAACACAGACTGAGGAAACAGACTTGTAAAATAGCTCATTTGAGGATCTTTTTAGTTTTAAAATTTTCAATTCAAATGTGATTTTTTAAAAATTGGGCCATTTAATTCAACATATGAAAAGTCTATAAATATCCCAGTGACGCGCCTCAGTCTCAATACCATATGCAGAATTTAATGACAATTACCTGCCATTATTAGAAATTTAGCTTACAGTGCAAATAGCTTTGTACCCCAGGCTAACAGCAGATGCTATCATCTGGATTTTACCATTTACAGTCTTTTACAGTGAACTCATCTGAACGATGAGCTTCACGTGAATGATTTGCCTGTTTTTCATCAGCTATGATGGAAACGCTTGGACCGACTGGATCCCAGAGCAGCAGAGTTTCAGACAGATGATGTAATACAAACTATTGTGAGGGAACGCCAAAGCATTGAAAAGGAACACAGACTGCAGGGGGACACAAAAGCTTTCCCCCCACCGTGGCCCTTTAGGGACTGAAAGCACCACAGACGGGCTCACTTCTATTGTGCAAATGAAACAAACGCCTCGGTGAGTGGAGACTGTGCCGCTCCAGCAGAGCCATCTCTGAAGGAAACATGTTGGGAGTGTATCTGTTCTCAGGCTCCAGTTCCCAGTTCAGTATTCTGCAAACATGCATTAACCCTCCTGTTGTGCTCAGGTCAATACCTCAACCCTAACTTTGGGAACACAGGACGCTGGGACCAATAGGAACAACTCAATTTTACCTATGATTTGTACGTGTGAATGATCAGTGAATAAAAGTGTGATTATTTGCTTAAAAACGCCCATGTTTATTGTAAAAGCTCATCTCCACAGGCACAGCGGTGCAGCATTATTTTAAATCAAGGCTGACCCTATTGGCTAAAGTAGGCTATATTATAAGTAGAACAGTCAAGGTTGGGTCCATGCAAGTTAGTTTTCCATGCATTTTGCATAAGTTTCATGTCTTCTCTACATTCTCTATGGATAAATACATGTATTGTAAGTGATACAGGTTAGCTACTTCTTAAACTTGCTGCCAACATGTCATTTTAAAAAAAGCCTGGCCTACATTACACTCACATGTGCTCGTTGAATACATTGTTTGTGCTTACTCTTCTAAAATGCCTACATTAAGGTGAGATTGGTTGTATCATTATTGCTTTGGTCACCGTAACATAAAACCGGCCACCTCGCTGACTCGTGAAAACTGATACAGTACATTGCATAAATAGTGAAGTGAATGTAAACAAACAAGTGCAGGTCAAAATACCAAAAAGTCTGTTTTCAAGCAGCTTTAAGACTGAAACGTACACGTCACTGCCTCCACTAAGTGCATTTATACGTAGATGAATAATTCAAGTACTTTTCTGTCAGTCTTAACGGAACAAGCTCATGTGAAGTTCATGCTGTGATTCACATTTTTTGTAGAATAATGCAAATTGGAGAGAAAGTCACGAGGACCATTTCAGTAGTTTCTCATTCAGTGTGACAACAGTTGGTACAAACTGGCTCTCTGTGATAAAGTCACCAGCAATGATGTTTAGAGAGCCGGCTCTGGAGCCGGGGGTCTGCTCCTTCACCCAGCTCAGCAGCGTGGGATACGTGGACATCACCAAGTCCTTCAGGGACTCCGTTGGGTGCGTGCAGATGTATTTCAGGTCCTCTGTCAGATTAATTCCTGTGACGAAGAAACCTCCTGAAACACAAAATGTTCACATGGAATGCTGTGATTAGTGAAGGCCAGCGCTAATTAAAAAGTAATAAATCATCAGTTTTACTCCCAAACTGCTGATATAAATCAGTCTCAGGCCACCTGGTCTGCCGTGTTGCTTCCTGTGTTCAAAAGCCTCAATAAGAGCCTCAGCTTTGCATTTGTTGGCCCACCAGTACGGAATATGTGGCCACAGGTCGCTGTGGCAGCTGGCAATATTGTGTTCATAGGACACAATGACTGAGCAGCCTGAAGCCCACAGGTTTCGAAGAGTTAACACCTCCTGAAATCAAGAGAACAGCGGGGTTAGCTTCCTGTAATGTTAGAGGACGAGGCTGGCGTTATTCTACATTTTGATTACTGTCAGAGAAACTCAGCAGCAATGTGTCTCTCAATAAAGATCTGAGGTCATGATGTGCGTTTGTAACGCAGTGCAAGCTCTCATTCATTCAGTCTTTATGAAAACATGAAGACACGAGGCATCAACTACCACTGCGGTTAGAAGACACTGAAAGTTTACTTCATGAGAACAGAAAAAAAACTAAGTGAGAGTGACCTCTGTGGTCTAAAACCTGGAACAGAACCCAGACGTTCTGGTTTCAGTTCAGCTCTCAATACTTTAACTTAGCGACCCTGTCAACCCTGAGCCCACTGGTTCCTACTGGTTCCCGTTCAAACAGGAGTAAACTTTGTATTTAGCAGCAGCAGGATGGGGGAACCAAACGGACTTGTCAAGTGTCTCAGTTCATTGTTGGTTTTGGTTTCTTCTCAGGATTCAGTGACAGTAAGAAAAACGTAGATCATGTCCAGCCCTGTTAATTGAGTCCTTATTTAAAGATGGAGGAGAAGCTGTACCGTCTTGGGGCAGAGTTTGGTGGTGAACACTTTGCGTATGGTTGTGAGCAGCAGCATGTGGAGCTCCTGGCTCAGGCCGAGGAAGTGGCTGAAGGAGAGGATGACCACCTCTTTGGGGTGAGCGTCCAGCCACTCTCTTATCTCCACTAGAACAGTCTGCCAGGAAAACACAAGGTACCATTTAGTCTGCTTCAGCAGTGTGTTAATGCACAGTTCACAGCCTTGTTCTACAAGCTACCAGCACACACTGCCGGGTTGAGTTACCTGGTAGGACTTGATCTTTGGCACTCACATAATATGATGGAAGTCTGTAACAGCGTGCCAGTGCATTTCTGGATAGGTGACATTTTTCATCACCTGGCAGAGGTGAGGAAAGATTCATCACACAAGCTGCCTTATTATCTTATTCTGCAACCCAGCTGGCTTGAGGACATGTTGAGTGCCATAAACACATCACGGAAATGCTCGCAGGTTGATTTATGTGTGAGGGGTGGGGATCTCTACGCACCTCACGATGCCAGTCAGTTCGATTCATTGGCAGCAAAAACCAGCTGTTTTTCCTCCAACCCCAGGTGGAAACGTGAAATATGGTTGTTGTGTCTCCACATTATTTTACTTTTAGACACAACTTGTATGTGTTTCCCTTCAATTTCATAGAAGCCAAAATGCTTCTGCACGCTAGCTTTTACACCAGGGGGAGGGGGTCGATCGTTCACCCTCAGTCATCCTCACCGGAACGCAAGAAGCAGCACGACGCTCATGTTAACGTCCATTACATGTCAACATCCGGTTGGTTCAACAGCCAGGTAACACAAAATCCATCCGGGTGATCATAACATCCAGAATAAGAGAGTCAGAATCGTGATGCATCTAACAATCGCTTTTTTCCTCCCACACCTGCTACGAGCTGCTTAATTTCCACGGTAACATCACAGCTGAAGGTCCGCATTGCTATGCAAGGACAGCAAAACTTCTCACATTTAATGCCTGGAAATGTTGCTTTTGTTCTGCAGCCACGGTGAAAAGACTTGAACAAATCTGATTAAATCCTGAGCTGGAAAACTGCCAGAGCACCTAAAGCAGCAGCTCTTACACTGAAGACTGCCTGCAGCTCCTGTTTACGCATGAATATGGTCAAAAAATTCACAAGTTACAGCACATCTCAGAAAGAAACTCTAAAGAGAAGAAGCAGCATCTTCCTCTTCATCTTCCCGTTGAACTGCACCCTCATTCTGTTCAATACACTGTGTGGTTTTCCTGCCACAGCCTGAGCTCGTGGTGGCTACATGGTGGCTGATCATCATCACATATAACTTCATGAATCTTCCGTACCTGTGCTACTGCTACGCGACATTTCAGCATTTACTTTCATCCTGTAGTTGTTACTTCTGGCTGCTGCTAAGTTAAACTAACACTGCCATAAAAATGACCTTTAAAACATCCTAAACGACAGCCATGATATTGATTTCAGTGTGACAAATCTTTGTAAGCAACCTGTGTCTGAAAGAAGCAAACACGGGATGATTTAGCGTCTCGCTGCAGTGAAGACGCAGTGGAAGTGTTTGCTGAGCGTGACTGTTCTTTATGGTGATCTTTACGGTTATTGTTGTAGATGCAAATGGTCATTACAGGAGCATAAATTACTTCACCTCCACAGTGAGCGTGGTGTACACGCCGTGGTAGAAGTACAGATCGGTGGAGCTGTCGTTGGGCCTGTGTGCGATCCTCAGGTCACAGTATCTGACCCCACAGTCCAGCTGCTGCTTTATGGTGTACTCCTGCAAGACACGGGGTGCACAATTCACCATGAGGTCCAGCTTGAACATCTTTTCTTTGCTAACAAAAGGTAAGAGCTGGTACATCTATTTCCGTGGTTTATCACCTGGGTTATGGCCCACTTGTACACAAAGGGGCGAATGAGGGGCTTCATGTATCTGTCCAGCTTTTGAAGCATGTCTGGCTGAGTGAGGTCAACAGGGGATCTGTCGTTCATATCCAGACAGTAGGTTATTGCATTGTGGCTGCCTGTGTGTGTGGAAAAAGATAATAAACATAATCACCATGAGGCACATGGTTGGTTTTTTGTAAGAGCTACGGTGGCCCGGAGAGCTCAACATACTCCAGCTGAAGAAAACGACAAAACAGGAGCAAAGGACGAAAACATCTTCAGGTGTTTTCAAGCCTCTGTGATGGATGCAGCCGCAGCCAGAGGTGTCATGTTTTTGGGTTGTCCTTCTGTACATACGTCCATCCATCCCACTCTCATGAACGCAACATGTCAGGAACGCTTTGAGGGAACTTCCTCTTCAAACGTTCACTCGGACTCAAGGATGAACTGATCAGATTTTGGAGGTCAAAGGTCACTGTGATCACATAAAACTTGTTTCTGGTCATAATTCATATTCTAGTTTTGACAATATTTCACACAAATGTCTCAGGATAAGCTGATGAAGTGATGATGTTTTATATCCAAAAGGTCAAAGGTCAACATCACTGTGACGCCAAGACTACTGGCAACAGTATTTTTATGGCATTTAGTATTTTTATAATCTGTACATAATGTATGGTTGATTTTCTGCTCTACACCCTGTATACTTTTATCTTGACCCTTCTGTGCCACCGTTTCTTGCTCTTTGTAACACTTGCTGGCTGTAACGACTTGATTTCCCTGCTGTGGGATCAATAAACTCTTATCTTGTAGCTTCTTTGCAGCAGCATCCATATTTGAAGCACTGTAGTCCAGCATAAGCTGATTGGTTCTGCTGATATTGAGCTTCAGGTGATTGTTGTTGCACCACGTGATGAAGCTCTCCATCAGTCCTCTGAACTCCTGGAAAAACAGTCTCTACGTGAGGACAGCATGTCTCTCACTGGACATTGGTCACTGGAATCATACATGTTAGTATAGTGATAACATCCATTTAGCCAAAAAATAGGCTTAATTACTTTTATAAACTTCCCTCTTAGTCTTGGGTCTGGGCAGACATGGCTGTAAACTGGCTGTGTGTGGTTCTCTTTTAATTGCATTTGAAGTGCATCTCTGTGTCTGTGTCAGCTGGTGAAGATGTTTTCCTTAATTTGCTCGTGTTTCATCTATTTGCATGTGTTTTCTTCAGCAGCAGCACACCCAGCTCTCTGGCCAGCCTACACAGCAGCTCGCACAGTCCTACAGTTTGTAGAGTTATTCAAGTGTTGCGGGCTAACACAGAGAAACCACTCACACACCGCACATGTCCACTGATAACACCCAGTTAACAACCAGCGCCGTCATCCCTGCAGTGTGCTGTTGTATGGCAGCCTACCTGGGATGGCCAGATGGTACAGGGGAGTGTCCCACAGAGCACATGGCAGGCGAGACATCCAGCTCTCCATGGGCAGCTCTGCCAGGCTCAGCTCGCTCTCTCCGGACATGCTGAGCTCCAGCGCTGCACCCGTCAGTGGACACACATTCAGGGGTTTATTAAAGCTGCAGGACGCTCGTGTTTATTTAGGATAAACATCACAAACATGATGTGTGGAAAGCTCCTGCACCCTGTTCAGGATCACACGCAGTAACGTGAGAGCTGGTTGTTCTGCTTATTTCACACTTACTTGATCAAACTGCTGCTGCTGCTGCTTCCTCCTGACGACAAACCAGCCGAACCGGCCAAACCACCAGAGGGGAAACGCGATGATCACAAGTCCCGGCGTGAACCAGGAGCAGCCGTCCATCCCACAGCGCCGGAAAATGTCATGACTGCACGGAGAACATGCGTGATGAGATCCGGAGGTAAAGCGTGGCGGCTCAGTCTGGTTACCTTTCACACCTGCATAGCCCGGGATGACGAGGACAGCGAGCCCGGCGCATGTTCGCTCCGATCATCGATTATCCATGACGGATCGAATATCCACGCGCGATCCGCAGGCTGCTGTCAGGCGCATCAACGCGGGATGAGTCCCTCGGTGCGCCGGCTGTGTGTCGGTCCTCTGAGGCGCAGCTGCGGTGTGTGCGGGGAGGGCGGCGGCCCGGCACCGCGCCTGCTGACGGATCAGCAGATGCGGAGACGCGCTCCTCTTAAAGAGCCCACAAACAGGGGCGGCATGCGGGCCGAAATGCCGGGGAGGGGGGCGCAATGAAAGAGGGGGCGCTGGGGGTCCTTCCCTAGAAATATAAATCAATAAAAAAAAGAAATAACTAAAATAATGACCCAATTTTCACTAACTTTGAAATTTGAAATACAGTATAGTTATTTTGGGATTTTTACGTCAATTATTTACTAAAAATGAAGGTTACTGACTCACTTTTCTTGAAAAAGAGTAAAATATTTTCTGCTTCACCCAAAAATTGTAAGGGCAATAAATTCACATGAAAGACTGCAGTGCACCCACCATGCAAGTTAATTTAGGCAACATGGATGGATGGATTATTATGCTGTTGTTGTTGTTGTTGTTGTTGTTGTAGGGAAACCATTCTGTTCCAGACCTGAGAGTTGAGACCCTCCTGGGGGTCAGAGCGGCTGTGATCCTGTATCCTTGACTTGAACATTTCCTCCCTCATAAATCATTTGGCATTAACAATACAATAATTTAAAAGGTTCGTCCGTGTTTCCTTCTTCTTTGCCTTCGTTGGCACGTTGGTTCTCTTCTTTGTGCATCTCGTCGGGGACCACGTGTAAAAACATTGCTCCACAGCGCCACACATGGTCAAAAACTCCACAGTGTACCTTTAAAAGATACATTTTCTGTTTATTTTTTGATACTTCGCTCATTTTGAAAGGTTCTAGAAGTCACTGAAATGAAGCAAACTGAAGAAGAAATTTCACCTTTTGATTGACCTGCTCGTCACATGTCTGCAGCCTGAGACTGCTGACACAGGTGATAACACCTGTGTTAGAAAACAGTGAGTAGAATGTGTACAGGGCAGGATTTATAATACACACATTTCTAAATACCAGCCATATTCAGGTGTTGTTAAACGTGACGGTTTGGCTCAAAGCCGTCATCCACACACTATGTTTCAGCTGTGTTTGAGCGTAAAAAGGCAATGATTCTAGAACACTGAACTTTGTACTACAATGTGCTTCCCAAGAGGAAATTGATTAAGTTGTCTGTGTGTTTACGACAGTTTGGTCGGTCAGGTCTTCCTCAGCTCCTTCAGCAGCTCAATAAACCCTGAAACAGCACTAACCAGCGCGGTGAAGCGAACTACACGAACTGACTCAACAACACGTGAACTGTTGAAGTCCAACCTCGCTGACTTTGTGCAAATCACATCAGAGCTCTCCTTTTCCTGCTCAATGGCTTCTTTAAGAGAAAAAGTGGAAAGACAGTTTTAATTGTTGGCGTTAAGTATGAGTGCAGTTCAAATGCTTACAGGCTCTCAGTCTTGTACGTACTGATACACCTGAACTGAACAGCCTTCATTCGTTAATGCTGCTCACGACGCCTGTGCTTTCCCTGCTATAAGGCATCATGTCTGCAGTGAAAAAGGCCTAAACACCTACACTCAACACAGCCTCCACTGTAAAACACACACTTGCAGTGGTGGATTTAGTCGATAAGTGTGCTGATGCTGCCATCTAGCTTCCATCCACATAACTGATACAACTCATGAAATAAACAATGGCGTGATTGTAAATATCCCACTGATGTTCTGCCAGCAGGGAGCCATTCATTCACTCTCTCGTCCTAATTCTCACCTTCTCATGAACATTTATAAGCAAACCTTTGACTAAACTGCACGACTCATCACCTTATCGCTGCCTGCAGCTTAAAGTTGCTCTGTCCTATTGTAAGAGCTTTTATTTAACAAGATTATTAATTTAAAAAATCTCTTTAAAATGCATTCTGTAAAGCAGAAACACAACATAAAACGCTAAATGTAGATTACAGTTTCTGAATGAGTCCACTTCAGTGGAAGCAGTTTGTTGCTGGCTGATTACAGAGTTGAGCAACATAATTAAAAGGCCAAAGAGGGAAAAAAAACAGGCAGTTTTCAGGCTGTGCTGCACAGTGAAGTACAACACTGAGACTTTCCGTGATTAATCCTGGTCGACCTTTTAACAGAGTAACCACTCAGTAAATCCACCACACTGTGCACCACATATAGAGGGTGTTTGTAAAACTATCAGTGATGTTGGTAAGAGGTGAAAGCCAGGTACACCAGCTGATCAGGACTCTTCTTCTCTTACCTCACTTGGTAGTCAGGCTTTGGCCTTGTTGTGAGGGTCAGCACTGGGTGAGGGTCTCTCCAAAGCTTCTGAACTCATCAACATTTCTTCACATTCATTTCTGCACATCTATCAGTTATCCTGCGTGAACACACGAGCCAAGAAGCACTGAAAGTTGACACCAAATGCTCGGTCAGATGATTCATTCTTCCATCAGACTTCCTTTTTTAAATCCTGATTTGGTTCATTGTAAAAATGAGCTTTTTATGGGAAAATTTAGTGCTGAAGTCAAAAATATTAATAACAGCGCCCAGTCCCAGTAAAACTAGTTACACCAGATCATTTATTATGAAAAAATGTGACACACACAACAGAAAAGACGGCAAATATACTGAGTTCCAAAGTTCAGAAAGTCTGTGATAATGGCAGCTGATCATGTGACGATCTGAGACCAATAATAAAGGCCATCAATTACGTATGTGTACTGTTTTTATGCTTCCGCTTTCAACCACGTCACTGAAGGACACATCAGGTGATGTCACTACACATTTCTTTCCACTCTGAGACGAGAACTCAAACGCTTTTCAGGATCCGTTCATCTAACCATGACTGAAGGTACTAATAGTGTGAAACTGTGTTCCTACACACAAAAGGCATTTGTGTTCATAAAAACGACTCCACTACTTGACAAATAGAAAAAGGTCACCCAGTCAGTTTATCGCCTGTGGTGCAACAGGTTGACTGCAACAGACAGCGTGCAAGAAACAGACGCAGCAGAGACCAGAATGCACCACAGAATCCCATCTGGCATGTCGGTTTTTACCCACGCAGCAACTTTGATTTCTGAAGTATCAGTAAGTGGAAGGTGTGTGATTCAGTTAAACATGACTTAGACGTCCATGTGACCGTCTTATGTACAGCACTTTCAGTCAAAGGCGAATTGAACCTGTGTGTGGGGGAGCAGGAGTGTTGAGTACGACACGTAACGCTAACCACGATGAAAGGCGAGCGCGGTAATCTCAGCAGACGGACAGACGTGCTCCTCTCCAACTCACACGAGGCTGCGTTTCTTTGTGAAACCCACTGGGAGATGTTCATGGCGGCCCGTCGTGCACCTTCTGCTTCATGCATGCAGCACCGTGAGCGCGGGGTGTTGGGTGTGGTCCCCGATGGAGATGTGTTCACAGAGACGGCCTGGCACTTGGGAGGAAGGTCAGGGGAGAACGGCGGCAGCGAGCTGAGCGAGCACGCGGCTGTCACCTCTGCATGGGGTGTCTGGAGCCCAGCGACTGTTTCCCACGACTGACCCCTTTCCTGGGAGCGTCTGGCTGAGGCGGCCCGACGTGCCGCCGGTGCCTCCCTTTGGCCTCCGGCTCTGAGTCACTGAGCTCCAGGTCGGGACAGTATCCGTCACTGTCCTGGTACGATCTCGCGCTTTTCGCTTTGTGCTCAGCCACCGGTTTCGCCCACAGCGTCTCCTTGGCTGAACCCTTCCTGGACAGTTTGTCAGAGGCCCGCAGGTCCTTTGTGGTCCGTACCAAGTTAATGGTCGCCTCTTTGAAGGACCGGCCAAAGTGCTCCATGGCAGACTTACGAAAGCTGCTCTTGTCCAAAGCCTGATGTGAAGCGTCCTGGTCGCTGGGCGTCTGGCAAGAACTGTCCTTCTGCGCTACAAACTTGTCGAAGAGGCCGTTGGATTTAGCCACGCGCGCTCTGTCTTGGTCCAGTTTGCCGTTGCTGTTGGAGGAGTGGCCGTGGAGCGCGGCGTGCAGGGCTAAAGGTTTGCCGGTGGGTTTCACAGGAAGCCCCGAGCCGCTGGAGGAAGACAGCCGCCCGTTGGAGCGCTCGTCTCTCCGAACGTGTCCGTGCAGCTGAGGCTTCCCCTGACCCAGCCCTTCGACCGCGTGCTCACTAACATTGCCGCTATTGTCCGGGCAGAGCGGCCCATTACCAGACTTGGAACTGGGATTTCCATTTCCAAGACTTGAGGATTTGGGCATTTTAAGCTTGAGGGTTATCCTCGGAGGAGGCCGAAACAGCATGCTCTCCGCTGGGTATGAGGACGGAAGGCCTGGCGACAAAGAAAGACGTTCAGCCGTGAGTCAATTTAACAACCGAATATTTGCAAAAAAGCCAAATTATTATTGGAATGAGCTGTTTTTAATCTAAAATGTGCGCTCGTGGGGACAGAATAGCTGGCGAGCTGAAGGACAGCAGATGGCTCACCAGCAGAGACCTCCTGGTTCACCAGCTTCACGTGCAAGTTGAACATCTGCTCCTGGGCTTTACTCTGCAGCAGCTTCAGCTTCTCGCGCCGACTCACCATGTAGCACAGATTCCTCACCTGCACAGTGAGGAAGAGGAGCAAACCAAACACTGTCCATGAAGAGCAGGCACTGCGCGTCTGTAAAGCCTTTTCTGCTCTCTGCCGCCTTCAAGAACTCACTGATCTGAACACACAAGCCTGAGACTGGATGCTTATGACTGAGGGTCATAAACATGCTGCCGATACAAACGTTCATCTCAGTGGATTAGTTCAGCTTTAAGAAAAGACATTATTAAGTATTGACTTTTAGATGTTTTTAGAACGACATGTTAAGTGCAAATATAAAAGAGAGCTGAAGCAATTAATCAATTAACTGGTCGATTTATGATGCAACTACCAGTTTCACCTCCTCCATTGTGAGGGTCTGCTGCTTTTCTTTGTCTTTTATGACAGTGAACCAAATAATTGGGGGATTTGGATTATTGGTCTGACCAGCAAACAATAAGAAAAGGCCACCGTGGGCTCTTTTTTCCCACTTTCTGCCATTTTTAATCAGCAGAATAACGGATTCTGCTGATGTGCTCACATCGATTTATAGATCTAAACAGTGATTCCAGGTTTCCAAAACAAGGAAATGTAAAAAACTTAGGAGACAGTGTATGTTGACTTTTGTGAGATCAGCTCAGGAAATTCAAAACTAGAATACTTCTCTTTTCTGTCTATGTGTTCTGTGGAACAACAACACATGAAATATGTTTGAATATGTTAAACTGACAGTGATCAGCACAGTGAGCTCATGAAAAATGTCAATTACACCACGTAAACTCTTCCTGGTTCCTCATGATGACCCACTGAGCGATGTTAAACAAAATGAAGAAACACAGCGTAGACTGAGAAATGTTCTGGACTCAGCGAGCAGGGATACCATGACTCAGCACTATTCGTACAGTGATGTGTAAAAAAAAAAGCAAAAAGCACCCACCCTCTCCAAATCCTGCCGCAGGTGCATGAACATCCGCATGCGTGTGTGGATGCTGTCCTCGTGAGGCTGCAGCACCAGGTTCTCCTCCTCCTCCTTAGGGGGCAGCAGAGCTTTGTTAAAGTTCGCTCTCCTCTTCAGCTTCCAGTACTGATAGATGAAGTCCGCCAGGCGCTCGGAGAGCCCGAGGGCCTGGGCCAGCTCCTCCAGCTGGATTAGAGTGTAGAACTCCTCCTCCAGCTCCTGCAGTCTCTGCGCCCGCTGGCCCACCTTCTCCGCCTCGGCGGGGGCTTTGGAGCGAGCTGGGCTCAGGCCAGCCTCCCCGGTTTTAGACTTGCTGTGCTTGAGGCAGTAAGACTTGAACTTGACTTCATCCCCTTCATCCAGGATGGTCTTCATCTCCAGGCTGTGCTCAAAGGCACATGTCACGTGGAAAGGAGTGGTGCAGTTCTTCACCGAGCACTGCGAGATGAGGGAGGGGGCAGGTTATCATGTTTACATGGTCTGTGACCCATTTACAGGAAGTAACAAGATTATGGTTAGAGGAGCTTTTAAGACTTTACAGATTTTGCAGAAATCCTCAGTGACTTGGTTTTATGTGATTTGATGATAACTGGATGGATGTGGTCATGATCAGAAACTATATTCTCTGTGACCCAGTAAATAAGGAAAATGAGGTGGCTGCAGTGGTTATTTAACACAGCAGCTTTTAAGAATATTCCTAGGAAACACACTCATTCAGTTTCTTGTCAAAAGTTTGATGAGAGCATTGATATCACTTCAGTGTCTGTGTGTTAAGCCGGCCTATGACACACAGATCCACGCTCACCTGGATACACGCGCCTGTCTTCAGTTTACACAGACTGCAGATGAGGGACCAGCGGCTGGGCGGGATGTGGGAGACTTTGGTGATGGGCTCCATCCTCTCGGGACACGCGATGCTCACCTGCAGAAGACGAAGGCGTGATGAGAGGTGTGTAACTCTCACTGTAGAACACATAAAGAGGCCCAGAGCGAAGCAGAGGACGTCAGGGTTTGTTCATCTACCTCTGGTATCCACAGGGCACAGCTCACGTGCGCCCACTTGGTGCCGGCACGTGTCGCCTTCATGGCACCGCCCTTCTGAGGACACAGAAGGCACTGCGGGTCGATGCCGAGGACGCACGTCCTACACAGCCAGTTTCCGACAGGCACTTTGACGATGCCGTAACAGGCCTGTGAGGAGAGCAGCAGGTCAGAACGTTGGCTGAAAACCAGGTTTGATATCTTTTCTATTCAAGAACTAATCCTATTGGATTGAGCCGCCACGCTGTCTCCATGATGAGGCGTACTCCTGTTTACCTGGTGCACACAGATGTTGCACTTGTCACAGAACACCATGTCGTTGCCCTCTTCGCTGTCGGGAGAGCGGCACACGTCGCAGATGACGTCTTCGTCGTATTCGATCCCCAGCCCCTCCACCGTCTCGATGGCGTGGTTCATGTTGTCATGGCACTGCCTCTCCAGGGCCTCCATGGCGCGCTCCATCGTCAGCTCGTCTATGGGCTCCTCCCCTGGAGGACAGCGAGGAACAAACCCCACACGGTCAGAGAAACCCCCGCAGACTGCTGAGACATCATGAGTTCAACAAACAGCACGGGGTAATTTCACGGCGGAGCGTCCCCTCGTGATCTGTTCCTCACCCATGCGGTCGAGCTGTCTGTTGAGCGTCTGCAGCCAGTACAGGTCCACGTCGTCCAGATCGTAGCGACACATGGCCTCTGCCAGCTCTTTGATGTTGACGTAACCTGGTTCTGTCGACTCCTGGCCCGAGCACTGGACGTACTTCCTCTGGTGGCTGTAAAGCACCTCCACGGGCTTCTCCACAATAACTCTGAGGACAGAAGACACAAACATCATCTGTCAGCACTGCAGCACGTCCAGACTGCTCTGTCCACTGTGGGACCTCTGGGAATCCGACGACGCCGTTACCTGACTGATGGCTCTGGGATGGTTTCTGGACTTGCCAGCACCTGGACCCCCTTCTCCCACTCCTGCTTCCAGGTGTCTGCCAGCAGGTAGTAGTCCTCTGCAGACACATGGTGGGAATCAGGCAGCTTCATGGCACTGATCAGGTCTTTTCTGAACACCTGCGGGAGAGGTTCCAGTCACAAACCGGACGTTTAACAACACTGATCACAGAGTCCGACGTCAACAATGGGAACTTACTTCAGCCGGTTTCTTGTGGTTGGAGGCGGGGGTTCCGGGTTTACTGCCATACTTGTTGGAGGAGCAGAAGGAGGTAGAGGGACCTAAATAAAGAAAGACATGAAGGCATGAATGAAAGAACAGCAGAGAAATGTAAATATTCTGGTTTAGGTTTTGTCTTTTAGAGAGATGACTCACTCTCATTGTCAGAACTGTTGCTGCCGCTTGAGGACCTGAGACGTTTCATCCTGTAACATCCTGCAGAAGAAGACGCGTGTTACAATCACCCACAATCAAAACCTTTTAAAAACACTTCTCTCTGGACCGGCTGAGACGTAAACCAACAGTGTGCACACACAGGAAGCAGTCACTCACCATAAATTTCAAGTTGAAAAGCATGCTAGTGGATTCCTCTGATAAACCCTTAACCACTTAATTTTGTGCCTGCAAATAAGAAATATGTCAAAGCAATCAGCAGCACATGCAAGAGAAACATGGAAAAGTGGCTTTGCATAGTTGGGTTTGTGTTTGCTAAATATTAAGTTTGACCAGAAACCTGACTGTGAAATATTTAGTGTATTGATACACTAATAGTATTGAAAGATAGCATTTAGCACTGTTAGCATCAGCGCGCCATTTAAGTCATAACTTTCCTGATTTTTTTTGCATTTTTTGTGCTTGAATTCTGTCAGTTTCAAGTAAAGGAACAGAGCAGGCCGACCCCACAGGCTCACACTGTGTGCCTTTAACCCACTGAACCACTGGGACGACTCATTAAAAGGTTTCTAAATACCGTGGGACCCAAACCCACAGTAGCCCCCAAATACAGTACGCTGTTTCAACAGACAGGACATGCCTCGCATTCCCCATGAGGACAGGAGGGGCAGGGGGGGGCATGGAGCCAGTTCCACTCCATACCAGTTTGAGTAAAATACAGCAGACTGATGCCAACTGCTGAGAAATGTACAAGCAGTTTGTTACTGGTTACAGCGTCCAAACTGGGGCTTACGGACATGAGTCAATCCCTGCCGACACACTGAACCGTCCCACACATCAGCTGTCATTTCTCCACTGAACCTCTGTTTTTAAGATAAAGTCACCCAGCACAAACACACTGTGATCACCTCCACAGCAGAGCACTCAAAACGCCGGACATCTGCTCCTGACACGAGTGTTTCTGTCTCTGAGTGCAGCAAACGTGGACCTCAGATCCTCCAGACTGATAAATAAACACAGGATGAACCATGAATAACGTGAATTTTGGCCCGTTTCAAGTACAAAGCTACGATTCTGACTGGCTGGAGATAAAAGGCAGATAATGTTGTTCACATTTCTTGTGTTTCCATTCTGCGTTTCCAGTTCTTTGCAGGACTTTTTGTCTCATTTCCTTGTTTCTCTCATTCATTGTTGTGCCCTTTAAGTAGCAATGAAGCGAATAGTTAACTGATGGAAAACTAATTGGCACCATCAATCTATGGATTCTCAAGCAAAAAATGGCAGATGGCCAGCTTCTCAAGCGTGTGGATTTTGGTGCTTTTCTCTGTTTTACATAATTCCTTGTGTAGATGTGCGCTCTGTCTGCAGTGCATTTATTTTAAAATTTCAATGTCCACAGACAATCTAAAAACGTATTAGCGGACACAGCAGCAGCTCTTATTCAACGCTGATTTTCTTGAACACACAGAAAAATATGTGAAAATTAAAAATGTGCGTCGTCTGACGTGTCTGCAGACATTTTTGGCTGAATCGGCCTCGTGAGCCCTGTCCTCGATCTCAAAATGACAGATATCTGCCTCTAATCTTTGTGGCTTTGACTGCAGGTCACATGGGACGAGCAGCACGATGGCGTCACCGTGGACTCTGGGAAATGAGACGGGCAAGTTTCATTACTCTCAGTCACTTTATGGATTAAACAGTTGATCCATAATGAAAACAATCACTGGGTCCACCATGCAAAAGTTAACAGTGCAGATGGAGAAAATACACAACTTGTGTTTTAATGGTACTTATACTATAATTAATACTAATTATACTACAGTTCAGGAGCAGGCACTTGCAGCTGGTCTCCCCTGGAGGAGGTACAGACAGTAGCAGAGGAGTAGTAGACAATATGAGTCATTTAATGTCTTTCTCCTCCCAGTATGAACTGGTTGTGTGCACGGATGTGACATCAACCCGTCCAGGAGCCCCTGATGTGAGTTTCTGGGAAACAGGAAACAACAGTGACCAAACTGCGGCTGCCGCCCTGTTTACATCCCATACTGTGCTGTCCTAAAGATGCTAATGTCCGGGGGCAACAAGTCGAGGGGGGGGGGGGGGGGGCTGCTTTTAGAAACATAAAACACACACATCCAGGTGCCTGCCCTGCCCAAAGAGCCCTGTTGGCGCCAAACACACCCGCAGGCCTGAAGCGGGCTGCACTGCAGGCGGTGGGAAAATCAAACATGGGCGCCACCATCATACAAAGATGTCACTTCCTACAGCAATTACGACTATTCGCTCACTCAGCCGGGCTTATTGTTCACCGCACGGAGCAGAGGAGCATCGGGAACACGTTAAACCAGCAGGAGGTAATATTCATGTAGCCACAACGAGTCCCGGACGAGCAGGAGAGGCGCAGGCCCCGTGGCCTGGATAGACCATCCAGGGCAGATCCTGGCACACTGAGCCCCACTGAACACACGAGCATATTGTTCACATTCCGCCTGATTTACCTCCAGTCCACGCTCCGCCGTCCGCTTTATCCCAACCACGTACCACTCCAGACAGGCCTTCCAGCATATACATGTAAAAACACAGGCTCTGGGTCCAGCTATGGATTAAATTTAGGGGCTTTTTGTATCCCACCACAGTGGGAATCTCCAGGGCAGCAGTCTGTCCACCACCACGGCACAACAGCTCTATTGTACCGCGCGTCCCGCCGGGTCCTAAACTCCGCCGGCTTCCCTCCAAACCCGGGTGCGCTCGATTCGCTCACTAGCGTTTGCCTCTGTCCACACGCCACAAAACAGTCCTCCACAACGCTGTTAAATAAGCAGTCAGTCTCCAGTGTGCTTCCACATGTTCTACGGCTTTTAATGTGACTCATTTCATAAAGACAGTTCATTTAAGTGTAGAAACAACAAATGACAGACAAATGTGCATTTTCTCTACAAAAACTGGACGCTCAAGTACAAAAGATTTACAAATACAAAAGTACACGACAAGAAGAAGTCCCTATGTGTTTGTTTCTGAAAGGCAACTGTACAAAACGGTTTGATATATCAGGCTAAATGTCTGCAACGTGTTGCGTGTCATCATCGATAAATGAATAAATGATACGGGCCGGCGCCGGCTGGGTGAGGTCCAGCTGCCGGGCGTTGACTGGAACAATCAATAGAGAGCCACATGATGAAACTGCTGTCTAAGTAAGTGGAAGTCAAATAGCTGAAGTGAAAGCCGCTCACTGTGGTTGACGGAGGAAGACAGCACATCATTAACAAACTCCCCATCGAAAGAGTCACTCTGCTTCAGAAAAACGCTGCAACGACTGTGTTTCCACTCAAGAAACGACACTAATCTCTAATGTTTAAGCACCACTGAATCAAATTCATTAAGTGACGCGTGGCGTTTCTAACTTTTCCCAGTTTAACACTAAACACATACAGTCAGAGATGAGTATTTCCACTTGCAGCTTGTTCAATGTTAAATTGCTCAAACTGAACTTTAGCAGCGCTTTATTTAACAAAGGGCAGGTTGGTCGGGTTACAGAGGGGAAACAGAAAGTTCCTCATATCACATAATCTCTAACCGACAACCTTAAACCCAAGTGGTTTCGCTGAGGATCGTGACAAGATCTAAAACTACACTAACTCGCCGAGATTATCGACTTTTGTTTCCCGCAGTGGCTCAAGCTTGAAGTCACATGATGAAACCTGACAAAAAAAATAAAGAATATGAATTCTGTCTATACAAAAACATCTGGTACAGAGTATAAAACAAATATTACAAAATAAAAAAAATGACGTTTCCTACATCAAAACACCAGCAAGAGATCAGTTAAACTGAACTTTGGTCTAACAGATATCAGTAAAGATGTAGTTATCGTCTACACAGCATGTCTCAAATATACACATTTAAACAGGTTCATCTAAACCACATACACAAACAGACCTCACGAGAAATAAAAATATGATTTATATAAAATCTTCTCCCTCAGGCATTCTTGTGCTCGTGGTTTTTTTTTCACTGCAATGACGGTTTCAGACAGCAGCGCTTTAAATTAAAAATGAATTACATTTACAGCAAAGAGCTACATTCACCATCGATAAAAGCAACAGAATTACAGAATACATTCATAGAAATATAAATATTCACAGCACTCTTAGCAACTAGTGGATGTTAGGTGGTTTACAGCAAATGTTTTTGGATGGGGGGGGGTGAATTTTAGACTCGTGGTTGATGAACTGAATTGTTTTATCGAAGTCAGTCCTGAATATTTTTCTTTACTATCTAATTTTTGAGAAGAAAAGCAGGCAAATAATCAAACTCTACTCATATTCAAACCGTGCTGGGCGGCGACGGCGGGGTCGAAAATCCCATTTTGTGTCTGACAAACAGTTTGTTGTGTTGATACTTAATCATTCACAGGCCCATCTGCATGTCAGCGAAGTTGAAGAAGTTGTCCACGTCTCTAGAGGACGTATTTTTGTTATCGGAGACAAAAACCTGTAGAGGAAAAAAGGACATAAAATATTGCAGATTAGCTGTTTTTGTCAGATATTTTTCCAGAGAAAGAGAAGCGACCTGTGTCCAACAGGGAAGACAGATGCCACAACAACAGCGCGATTACCTTGGTCCCGCTGAATACTTCGTTAGCGATGTTCTTGCAGGCGTCCACGACTCCGTCTCCGTTCAGCTCGAGTGCAATGACGGGACCTTGAGGAGTGAGACGTGAAAGTCACAATCCCACGGTGCAACAACAGTCCGAACGTCTGTATTGGTGATTCCCAAACATTTCCAACTGCTGTGCGAGTCCACAGCTACAGATAACTACAGCGAATCCCTAAAATCCTGTTCCTTTAACACACACTGTGGCTGTGAAACAGTAAATGCTCTCTACTGAAATGGACATCCTGACTCTTTCCAGCATTTACCGCCAAATCTGTGTGTTCATTCAGTTGATTTCTGCACCCAGAACAAGGCCAGCAGCAGTCAGTGATGTCAAAATGAAAATCTAATGCTAGCATGTTGACCAGGTGGTTTTTTTTAGCTTGTGAAAAACAGCAGAAAGCAAGAGCGGACTGTAGTCTGAGAGGGGTTAAAGTCGATGTTTAGCATTTGGGTGGAGGAAGGAATCAAGGAGAAACAGAACTGTGTGAGTTTTTGACATACATGCTAAGAAAACAGTCATTATAACATTTTTTATGCCTATTTGAAGATCACAAACTGACCTTCTTTGTCAGTACTGACATATTAAGACACACGGTGCTTTTTTTCTGCACTCTCATCACTGTAAATGCAAATGAGCATGCTGCAGCTGCAGGCTTATGAAACAACTTATCACCAGATAACATCACACAAATCTGTCCAAGTCCCCAGGCAGCTGATATTTTGGAGATGTTTCTGAGCAACAACAACAAAAGAAAAAAGAAAAGTACCTTTCGTGATCCACTCCACCAGATCCTCTGCGCTGTTCTGGAACACCCGCTTCACGTCTTCAGGCCGCATCGAGACTTCCTTTGTCTGGATCAGCACAAACCCTTTAGCGGTCGCCTGCGCAAATGAGATGGGCAAAGTTAAATAACACGAATCTGAGGTGAGCCATGAAGCACTTCCCCCGCACACAGAGGAGATGAACTGCGAAGACGAGTCTTGCAGCAAGACGTCTTGACTGTCCCACGCCAGTCTCATGCTTATGTGACAGAGTAATGCATAATTTGGCAACAGCGCAAACATCGCTGGAATGTTCAAGAAGCAACACAGCCAGCTGAACACGGCGGATTAGCACTTCAGTCACACCATTCTTCAAGTTTAAAGCGAGTTAAAAATCCCATAATGTGGAATACGCAGAGGTTCCTGTGCTTAGAAAAACACTTACAACACTGATCTGCAAATACTAATCAATGCAATATGCAAATGTATCCCATAAAGAAAAGCTCGTGTGTGTGTTGGAGAAACACATTGAACACACTGAGGTGCAACGGCCTCATTTAGAGCGTCTGGCATTTTAAACTCCAAGTCACGTATAACCAGAAGAAACAATTAGGCGGTTTGATAAGACTTGTTATCTTAAACCTTCTTCCTTGGTGATAAAAGCTTCAGTGACGATGCAGCTCTTTCCATTTGGCTGATAACCTACTTTAGATTGCTCTACTTGTTTTTAATTACTCCAGGAAGGCCAAAGCTAGATTTCTTGAATATCTTAACTTAATGTAGGATTTCTGTTAAACGTCTGTTCCTTCTATGTGGTACAGGCTGCGCAGATTTCTGCTTTTCTTTCAGGTCACCCTGCAACCTTTTAAAGCACACTCAAAGCAAGGCTGACTGCACCCAAACTCTGTGTAAGCAGTGTGTCATCAGGTGTGCTGCTCTGTTTCATCATCGCCACCGACATTTTCCATTCCCATCCTAAAAACAGACCTTTTTATTCTTCTCACCTCATCAATCATTTTGCGGGCGTTTGCGGTGGTGTACTCTCCAGCGAAGAAAACAAAAAGGCAGGACTCCTCGCTGTCCTTACGTCTCCCTCCCTTTGTCAAAGGCACAATGCTTCGTGTGGGGTCAGTGGAGATTCGCACAGACTTGAAGTCAGACTCGCCGTCTGGGACTGGTACAAAGTCCAGAACCGCTGAAGCCTCTGGCAACAAGCTCCAGTTGTTCTCCCCAGACACCGGCGTGAAGTCGTGGATGTTGCTCCAGTTGTTGTTGAATATGCTGAGCCCGGCGTCCTTGAAGTGGAAGGCCAGCTCGGGGTAGTAGTACTGAAAGCAGCCGAACTTCATACCCGTAGACGACTCGATGATGGGCTGAGTGGCGCAGCACAAGAACACCTCCATCTTTTTACAGTCCCGTGTGCGAAACTGCTGGCAGGCCACCACACACTTTATTTCCTTACAGTCTCTGAAAAACACACTGCCCTTGACGGGTCCTAGAACAATGCGGCAGTTGACACAGTCATCGATGGTGATAGTGGCTGAGTGGTCGAACACATAGATGTTGCAGTTCTCACAGTCCTGGATGACAAACTGTTGGCCGTTCAGTTTGCCAGGCAGACGGCCCACCGTGACATCTTTGAGCCCCGTCAGCATGTAGTCTTTGGGATCAACCTGTGCAAAGGGAGAGGAGACTGGATGAGTACTCAAATAACATATTTAGAGATGCACCAAATTGCCTTTCCTGAACCACACTGGTATCTGATATATTCCCACCTCCATCATCCAGTAACACTGATAAGTTTCTAAGTGTCTTCACTTCCAGGTTGCTGCAGAACACTGAGTTTTGGACTTGCTTTTATCAGTTAGAAATGGCATCGACTTTCTAATGTTCCACTAAAATCACACGTGTTTTACTTTTCCATGCCTGAGTGGTATTCGGTCACTTATTAATTTGGATGTATATACTAAACTAATTTCTGACTCCACAACCGGATACTGCACGAGGCAGTGTTTTATGTGACGTACCACCGATGAAGTGCAACATCCCATTAGTTAAAACGGAAGTGTAGCCGCCGGTGAGTTAACGCCTATAGTGTCTGAGCAAGCCATGTTAAATGCGGTCAGCTGTGGAGCAGCAGTGTTATGAAGTAATCCGATAATGAGATAACGCGGGATGCATGAAGTACGAGAGAGAGAGGGGGCGAGGCTTTGAGCCTAAAACTCAAGAGTGTTTTCAACTTAAAATGAGCCTTGCATGCATCCCCTGGCTATTTAGGTAACACCTAATATGGTGGCCACGATAAACCGCCGCTGCGCGACGAATCAAGCTGTTGAACAGTGCTCGTTTACAGCTTCAGCACTCAGGAAGTCAGGTTAGACGTACTAACACCGTGAGGGGACGCACTGGCTGGTACAACAGGGTCACTGACCCTCGACGTAGAAGACAGCTAAAACACATGTTTTTGTCACACAAGCGTTAGCTACGTGTTTAATTAGCATGCTGAGAGGTGTGAATGTAGCTCACTGCGCCTCTTGGTAATGTACGTAACACTACAGTAATATTAGCCACCTGGAAGCGACTTAACACTCAAGTTAAAAGATGTTAAGCTGTCGGGTTTAGCTAGTTAGGGCCTCCATTTGGCACCAGTTTATTCTATTTTAGCACTTTACGTTTCACATGACCGACGCGTTTACCTTTTCTCTCTTATCCCAGCTGTACTGTTTCGGTGCCTCGTCGGTGTTGTTGCCAAGGGGAACCGCGTTGCTTGTCGTCGTAGTTTCGACAGTCGTTGTTGTCGGCGTACGATCATCTTTTTCGGATGACTTCCTTTTGGATTTTTTCGAAAAGAAGCACCCCATTTTGGTCTTTCAATGGCTACCAGATAAAAACAGCTTTTAAACCGTAACGTTGGCTCGGACAACACGAGAAAATGTGAGGGAGAAGCTTACGTGCACTTTAGTTGACAAGATTTTTTTTTTTTTTTTTTTTAGCTTCCTGTTTCCCAGCTTCGTTTCGCAACCAATCGGTACCGTGGTAGTCGTTACAACAGCCAATCACAGACCTGGATAGAGTGGCTGGTTCATGTGAAAGAGGCGTGCACCCCCGAGGCGTTTGGGTACACGTAGAAAAGAGAGTTTCCAATCCGGATTTTATTTTAAACATGTTTTAATGCGAGTAAATGAACAGGAAATAAAAACAGAGATGTTAAATATCGTCTTCCCAAGTTCAATTTCAAATGCTTACTTCGTCTATCGCATATAAACACATAATAGCTGCTATTGTGAAATACACTAGAGTCGCACAGATGAGTCGCACAGATGATTAAAAATTAAAAATTCCTCTTCTGTATTTTCTTTCTTTCTTTTTTTTTTTTTTTGCAAAATAAAGTTACACCTCGCGCATCATAAAATAAGGTACTCTCAAATTAGATTGACCTCGCCACCTGCATCAATAGTCAATGAGGAGAACCAATCAAAAAAATTAAATTCACCAGATGATCGTGAACGCACCGCCATCTGCACATTGGGCACACCCCTCTGGGTGTTGTCTTTACCACAAAATGCTGCTCGTAACGATGTACTAGTTCATGTAAGATGTCTTATGTTAAATAATGTGGGGAGTTTTTACGCACCAGCATGGTTTGCATGTGTGTAATGCGTGCAGTGAGAGCTACAGAAGACCACACGACCAGGCACAACAGACCACAAACATGTCACCATGTCCAACCAGACATCAGATTAGCTTGCAACTTAAGCCACTAGGCCAGTCTAATAATAGGTAATCCCCCATCATGCTTCTGTGAAAGATGCTCTGAAGCCTGGCCTTTCTGTGCATCCGCTGTGTGACCATATAACCAATAAGTGACAGATTTACCGTTCAAATATTATTCTGCTGAACTTGTGGAGAAGGTGGTGTATTGTGAAAAGGCAAAGCAGCCCATTGACAGAATTAGAAATTAAATCACTGCTAATAGAGAAAAGTTGCATGAAATGTTGTAAACATCTTACAGGTTAAGCAGCAATGACTGAAGTGGACCTCACTGGCTTACAAAAAGAAAGTAGAGCAGTCCATTAACCCAGGATGAAATCAGAAACACCTCTGTCATAGCACACGATGGCACAAAGCGTGACTGGACTAACCTGTTAAGGGGCCCTGGGCTGTTGAATCCCACTGCACACAAATACCCCGCACACTATCATTACCCCATCACACACACACACACCCCCTCTGCCCTTTGTGTGTGTAGCCTACCAAGTCCAAGTTCCCATCAAGTCACAGTCATTATTAAATATTTCTTTATTGAAGCATATGTACACAGTGAGTACAATATAAACTGTGAAATGATTAAATCTGCATTAACTGATTCACCAGGAGCAGCGCCCTCAAACATGGTTGTGTAAAGCGGCTATGGTTAATATGTTTAGCATGTTAGCAAACAGTTACCTATTTGCTTATATAACCTTACTGCACCATTTTTTTTTTTTTACTGTGTAACATATTTTCCACTTTGCAAATGGCACAGAAACATTGTATTTAGTTTTCCACATCTTACTTGAGCAATTCCAAATTTTCCACTGACACATTGAGTCATTCTTCATGAGGCCATATTATTTTTTATACTCTTTTGAATATAAAGTACTTATATGAAGTTGATTTTGTTTGGTATCCTTTTTATTATCTTTTTCTACCTCTCATTTTTATTCTTACTGTCTGCAACAAGAATTTCCCCCACATTAAATCAATAAAGTCTTACCTTACACGTCCAGCAGAGGCAAAGTGAGGTTAGCATTTATTTGGACTTGTGTTTCTGTCTACATGAGAAATATGTCATTCTGTTTTTGGTCTCCACTAACCCCTGACAGAAATGAAGCTACAGGTTGTGTTTCATGGCAAGCAGCTGCTGTTTGGTGCTGAGCAAGTAATTCACAGTGGATTTATCAGAGCTTTTTCACTGCAAACAGCTGCCAGAGAAAAGGTGAAGTTGGACCAAAACAATGAGCTTAAAGAAGCTAAAATGCTCAGTAGATCTTTCACATTGTTCGTTGATCCATTATCGATTTAATAACATTGATTTGTGCAGCTTTAACGTCTTGGGGGACACAGAAACGCCTCCTGAAACACACTGCTGTGGTTCCCGCCCGGGCCCTCCTCCAGCTGTGCCCCCCCCCCGGCATCTTCCCATCTCTCACCTCCCTCTACCATCATTATCCGAGGCGGATATTTGCTTCCACTTCTTTTGAAACGTCCTGCCGTTTAACACCCATGCACAGCCCTGTGAATTTCCTGTTTTGAGGAGGACAGAGCCCTGAACTGCACATTCATCAAAATCTCGGGACAATGACTCAGTAGCTTTGAAATCAGTCGACTTTGTGGCTTTGGTCTCCTCCACAAGGGCAGCGCAGTCTCCCTCCGGAGCGGCTCCGTCGCCCTTCCTCGCATCGCGCAGTGTACCTTTAAAAGGTTGAACTCGCCGGTCTGCGAACGCTGGACTGTTTCCCCTCTCGGCTCAGCTGTGCGTATCCTCCAGCAGTGACATGGCATAGAGGCGGTGTGTTGTAAGCGGCGGCGGCAGCAGCAGCAGCATCCTGCACCATGGACGCTCTCCGACAGCCGAAGCGGCGCGGAGCCTTCGCCGCGCTGGACGCGACTCTGCCCGTTTGGATCTTACTGATCGCGGTTTCGGGACTGAAGGCGGAGGACGACGGAATGGAAGAACTTGCCACCGAGAAGGAAGCCGAGGAAAGTCACCGACAGGACAGCGTTAATTTGCTGACATTCATTTTACTGCTGACCTTAACGATTCTCACCATTTGGCTCTTCAAGCACAGACGGGTCCGGTTCCTCCACGAAACCGGACTGGCAATGATTTACGGTGAGGCTTATTGGATTATATGTTGAATGCGCACACACACGCACAGGCTCTCTCTCCTTCACAGTCACCACCTTCCCGCGGGCTTTGCATGATTCAGTCTCCCTGGTGGTTTTGCGGCGGCTGCACAGAGGCGATGGGAAGATAGAGCTGAAGACACGGAGATGATTTAAGTCTGAACAAACGCACTGACGCGCCTCCGCATTTCCACCAGCTCACATTGCTCCTCACTGGCTGGGCCGGTGCTGCTTTCTAGAAGGTGCTGTCGGCTGTTCAGCCTTGTCTGAAACTCCACCAGGCTGATGCATGTGCAGCTCTGACTGGGAATCAGCACCCTGTCATCTGAGGCCACTTAGACTGAGGTGTAAGAAATCAGATTACACTGACCTTGATGTAGACTATTGTTTTACCTCCTATGATACCGTGAATCATCTCTCAAAGAATGTCATGTGACAGAAAAAAACATAAACTGCATGTTTTGCATGTGCTGTATGTCCTCACCCTCCACATTCATTGGCTGTTTAAAGCGCAGTCACTACAACACAACTGCACATCTAACCAACATGGTCATTTATCTATAAAAATGGACTTAACCTTTGTCTGTGGTTGTTAAAAGCTGCGAGATTAGAAAATTAAAGGTATGAGAGCAGAGATCATCGCATGCAGCAGTCAGACGGGCTGCCATCAGCTGGGGTCTGGATGTATTTCTGTGCCACTGAGTTTATGTTTATTCCTACAGGGACGTCCACATGAGCACAGATTATTCATGGGATGGAACATGCTACACAGGCAAACTGCAAATGCTTAGCTTTGAAATCAACAGAGATCCTTCTAGTTTCTCAGCAGCTGAAGGGATATTTTTCAGAGAAGAAACTTCAAGTAGCAAAAAACACAAACATGACCAGAGTCAGTGACTGACCAATGTTGGGCAATGCTGAACTGAATGTTTCAGCTA
This sequence comes from Chaetodon trifasciatus, assembly GCA_037975065.1. Classification (NCBI taxonomy): domain Eukaryota; kingdom Metazoa; phylum Chordata; class Actinopteri; order Chaetodontiformes; family Chaetodontidae; genus Chaetodon; species Chaetodon trifasciatus. Next base: position 2,634,569 of record JBBMOE010000039.1, read on the forward strand.
TGTCTCAGGACACAGCTGGCCACAAAAAGGCCGTAATACCACATCTGTAGTATTTTGTTTTTCTCCATAGTTTATCGGAATGATCCCATTCATCAGTGCTGCAAATGTTACTCATTAACCAGACATCTCACATGGAAAAGACAGACTTTGACTTGTTTTTATAAATGCGTAAAGAGTAAACTGTGCTTTGGCGTTCCTCCCGTGTAGCTGCCTTTGTACTTTCATTTTCCAGCTCCACAGATATGGGCCAGGTCCTGGCATTGGAACAAAAACACACATGGGATCAGTATATTAAATTCAAATCATTATCTCAAACCTCATGGCTACAGAATATTATTTTCTCTGGATTGAGTTTGATATGATGAAGTTAAAGCATACATTGTGTTAGAGCACACTGTTTGTAATTTTTGGACTCTCACCAGTATTAAAGTGCTGCCAAGCAGAAATCTTGTCACGGTATTGATTTGCTGTATAAAGAGCAGACTTTACAGAAAACCTTGTGTTTTCAGTTGGTATATTCAGTGGCTTATTGTGGCGCAGATGCAAGACAAAGACAAATCAATGACTACGAATGCACTGATAAAAGTGTTTGATGTCGGTTTAAAGGCAGAGCATGATGTGCCGCCATCAGATGGCACTTGCTCGTCCATAAACATGGAACTTCCCCTTCGCTGGAAAGAACCTGAAGTTTGAGGACTCTGCCGGTGGTTATTTTCATAGAAACTGAGACATCAGACAGACAGGTTTAATTCTCAAGGATTATTTAAAGCTAACCCTGTTACAAAACTGTCACTATTTGTGTGTGTGTGTGTGTGTGTGTGTGTGTGTGTGTGTGTGTTTGGTTAGCCTAAAGGCAGGGTGTGATGTGCGAGGTTAACCGTCTGGTAGGAAGCGTGAGCGCGGTGCTGGCAGCTTTGCTTTGCCATGCCTCCTGCAGATAACTGCTGTCTGATCGCAGGATTAATGCTCTCTAACTGCCTGCCTCATTCCTTGCTTCCTGGCTTTAGCCTCTGCTTAGCATCTCCTCATTTTTCTCCCTTTGCTCTGCTGCTCTCTGTGTGTCACTGCCTGATCCTGGGGGCTTGTGATGCAGAAGCACCTGGAACATTACCTCGCATTGAGCATTTGACTAGAGGGGTTTGATTTTGGTGGCACTTACTTTCTGGGTGGTTCTTTCCCCAACATTCATTAGCTGATTAACTGAAAACACTACACCCATGAGAAACATGTTGGATAGCATGTAAGGATATAAATTTCATGTGCGTGTCTTGGCCTTTCTGATATCCTCAGGTTTGCTGGTGGGTGTGATTCTGCGGTACGGCATCCCTGCCACCAGCTACCACAACAAGACTCCCCCAAGCTGCTCGCTGAAGGAAGGACCTGTCAGCACCCTGCTGCTGAATGTCAGTGGCAAGTTCTTTGAGTACACCCTCAAAGGCGAGATCAATTCCAGAGAGATTCACAATGTGGAGCAGAACGATATGCTGCGCAAGGTACCAGTCAGAGAAGAACATCAGCTCTTCAGCTCTGCATTTGCCAGATTTACTCTGCTAACTCTTCTATTTTACGATCTTTTCCAGGTGACCTTTGACCCTGAAGTATTCTTCAACATATTGCTGCCTCCTATTATTTTCCATGCCGGGTACAGTCTGAAGAAGGTGAGATGTTACCTGTGAAATTCTGCACCTGTGACTGTTTCAAAGCTGAGTTTGATGCACAGTAACCTGAGGTGATGGTAGTCATACCTGCTGCCACAAACTGCTGTCTCATTGGATGGATAGTTAGCTAAGAAAAGCCCCCACTGGCCACACTGAGAGTGTTCTGTGTTTATACTGAACATAAGTGGCCCTTTTGGGGGGAAGCACAGAGCAGATGTCTCACATTTCCTCTCTGCTGTTTGAGCTAGCAAAGAAAAAAACGGCTGACGCTGAAAGAATGAGTAGTTTCTGTTTTTCATTGTTGAAGGGCAACAGATTTGTTTTATTTGAGGAACTCTTGTGGAGGCTCTGCACTTGGAATTATTAATCCATCACCGTATGTACGGCTATGAGATTTCAGCTATGGCAGGTGGTGCTTTCTATGTGGGAAAATTGTGGGTTGTAGGTGCTTTCGCGCCCCGACCTTGAAATAATGGAGAGTGAAATGTGTTTAAGCAGCTGCTGACATCTGATATATGTTCTCATTGCGAGGGCGCACCTCAGCCTTTTCCCATTAAACAGTGATAGATGATATCAAGGAGAAGTCAGATGGATGAGGGGAAATATCGTTGTGCTTTGCCACCGCACAGAGCATCACATGAGGATCTGACTGTAGCTTATAGTGAAGTGGTTTAGTTTTTATTCTGCTTTCAGCCATACCCGCACTGTGGCTCTATGGATGGTAGTTTCACCTCTGTGGTCCAGACTGAAATATCTCACCACCTGTCTGATGAGCTGCCATGAAATTTATACAGACTTTCATGGTCCCCAGAGGATGACTGGTGATCCCCTGACTTTTCGGTGAGCGCCATCATCAGCCCCGAATTTCAGCGTGTCAGATACTTAAAGACATTCCCATCTGCCTCAGCTGTACTTTGTGTTTTGTGCTCATTAGCAAAGGTACGCATGCTAATGCGCTAATCTAAATATTGCACCTACTTATCATCAGTATGCTAGTATGTTAGCATACTAATGGTGGCATTTAGCTCAACAAAGTAGCCCCACAGAGCTGCCGCCGCAGCCTCTTGTCTTGCCTGTACCCCAAGAAATGTTTTCTTAATATTTAGTAGCCATTTTTGTAGTTGTCTCATCGCCACCCACAATTTCTGTACATATTTTCTCCTGATGTGACCTCCATTTCCTTTGTGCATTGTGTTGTGGCAGAATAGTGTCCATCAGCAGCATGCTCAAAAATGTAGTCTCCAGACTGACTGGTTTATGCTTTTGTTGCTTTTCCAGTGTGAACTCACTATGAAGTAAATGCATGAGCTTTAGTCTTGGTGATAAATTTACTGTAGTGCTGCAGCGTATAGATTTATTTTTTAGTATATAAAGTAGTAAAAAATACACAAAATGTCCATCACAAGTTCTCAAAGCCTAAGGTTTTCTTTGTCTGACAGCTGTATGTCTGACAGCAAATGTCACCTTGATAAATAACTTCAGTGATTCAACAATTGTTTAAACTGTTGGTTAAAGTTCTGTTCATTCATCTATTGTCTGATGGACTAGCAGTTATTTCAGCATTAACTTACTGCATGTTGCTGTAAAATCTAGTCTGTGGAGAATATTAGTTTCTAAAAGTACAAGATGCTTCCAGCTTGCGGTGTAAAAAATATCTCTGTGGCAGTTTGAAGCTACTACAAAAGTGTGTATTAACAGGCCTTTTTGTTTTCCCAGTGAGGCTGTTCTTCAAAATGTAATTTGCTGAGTCAAACAACGGGCCTGAGGAAATAGGAAGCAGGGGGTCATGTTAGCCTGTTTTTTTGAACGCTCTTTCTTTAAATCATCTGTTGCAGCGGGAGTTCATTTGAAGCACGCTGTTAACAGCTTTGGACAGAAACAGATTAAGTGCGTGGCTCGAGCGTTTGTGTGCCTCTTTGGTCGCTAACTTGTCGATTCAGTTAATCATCTGCTTTAGATCACTGCGGCAAAGCACGCAGGACTGCAACTGATGTGCAAATGTTAGCATGATTAGCAGCGTGTGTCATCTAAGTGCGCTGTCACAGTCGATCTGCCGTGTGTATCCTGAACATAATCATCCCAGCATTGTTTCTTTGTTTTTGCTCAATTCTTTAAGGTTTTATTTGACAGAAATCACTCCTGGCAGTCAGCGAGGAAAAGGCTAATTTCCTGGAGAAATCTGAATCAGCGTGTTTGTTTCGTAGATGCTGGCCGCGCAGAGAGTTGGCGGGATGCTCAAGTGATCTGGAGAGGCATCTTTGTTGTGCTGCTTGTTTGTATTACAACCAGTCCAGCAGCTGAATCTGTGTTTGTGTTTCTAGTCCTGTTTGACAGGGAGAAGCTCGCCCACCCGTGGCCCTTACTGACCTGAGTTGAATCCTTCATTGTTAAAAGAAATTTGTCTTGTAAAGGGAAAATAAAATACGTTTAGTGTAAAAATGTGCAGCATCTCAGAATGGAACAGCAATGCTAACTGTGAACACTTTTGCCAAACCTGTCCTTACAGCAAGTTAACAAATGAAAAGAACACACACAGAGATCAAAAATACAACAAAAGAGACACATTAACAGTTTTTGTTTCCTTTCTTTATCTTATTCTCTTTTTCCTTTTCCAGAGACACTTCTTCAGGAACCTGGGCTCCATCATAACCTATGCGTTTCTTGGCACTGCCATCTCATGTTTTGTGATTGGGTGAGTGTCCACTTCCTGTTTTATGACTTTGAAATCAGGAGCTTTCTGATCGCACCCTGCTGTTTTGACCTGAACATGATGCACCTTCTGCTCTCCATCCTCAGGAATCTGATGTACGGTGTGGTCAAACTGATGCAAGTGGTCGGACAGCTAACGGACAAGTTCTACTACACCGACTGCCTTTTCTTTGGTGCCATCATCTCTGCCACCGATCCGGGTAGGACGCATGCTGACCAGGTTTATGTGGTGCAGTTTATGCTTTTAGATGCTTTTTGAATGTTTCTGTGTCCCTGTTTGTAGTGACGGTGCTGGCCATCTTCAATGAGCTCCATGCAGATGGGGATCTCTACGCTCTGCTGTTTGGAGAAAGTGTTATGAATGACGCAGTGGCCATTGTGCTCTCATCGTAAGTTAAATCTGTAAAACTCAACACTTTCCGTCCTTCTACACCAGATAACCGTCTCTCTCCTGCTGGGTTTTGAGCTTTTTTTCCCCTCCTGATGTTGAAATTCAACACTGACATGTGAGACAGAGCAGCACCGCTGTGCATCGCTGCTCCTCGCGACAGACAGACGGCGCTCTGCCTCCCTCTGCTGGAAGATCACAAATCACCGACTTCCAGAGATTTTTTTTATCATCTATTATTTGATTATTTTTGCAAGATGTGTAAACAAAACATGGACACACAGATTACAGATTACACACAGAATTGGAAATTATGAGGAAGTAAATCAATTCAAAACATCATATGACAAATGTTGAAAGTACCTGCTGCTGTTTTTTGTGTTTCAGGTCTATTGTGGCCTACCAGCCCAGTGGAGCGAACACACACATGTTTGATGCCTCAGCCTTTTTCAAGTCAGTGGGGGTTTTCCTGGGTATTTTCAGCGGTTCCTTTGTGATGGGTGCAGCCACAGGAGTTGTCACCGCTCTCATATCCTTCTCTGAAACCCACTTTGTCATGAAAACACAAAAATTAAGTTTAATTCCCAGAATGATGTCAGTTTGATGGGATAGCATATGTGTTATAGTTCAGTAAAGATCCAGAACAGTGTTGTGTCCTTAACTCGATTCCCACGTCACCAAGTTCACCAAGCTGCACTGCTTCCCTCTGCTGGAGACGGCCCTCTTCTTCCTCATGTCCTGGAGCACCTTCCTGCTGGCCGAAGCCTGCGGGTTCACAGGTGAGCTGAGTCAGGCTGTGAGAGAAGACCGCTGCGGTCGGGATGGTGAAAGAAGGCTGCATATTCAGCATGTGTCAGACTTCTCTCTGGCTTAAATGAATCAGATATTGTCTGTGAAGATTCTTAGTCACCCAGTTCATGGTTTATCTGGACGTGACAAGACTGGTGTGGTTGTTTTTGACTTACTTCTAGGTATGAATCAAGCATGTTGAAGGGGCAAAAGACTGTCAGTTTATTTCTATTTATAAAAAAGGTGACAAAATTGGGAAGACATGTGGACATAAGTGAATATTTTGGTCAGACCGTCATCAGCTATTCCCATATTTTGGATTTATAATAAATTCACCTTTTTTTGTATCACACTTCTAATGGTTTGATAGTGTGTGGGCATTATTCCTCTCTATGACCGGACATTAAAAGGGTACAACAGCGATTTAGTTTTGTATTCTATTAAGTTGGTAGACTCACAAACGTCAGGTTAAAAAAAAGAATGACAAATGCTGAAGCAGCAGAGGCCCAGATATCCGTGTTTTTTGTCCTTAGTCTGGATCCTACATTTCCCATAATGCAATTGTCTTTGTTTGCTGAACATTTTTAAAAGCTTCCTCCAGATAACTAAAACGTAACTGATGATCATGCACCAACGTGATTATGAGCAGTTTAAACTAAGAGCTGTTAAACCATCCTCAGAGAGCTGCATCTGTCTGTTACACAAATGAAATGTGACAGGGACTTAAATGCAGATTATGCAGCAGATGTGCAGCAGATGAAACGAACAGACAGTATAATACACAGAAGCAAAGCAGTAAGAGGGCTGAAAAGCTAATCCTCGGTTCTGATGTTTCTAAACAGGCGAATTGTCGATTGCATATCCAATTTATGCAGCCGACCCGCCTGTGCAGTGCACTGGAGTCATTGTGTTCGCATGTGTGTTGTCCTACAGGCGTCGTGGCCGTGCTGTTCTGTGGCATCACGCAGGCTCACTACACCTACAACAACCTCTCTGAAGAGTCCACAAAACGCACCAAGCAGGTAGCATCCCACCACTTCCTGAACCACCTATTTTGGACAGCTTTGAACCCCCCAATAGTACGAACAGGGTGCTCGTCCCCATTGCCAGATGGCTCAATGCTTAGCCTGCTGTGACCTTAATCGGGGTTGTCTGAGGACAACCCTCCTGACACGACTCTTTAGTTTCCCAGAGGGGGTTCAGTCTTGAGGACAGGGTACAGATTAGCACGTAGACAGCTCGCAGTGTGACACATTTTGGATCAGTGTCCTCTCAGGCTTGTGTTATTTGGTTTCAAAGAAAGCTAGACATGAATACATCGGCAAGGTCAAAGTACTTCACACATTTTCATGTGTGCTTTCATATATTAGTGTGTTCGCCCTTTCCTTTGCCTCCCTCGCAGAGCAATGTAAATGCAGTCCGCTCTGTAATCATCTGGAAGAGGAAAGAAAAAATTACTCCCAAAGATCCCTAGATTCTTAGGGAACAGATGAGGCGCATAGCTCAGAGAACCAGGAAGAGGACTTTCATTAAGCAGCGGATTGAAGATTAGAAGGCTCTTTCTGTGCATTTTTACCTGTATTCTTGTTCTGTTAATCCTTTTCTAAACTGAATTCCTGATGAATGTTCTATTTTGCACGCAGCTCTTTGAGGTCCTTCACTTCCTGGCAGAGAATTTCATCTTCTCCTACATGGGCCTGGCTCTGTTCACCTTCCAGAATCACATTTTCAGCCCCATCTTCATCATAGGAGCTTTTGTATCCTTTCTGGGACACGACAAATGTGCATTTTTCGGTCTTCATTTGGGACTATCCCTCTCATAGAATTAAAAATTTTCCACAGCTGTAGAATTGGGTCATAGCTAAAGTCCTTTGTGGGGGATTTTTGTGCTATTTATGCCCAAAAAGACAATCGGGTCATTCCAAGAAACATTTTGCTGTTTCATTAAAAGGTTTACTTTTATGCAAAGCATTCGTCAGGGCACCCGCTCCCTTGAATCTCTCCAGCATTAAATCGTTCAGTTAAAGACTTCTTGACCTGTCCGTCAGATTGCCATATTCATCGGAAGAGCTTTCAACATTTACCCGCTGTCCTTCCTCCTCAACCTCGGCAGAAGACACAAGATCAAGGGAAACTTCCAGCACATGATGATGTTTGCTGGTATGAAAAAGCCACTTTTTTCCCTTTTTCCTTCAGGCTAAATGTGATTTAGGGCTGAAACCAAAGATTATTTATCCTCGATTATGGCCGCCTATTATTTCTTAAGTAGTCAATGAATCATTTGGTCTGAAATATAAAAAAATAGTGGAAAAAATGCAGTTCACAGTTTAACAGTAATGTCTTCAGTTTGCTTGATTTAACAGTCCAAAACCTTAAGATATTCAGTTTACTGTCATATGACAAACAGCAAAAGGCCACAATTGGGAAGCTGAAAACAGAGATTGTTAAATATCTATAATTTGCTATTATCAAAATTTTCCTTTAGCTGACTATCGATCTAATGTGATTGGAGGATTTTTGGATGTGACCCTCTGCAGGTCTGCGTGGAGCGATGGCGTTCGCCTTGGCCATCCGAGACACGGCCACCTACGCCCGCCAGATGATGTTCACCACCACGCTGCTCATTGTCTTCTTCACTGTCTGGGTGTTTGGCGGTGGGACAACACCCATGCTGTCCTGGCTACACATCAGGTGGCATGACAATTTTCTGCTCTTCTTTTCAGCATCATCTGCATTTGGATTAATCTACATGTTCTCACAGCTAAAAAAATTTCCAATTATCAAGAAAATATTTAAAAATATACCCATAGTTCCGTTCCATTACTGCGCTCTGCCACAGAAAGAGTGCAGAGACAGCTAAAGCAAGAGATGCGAAAGCTAGTAGGTGAGCTAACCACAGCTAGCCCTCGCTAAAGCTAAAACTAAATTCACTAATTCATTTTCCCTAGATGTTGTCTGTAAATGAAAAATATCAATGTTGATGAAATAACACCTTGGCAATGAAATTAGCTCCTCATAACAAAATGAGGCAGAACCTTAATCTAAACATAAGGGGGAAAACTGCTAATCTCCTGCTAAAGCTAATGCTAACTAGCTTAGTGTTTGCGGAGTAGCAGTAACCAACATCTCCAACACGTGGAAGCTTTTTGTTTTGCTTAAGTCACACCAGAAACACCAAGGAAAACAGAGAAAATGTTAATTCCTACAAGCTATTGACTGTGAATGATCAAAATGAAGTTTATTTTTATTATTATTTTTCAAAACTAGCTAAACAAACGGACAAGAATGCAGAAAAAAACAAATTTTTCCCCAAAAGCAGCAGCTGCATCTATAGTTATCAGTTAGTTACAGATGTCATTTCATAGTTATCATGTAGGTTCTGTGGCAGGTGTTTTTAGGATAAAATAATCAGCCTAAAAAGACGTGAAATTAAGGCATTACAACTCAGTTTGAGCCAGTTTTACTGAGTTTACCTGAAGAAATACCTGTTATCTCTGTTGTTACTGCTCAGTCTTTGGAGGGCAGTTATGTGTTTGCTCTGTTTGCACCAGTTTTAACGAAGCATTACTCTTTCCTCTTCTAATTCCTCTCCAGTTGACGTTGTTAAATTCATCTTGTGCTGCCTGGTGCTTTTGTCCAGAAGATGGGGCCAGAGTTCTCCTCTGCTGCCAGCTTTCCATCTTAAATGTGCTTTCATTCAGGGTTTTCAAGTCACAGGGACTTTTGCTGCATCCTTGAAGAAATCCTGGTGTTTTCCTCCACAGAAAGTGCCGTAGCAGGTCGAATGCTAACTCTTAAAACCAACATCATTCCTGTTTATCACCAAGCTGCCACACCCTCAGATGTCCCAGCTTGAGATGCCATCAGCGGCAGGATTGGTGCTTTGCTTGCGCGGCTGTCGGTCTGTTTGGGGGCCGGCCTCTTGTATTTTTGTCTGACCATGATGCACTGGGAGCTTGTGTTCGTCATGACAAAGCGGATTATGGGCTGGTGATGTGTGTGACAGCGGCAGAGCCTGAGTGAACAGGCTCTGTTTAATATGAGTAATGCCTCCTCGGACCGAGCAGGAACTATTGTGTTTGGTGGAGGTTTACAGCGCCGCCAAAGTCTCCCCCGTGCACTCATCGCCATGGTAACTCAGACATGTGGTCCATGGCGGGCGGATGCTCAGCACTCCTGCTATCATCCTCTGAATATGTGCATAAATTTGCACATTTTCACTCTTTGTGGGGGACATGTTCAAAGCCCTGAGGAGTAGTCAGATGTCACATGACGCTGGGCATTAAAAGAAGTTCAGTCTTTGTGTTTACATATAATATAACCAGTCTGTTTGATAGTATTTTCCTCCAGTATTTAATACTGAAGATTACATTTGTTATGCCTTATTTACTATTTTTATGACACAATCCTCTGGCTGGGGAGTCAGAGAGAAGCAGCTCTGATGAGGCAGTGAGGGCGACGAGCAGGATGTGTTGATGCTGTTTTAAGTGGTGCTGGGATAACAAACGTCTGGTGTGACCCTCGTCACACGCTGTGGTTTCTGTTATTGGGTTTTAATGGACGGTTTGTAAGCAGGCAGGAGTGAAGCTTATCACCGAGCCCCGACAGTGCAGCCATAGACTGATAAAATGATCCCTATGTGATCATGCTGGCGCAGGAAAAAGCTAATCTGTCATCTCCAGTGCTGAAAATTTTTAGATGCACTTGCATCTTTATTAACGTTTGCTGAGTTCGCTTCAGTTCAGATTTTTTGATTCGGTGGGCATTTTGAGGAACTATTAGCTGTAGAGCAGCTCACTTTGGGTTTTGGTAGAACGTTGCTGTATAGGAAGGAGATTCTGGGGAGAAAATTGAGGTGTGCTTGCAGCTGAAAGAAATTAAAGGGGCTTACAAAATATAACTATTGAAAGACGTTGGCATGGAGGTTAAAATGGAAGTGCTGAAATAAGAGGTACGTAGATGTCTGCATGGAGCCTATGAATGAAGGTGAAGTGTTTATTTTATTGTAAGTGCTGATTGCAGTTGATGCGGTCAAAGTACTGAAAGGAATTTACAATTCAGCTGAAATTCAAACACTGAAAGGAACTAAAATCAAGCGAAAGTGGAAGAAATCAAGCTGAAAGTGTTAATAAGAGATGAAAGCAGTTGAACTGTCAGCTGGGGAGTTGTAGTTATTTCATCCCGTGTTTTTTATTTTTATTTTTATGTGTGGGCTTGAACATCTGCGGAGCCTCTGTGCCAAGTCCAGGGATTAGTGCATGTCCCCAAAACAGAGGATCATATTTGTCAGAGACCGAGAAAACACTGAGTGGTCACTGTTATCTGCTTAAACTCTCATTTACGTCTCGTCCGCCATTAAAGGTCCAGTGTCGAGGATTTAGGGGGATCTTTTGGCTTAAATGGAATATTCATAATTATGTTTTTGTTTGTGTGTGACCCAAAATATGAATTATTGTGTTTTTGTTTCTGTAGACTGAGCTTTTTATATCCGCAGAGGGATCAGAGGGAGTCCGCCAGCCAGTGTAGGGGAGGGCTGAGGCGAGGTGTATTCAGCTGGCTGCAGTCTGCTCCCTTGACACTAGATGTCACTAAATCTGACACACTGGCCCTTTAAACTAACACTGACTGTACAGCTTTTGACACTCAGAATGGTGTGGATGATATGCTTTTGTCTAACGTGTGAAAACTTTGCCATTTTCATACAAAAAACAACAATGATTATTCTCAAAATAACATAATCCTCATCTGTATCTAACGTTAAGACCAAACGTGAGAGTTCAGAGTTTTGCGTTGCACTGTGACCATCCCAGTTCCTCATATGAGTATTTAACACACAACATGTTTCTTTCTACACGTACACATATATCGATGCTGAGTGTGTGTGTTTATGATGTGATAGCGTTGGGGGAAGCAAAGCACTGCAGGAAGAGCGACGTCAGCATGGAAAGTGGGAGTACTTCAGGTGCTGTATGTGGATGTGTACAAACTCTCTGACAGTATCTGGTGTTGGGAAAGTGTGTGGTTACTTCAGATGGGAGTCTCTCTTTTCACTGTTTACTTCTCTACTTCTGTTTTTCTGATAAAGGGGAACATAGGGTACCTTTAAAGGCCCATAGGAAATGTTTAGATTCCCGAGAACATGGGGAATAATTTTCAGAGGTTGGAATAAGTTAAAACAGGTTTGATTCTTGAGAATATTTTAGGAAAGCAGGTTTTTAAAGAGCTGAGCAGCTCTGGTGGAGGCGCTGCAGCTTGAGGGTTACAGCACCATATTCTGGCTTTCTCTGGGTGATGTGAAAACCCTGTTGGTTTCTCTGTTGTCTCTCCGTGGACTGTCCACCGGTTTTTCACACAGCAGTGCAAAGAACAAATCACACACCCCGGTGCCCAGAAGTAGCTCGACAGATATGTGTGATCTGATCTGAAAAGTATGTGCAACAGAGGAAGGTAAGAAAGAAACCGAGAGCCGTGTCCTGGTGGTTCCTCCATTTTGTTCAAGATTGTCTTCCCCAGAGGACACAAACCCTGCAAGGAAATTGCTTGTGAGGAATAGCTGATGGGTTTAAGGAGAGGAGGGAATGTTTTCAGGATTAGGACTGGAGGTTAGAGGGTGAATCGAAGTCAGTGGGGCACTCTTATGTAAGAATGTGTGTGCAAATGAGCACGTGTGGCGGCTCTATACTGTTTCTTATCAGAGGAAACGTGTGCTGCACCCCCAACAGTTGTGTCCTAATCACACAGATCCTTCCTGGTGCAGCACCAGCAGGCATTGCACCTCTTTGTTTTTGCAGGTTCTTTGACCTACACCCAACCTCCACCCCCTGAAGATCCTGTATGTGTGTGTGTGTGTGTGTGTGTTGGTCAGACAGGGGAGAGTCAGCTGGACGGCCGTGGCCTGCTCCTTCTCAAGCTGTTAAGGTGGAAAGCAGAAAGAAAAATGCTGTTACCGTTCAGTCAGAATGGATATTTCCTCTGTGAGGCTGTTATGGAAAAGTCTAAAGATAACCACACACATTAGTCTCACCTCCCACTGTTCAGCCACAGTTGAAGTTTCAGATCTAACCATGAAAGGCTACGCATCTCTGCCTTGGCCTCTGTCCACAAGGATTAGACTCAACTGCTCCAGAGCTTATGTGAATTAAAAGTGCCCCTTTAAAATCTGCTTGTGTTCAGCTTAATCCTTCTTGGTTTGGTAAGAGACACCACGGGGAAATTAATTACGTCCAGCTTCGAAGACTGGAAATGTGCGCGGCTGTAAGTTTAAAGGAACTGAAATCTTATTTGCATTCTGTACGGTGAAAGCAAGCTATCAGATGGCTGCACCTGATCATGAAATAGGTCATCGCATTTCCCCAGCACATAAAGCACAGTTCTCCATTAGTTTGTTAGGTGCTGATAGGCAGATTTTTTTTTACCTTTGGACAACAGCTTCCCAAAATGTCAAACTATTTCTCTAAATAGTAATAGTATGAATCTGGTACACACAAAAAATTCCTGCATTGACCAATTTTTGGTCAATATTAGCACAGCTGCTACTTTATATTTCAATCAAAGTTTGTTTTGACCCAGTGTGTCTTCCAAAATACGGTATTACAAACTGTTATAATCTTTATCTCCAGTCATACATAATTATTTCAGTTACGTGATCTTGCATGCTGAATATCTGACTGTGACATTTTCGGGGGGACTTGACGGTGATTTCCAGTTTTGGTGTAAACCTACCTTGTTTCTAAGGCTGTGGTTTTGTGCTTTGGGTCGTGACTCATCTTTGGTAAATCTTTCTTTCCTATCCTTCACGCTGAATTATGCAAACTGTGTCATATCTGTCATCCTCTCACTCTTTTTCTGTCCGTGCTTGAGTTGAGTGCTAATTTGCAGCATTTTCCAGCCACTGAAAGGGTCTAACAATCAGCACTTTGATGTGTGTGCTTTGAAAGCAACTTCTGACACGTAGCAGAGCCACTGAGAGAGCAAATCAGCGTTCTGCAGGTGCAGCAGTCACAAAAAGATGATATCTGTGACAGAGAGAGCGTTCCACAAAAATCATGTCAAATTCAAGCTGCATCGAGGGAGGGATCGAAGATCAGGGGTCACAAGTAGGAAAATTGCAGACTTGCAGTTTAAGGGGCTGACAAATCCTGCTAATTAGCATCTAAGCAAATAAGAGTCACATTTGTAACAGGCTTTGCAGCAATTTAGTCGCTTCAGAGTTAAAATACATTTTCATGAGATTCTAATACTCTATTTGACTTTCTTCCTGTCTTTCAGGGTTGGCGTGGACCCAGATCAGGACCTGCAGCCCTGTGGAGACAGCTTCCAGGTCTTACAGGGGGTGAGGAGTGCATTTTTGTTGCTCTAAGTCGATGCTGTTGTCACTGCTGAAATGGTTCTGCTTCTGCAATTTTCTGTCGACGTGGAGCACAGTCAGCGAGTCCTAAGATACGCATAGGGTTTGTCAAGAGAAATGGAAGTGAGTTTCCTGAATGAGACACAGGAAGCAGATAGCCACCATTCGCTGCGGCACATAATATGATTTAACTCACTCTGCAGTCATTTTTTCACTTATGATAAAGAATCTTGCCCCTTGCAGGGAGGAGTGCAGGTCACCATGGAGCTAGAATGTGATGTTAGCTACACTGATCAGTTTGTCATGTACCTTGTATAGTACAGAGTATTTAGGTGTTTTAAGCACAATCTTGTGTGGAGCATCATTCATAGTTGACATAATTATGATTGAAGATAAGAAACCAAAATAATTGAGGTTTCTGACTGTTATCAGACCACTGGAACCAGTAAACACTGCTTTTATCTATGAGATTATGATGGGAATCTGTCATTTACAATTCAGGAAATGGACTTGAGTCATGAATATTGGACTGTATATGCTGAGATCAGTACAGAACCAAGAGCATGCACTTTCTTCAGCAGGAACTTAACCAAACATGCACTTACAGCCATACAAAAACACAAAAAAGCACAAAAACACAACACCAGTAACAGTGTAGAAACACATCGAATGAAACCTAAAGCCCCAGTGCATGCTGGTAGTTTTTTCTATATGTTTCCATTATATAAGTGCAGTCATATGATCAGCCCTCAGCAGATCATGTGACTGCTGATCATGGTTCTAACTCTCATGTTGCCTACATTTCAAAATAAGAGCGTACTGTTATTCAACTTCTTTTTAGTTTGAGGAACCAAATCAGCTGGATGAGAATTGCCAGGATCCTTTTAGCCTGATAATATATTGGATCCAGATCTTTCTATGCAGCTAATCTTGATTTTTTTTTTCCTATGTGTTTCTCCAGGATGGCACTCAGGGTGAAGGACAAAGTAAAACCAAACAGGAGAGTGCGTGGCTCTTCAGACTGTGGTACACCTTTGATCACAAGTATCCTTCTGTGCAGATTCAGAGAAAGCTTCTAGACCACAAAGTAGCTTTCTGTGGTAATATCAGGTCTTGTATCCAGTCAGGATGATTGTCCAGGGCCCATTTTCCCTCTGCACACTGAATAAGCTGCCAAAGTCACAATTGCAGTTGGTGTCTTCATGGGCTCGCACTGGAATATGGGATCAGAGTAACAATTCATATTTCATTACATATTTAGTTTATTTTGCAGCGTAGAATTCCCAGAAGAAAACTTAACAAAACAAATAACACACAGTAAATTAAACTTATACACAGTCCAAGACCGAAAAATAGAAATCTCATGCACAAATCCGTAAAATGTTTGCTGTCCCCGCTCAGAGTGGCTGCAAAAACATGGTCCTGAAAATGCGTTCAGCAGCTCCTCCTCCCATTACCTCCCCCCGTCCTCTCGGCTCAACAGCTGCCTCCCCAGGTGGCTGATTGTGTGGCTGGTTTTGAGCGGAGCAGCTGTGTTTTCCAGTGGTGACTTTCTCCCTGGTGACACGTGCTGGAGGCAGCTGAAGCGAGCGGGGTGGATTCCTCTCGTGTCCCTCCGCTACGGATGCTGGGGTAAACATACATGACGCAGAGCTTTGGTTTCTGGGTGGCAGACTGCGCAGTGGGCCGCTGAGTTTGATTTCTGTTTAAACATGCATGTTTCGACTGCCTCCGTCCTCAAAGGGATCGTGACCTGACCAGTTGAACAGAGAATTGGGTTTTTCCCACACTGCAATCCAGCCTGACTAATTACAAAAAGGAGGCAGAGGGGCTGCTGCTTCGCTCTCTGCTGCACTGCTGCCAAGCGTCACCAAATTACTTTCTCCTCACAGAGCCCCATACAGATTAAGACTCCAAATACATCCTGCTGGCAGGCATTATTAAGCCATAATTCATCATTTGAAATGCTTTTGCAGGAAGAGAACTTCTTACAGGAAATGACTGACTTTATCAAAGCAGACAGTTGAAAGTGTTTTATTTTTTAATCAACTTCTGCTAACTGTTTAATCATTCATCATTCATTTACTTATGATTTATAGATCAATATGTAAGCCTTTAAATAGGAGCAAAAAAAACAGTCAAGTGTTGTGCCAAGTTAGCTAGAAGACAAAGCAAGTGTCACGCTGGACTTTTGGACTTGGTTTTGGGTTGACAGGTTGTGGAGAATTCATCACAGCCTGGAAGTTATGAATTATTATAACTGATCTACAGAGCAGCATTTCTTTAATAACCTGAACAAAGGCATTAGTACAACTTAGAAATCCTTTTATGTATAGATGTATATGAGAGAGTGGTTCAGTGTAGAAAATCAGATACGGGATATAAACTTAATTATTAACTTCACTACATTCAACCAACCTTTGCTCACTGATAGTAATTGTTGAGGTCTTCTGGTCATTTCCTTAATAACTGTCCAGTTACCTGAAGCCCATTCTGACACACAGCGGTCCACCTCTCACCTCCACTCTGCCGGCCTACTGTGGACCGCTGGCGAGCTGTCTGACCAGCCCCCAGGCGTACGAGGTGATTGTCCATGTGCACTAAAAAACACTGTGCACGCAGCAAATACACAGTGACACTCCTACATAACCAGTGATGTATGAAAAACTGTGTTCACACTGGACAAACAGAGGAAGAGATATTCACTGGATGTTGTCTAGTCAGGAATAGTTGGATATTTTTGCAAATAATTAACTTAATTCTCTTTCTTACCGAGAGGTAGATGAGAAGATTGATACCATGCTCATCTGTGCATATGAAGCTAAAGCCAGTAGTCAGTTAGCATAGTTAGCGTAGCACAAAGACTGGAAACGGGGGGAAACAGTTAGCCTGGTTCTGTAACAAAATCTGCCTTCCAGCACCTCTACAGTTTGTTTAATTTATACAAAAAAAGGGTTGGTGCGTTTTGTGACTTTCAGATGGAGCTACAAAATGCTAGCTGTTTCCCTCCCTTTTCAGTCTTTATGCTAAGCTAAGCTAACCGGCTGCAGGTTGAAGCTTCATATTTACCCTACAGACATGACAGTGGTATCAATCTCACCTGACTCTCAGGAAAAAGGTGAATTTCCCAAAAATGTCAAACTTTTCCTTTAAAATAACCCATTTTTGTCATTAATTTTTTTGTTTCATGCTATATGTGTCAAAAAATATGACTTTTTGAGTATTTTGTCCAACTCATCTTAAACTCTGGGATAGTTTAAAAGATGTCTCCAATCAAATGTAGTTTGGGTTAACTAGCTAGCCAACCCGTCATATAAAACTTGACCATTAGCCAGCTAGTGGTTAGCTAGCAGAGCCATATCATAGTACGAGGTGTGTGTAAAGTTTTCAGCTGGAAAATGCTTTGTTTACATTTCCAAAGAATATGGTTTATTCATATTCTTTAAGAGCATGACATGTTTTTTCTGCAGGCAACTTTAAATGCTTTTTAACTGGAAAATATGTTTTGCAGCTGCTAAATTGCTAATTTAAAATGCTTGATTTCAGGGCTTTTTCTAATTAGCTAAAAACACATCATTCCGTGAAACCACTAAGAGGTGGTAGCTTTCCTTTCCTTTCCTTTGTTCAAAGCTCAGCCCGGTGCCTCAGGAAGGATCTCCGTGAATACTGAAGGTTTTTCTCTCGGGAGAATTGTAATAGCGTCAAAGTATTCTCAGTGCCTGCCAGTAAACAAACAAAGCACAGAGAAAATGGACAGTCAAGAAGCCTTTCTGCATTCAAATGGCACAAAAGGCCCTTTTCAGCACGCCCTCAATGATGATCACTGTTCTGAAAGACATTGCGCTGCAATATTTTAAACACAGAAACACCCATTGACCGGACGGTCACACTTGGATCCACTCTGGCAAATACTCCCTTTCATTTCATGTGAAATACATTCGTGTGGAGGCTTTCGGCCATTATACTCTCCTTTCTCAGTCACCCAGAGAGCCTTTCACTGACATTTCCTTTCTGCAAAGTATGCAGGGATTGTCAGTTGAATTTAATTCCCTGAAAGTTTAGTTCAGCTCCGCATCCATAAATGTTTTCCTCTCCTGGTTCGCTGCAGTTGCTTCGCCAGTGTAAGGCTGCCTGCCAGGCGAGCCATGAATTTAGGTGGTTGTTCATATAATCAGGACCGTCCAGGCCTCTGTGTTGCCAAGCGGGGGGAGACTGGATTAAATAAAGCTCCTTGGATTTTTCCTCTTTGGTTATGGATATTATGAAATTAGGAGTGAATAAAATGGTCCACAAACAGGGGAATTTTGGTCCCCATTGACTGCAAATTGCATTAGATTTGAAACAGGCTTGTGGAATGTGACAATTAAGTTTCATGAAACTGCACAAGTTTACCAATTCTGTTTAACTGTGTTAAAAGGCTTTGAAAAGACTGTCATAAGAAATTAGACTCACCACTAAGGATAAGGCTGGCAGTGTTCTATGTTTTTCTGATCGTCAACAAATCCCGTGGAAATACAAAACCAACAGCCTTTAGCCTGTCCCTCAATGCTCTCTGTAAAAAAAGCTCACGCATAAGGAGTTTCATTTCCTAAAAAGACCAGACAGTTTCCTAAAACAGCTGGCCATGGCACATATTAGCAAACTCTCTTCAGATAGGGGTAAAGAGTGCATTTGTTGGGGCCTTTTTTCCTCTGCGGACTAGTACACATTCGGTGTTGTGGTAAATATTGATGGCAGTCGGCTGATGTTTTGTGGGATCGGCTCAAAATAAACTACAGTGCCCACATTTATGTTTAATGAGGGAACATGTCAGCTAGTGCCAAGCTGTGGCTCACTGATGTGTTTTTAATAGTTTTTAATAACAGAGGAGGTCT
The DNA here is from genome assembly GCA_037975065.1 of Chaetodon trifasciatus. Lineage (NCBI taxonomy): Eukaryota > Metazoa > Chordata > Actinopteri > Chaetodontiformes > Chaetodontidae > Chaetodon > Chaetodon trifasciatus. The sequence goes on from JBBMOE010000039.1 coordinate 2,653,334, forward strand.
GTGGCTACACAAGCAATCCTTATAATCCTTTGATAAATATAAACATAGAATATTACCAGACTTACCCTTAAAATCGCCTTCAAGAGCTTCTTTTCTTTACTCCTCTTGATTTCTTTACATTTGTTACTTTGTCTTCTTTTTAGTAATTTGTAATCATTTTAAATGTGTTTATTTCTTCTTCGTGCAGCAGTTTTGTCACTGTCTTAATTAGAAAGCAGACGTACTCTTTTTAACTACTTAAAATGCCTGATGGCTTTATCAGGAGTGTTTCTTTCCTCCATTTCTCCTCCCAGTTAATTGTTGGAGAGAAGAGGTTATGTAATCCTTCCTTTTTTTTTTTTTTTTGATCCGTTCATCAGAGTAATCCCTGCTGACCCGGCGTTAACTCATCCTGTTGTCCCCGAGGACATGGCCAGACTATTGATTGTCAGCCAGTCAATTAGAGCTGTGAGGACCTCATGCTACAGTTTTACAGCTCTACGTTACTTACTCAGAATGCAGTGTGCTTTTAAAGTGGGTTTCTCACTTTGTGTGGATGCTCTTACAAATGCATCCTTTTCACAGCTGTCAGCGGGCACATAGACTCACTTTCTGGTTTGGGTGTTAGTGTGCAGCCTGTGGTTTCCTGTGTTTCTTGCTTTGGCTTTAACTTGACTTTAATGCAGATGCCACTAAGCTCAAGTCTCCCCTTCCCTCTCCTCTGTAAATCCATAGTGCCCCTTATGAGCCTTTGCACTGTGTTAATGTCAGTCTGTTCACCTGTTCACACCACCTGCATCCGCTGTGTGTCCCACATCTGTGTGTGTGTCACCCCCATGTCCCCCCCCCCCATGTTCCCCTGTGGATATGTTCTCAGAACCATGAGCAGCTGAGGGACCACGACTCCGACATCCTCCACAATGACGGCGACCTGAGCTTCATGTTCGGTGACACTGCCATCACGGCCAACGGGGCGTCCGGCGGTGGGGGGGATGCAGCCGGAGGCTCGGGCTGGAGCGTGAATGGCAAACGGAGCGGCAGCACCTCAGAGGAGGCGCTGGAGCGTGAGCTGGACTCCCGCGAGCAGGAGCTGCTGAGCCGTGGCACGCGCCTGGTTTTCCCCATCGAGGATCATGTCTGACCCCCCCCCCCCCCCCCTCCCTTCTGCCCACGCCGTCGAACCTCCCTGACCTGACCCCCAGACCGCCTCGCCCTCAGCTCTCTCCACATCCTGCGGGCAGAGCGTCCAGTCCTTCGGAGAAAAGACAGAGTGGAGATATGGGAGTAGACAAGAGGGGAGGGTTCAGGGCTCCCAGCCCAGGAGCAGAGCTCAAGGAGCATTTCATCCTCATTACAGAGCTGGAGTATATTCTCCAGGAGACATGTGTCCTCTAGCACGTCAAGCGATGAACTCTCCACGCATTTATACTGTGATTCACTTTAACTGTTTCCTCATACTGTTGCATAAGCAGGAGGGACACCTTTATAAGATATGAGGACATGCAAGATTCAGTCTGCACTTGGGAACATGTGACACTGTGTGTGTTCAGCTGGAGTCATGTGATCTGATCAGTTTGTCTTCACATCATGCCAGTGACCACTGAGAAAAAAAAAAAAGGCTTCTCTGTAATCATAACTCATCTCGATGCTGAAATGAGGCTCACCAAACTTTAACTGTTCACGATCGACAGCAGAGCTCTCTGGTAAATGTGCAGCGTTCACCTGAGGACCAGTGTTTGGTGCGTTTGTGAGGATGTGCTTGGCTTCACACAAACGCATCTGTGTGGAGGAGATTGTGATGATGTGAGGAGCACGGAGGGGCAGCGAAGGCATCGCCCTCTCAGCCACCACAGCCTGCACGGCTGAAGAAACAGGGCTGAGGAATGTGAGCGTGTAAATAGCGACAATACTGTGCTTTGTTCCTGTTTACCGGCTTTACTGTTTCTTTCAGTGCTTTACATCGGCTGACTGTTACAAATGGCACCTGTGTGTCTTGTCTTTGAGCCGGTCTGGATCTCTTTCTGTGTACTGGGCTGGTTTTCACAACATTAGCACGAATGAGGAACGGAAGTGTTTGATGCGAATTGTTTTTTTTTCTTACAATACAATGTTGATTCCCCAAATTTTAACCTGACATGAGACATACGTTCTAACACAGTACAGAATCCTTTGCAAAAACTATATGATTGTAAAAACTACCTGATGCATTCATGCATGTTGGTCCGCAACTCACAGTGATTTTCACCATCAGTTAATCTGCTGCTGTTTTTCTGGATTAATCGATCAGTCGTTTAGTTTATAAAATGTCACAGCACATCAAGTTGATGTTAGTTTACGTTGCTTCTTTTATCTGATCAACAGTCCAAAATCCAAAAATACTCACTTTACTGCTGAGAACAGCAGTGAATCCTGACACTGGAGAAGCTGGAGCCAATGAATGTTTGACATTTCGGCTTGAAAAATTAATATTCTTTTGTGAATTAATGGTTTGTTTCAGCCTTCCACTTAACATAATTTACGCTTAGTTCCTGGCTTAACTGTAATGTTTATTAATGCACATAAGTTTCTAATTTGTTTGTCTGGTTCATGGTTGAAGCCTTTTTCATTAAAAAAAAAAAAAAAAGCTAAGCTAAGCTAAGCTAACTGCTGGCTGTAACGCTCTGCCAGGTAACAATTCAGCTTCTCTCCCAAAATGTGCAACTATTGCTTTAAACTCATTGTGCAGCTACAATTCTTCACTTACACATTTATTACAGTCACTGCACAGAAATAATGCAAATGCAGACTTCCCTTAGCTTTGATTACAAGAAAAAAAAAGATTTTTGTGAATATGCAGCGTACTGACAATAATTGGGAACATGTTGTTCTCTTTAACAGTCTGAACAATAATGTGAACCTCATGCACTTTCTGTGTGTGTGTGTGTGTGTGTGTGTGTGAGGTGTGACATCCAGTAAACTTACAGTGTCCTACACAGTATGACGTCTTTTCAGCAGAGCTGAACATGAACATGAAAATCCTCGATACGAGACGCTGACTTTGGCCTCTGAGTTTCACTTGCTGCAGCCGTCTCTGTTGGCCGACATTTTCCACAACAGACCGCTGAACCGTATTCTTTTCCTACGTCGCTCCACATGAACTGTAGAAATGTTTAATTATTTACGCTGCATCAGTTACTCCATGGTGACCCTCTAAACACATTTCCTCACTGCTTGTAGTGGACCTTTGGGAATTCTTCCTATCCAGCATGATAAGGGGAAATGTTTGCATTTACATATTTTTTGCCCCCCTCAAGATGATATATTTAGCTCTTTTTGAATAAATGTAAATAGTAACGCATCAACTTCCAGACTCTCACAGAGTTGTGCAGGCCTTTCGGCTGGTGGAGCAGCTGGTAGAACCAAAGGAGAAGAAGGAGGGTTTTCTTTTTCCAGAGCCTGACACATTTTGTGTTCCCTTTACGGCGTCTGGACGTCTGAACCAGTCCCCGTTTTAAATTCACCACACAGCACGTGTGGCCTTTTGTTTTGTCCCTCGACTGCACACAGTGGCTGCTGCATTTATGTATGAGTACACGGGGGCAGGTGTGAAAGGCTTGATTGTGTGAGCTGAATCTGAGGATTTGACATGAGGGAGAAGCCCTTCACAAGTTTTATGGCTCGCTGGGGACCTCCGGGAGGAAATGAATCTCGTTATGTAAGCTGTTGCTCAGCTGTAACTGTGGGTCATTTAGATTCTAGCTGGATGGAGAAGTTCAGCTCTGTCTAGTGATAGTGAAGCTCGTCTGTATCTAGGGCATTAAAATACTCACTTGTTCACCATTTTGTCTGGACAAACTGTTTCTGTTACCTGGACTGATGCTCACACCACGTCTTCTTCTGTGATGTGGAAGGTTACACACACACGTGCAGTATAACTTACAGCAGATATGTCGTCTGTGGACTGTGCAAAACTGTGATTTCTGATCATCTCTGTTGAGGATTTCCCTACATTTCCTGCTGTGTCGACGACCACGAGTGCAGAAAAAAAGACAGAACAAAAACTCGCATTTGTTGATCCGTGCAGGACGAACGGACTGGAGGGTTGAGACGTCCTGGCCGATGTAACTGGTGGCTGCAGGCTAATACATAAGCAGAGTTTGGCACTTTACCTCAAGCAGAGGACACTCGCGGGACTCTTGTGTAACCTTCATGTGCACTCTATCTCCAGACTGTTGTGCTGTCAGTTGTCTTGCAGGCTATATTTACATGCTCTCTGTACCTGAGAAATATGAGATGTAGCTCAGTTGTCAATATGTGCACCTGTTGTAGTAGCAACTGGCTGCCTGGTTTACCTGCCATGGTTTGCATGTCAACATGTTAATAAAAATCATCAAATTATGAGCCACCAATTGTGTTCATTTTGACCTCAGAGGCTGTTTAACTGAAATGAGCTATTTTCGTGCACTCATGTTGATTTGCCAACATATTTTTTTGCTCACCTTTAACTAAAAAACTGCACATAGCCATCACATATCCACACATGCGTAACTTAAAGGTGCTGCGCGGAACTTTAAGAAAACCCTTGTGGCCGTTCAGTGAACTGCAGTCAGCATCCTGTTGATGGCGCTTTGTAAGCATCATCCTGAGCATCGGCCAAAACAAAGACGTGACAAAGTCGAGGCTGAAAGCTGAAATGAACACTTAATGCTGGAAAATGAAGCATAATCATATTTAGAATAACCTCTATTTGTAATGTTCCTATATTTAATTTGGACCGTGGCTCCATTATGCTAACTAGCTTGCGTTTACAGCTAGCTGGCTATGATTCAACAATGCATTATAATCTATGGAGGTCCATTCAGTCTCATTATATTTAAGATTCAACCGCATTCAAATGCACACTGGATAACTGTGGATATGCACATTATGCTGCCATGTAGGGTTTAAGTCATAACCGAACACATTAAAGCCGAATGCAGACATCAGATCTATAACTCAGCCAATACGTCAAAGTTAATGAATCATCCTGTAACTATAAATTAATCCAAAAATCAATTCAGCACCAATGTGCACAGCAAAGAGAGGCTTCTCTAGTTCTTACTAACTCTTTATTGCAGTCAGTTTAAATAGTCTCAAAGTTATTTCTTTCTTAGACAAGAGAACTTCTTCAGGTGTTTCACCCACAACAATTATTACAGAACCAACTTCTAAAGTTGAACACGTGATGCTGGTGAAAGTTTTACCCCTCCTCAATATGTCGGCAACCGGAGGGATGTCACAGCATTTTACAATGTTTTACACAAAAAACTAAAAACAGTACGAATGGTACACAGTGTGAGTCAGTACCGTCTGTCGCCTTTGAGGAAACTTGCTAAAAAGTTAACAGGGAGAGGACAGCCGCAGCTCTCCAAGACACGTTCGAGGGATATTAGAAAATTTCACACCCATGTGAGTGTTTTGTCAGGGGGGCGGCTGCAGCTGTCTGGATTCCTGAGGGGCCGGGGGAGGAACAATGGTTCCTCAGTCAGGCCTCTTTTCCACAAAGCACTGTAGTTTCTCCTTTCAAAGCCTCTACATCAGCACCGTTAGTGAGCCCAGTGCAGTTAAGTATCAGTAATGCTCCAGATTACTGCCGCGCTTAGTCACAGGCTGGACGGATAAGTTGCGCAGGTGAAGGCGATGCTGCCACCCTCCATCCTGGCACTCATCTCCCAAGAAGGACCCATCTCTGGCTTTTTATGGCCCTCGCCTGCAGGGGATTTGCGGGGGGATTAGTGCTACTAAAAGGACAGAAGGATGGAGGCAGGCCAGTGTAACGGCAGCACAAATCTGCCTCCTCTCTCTCCTCTATCTGCACAGAGCCTGCTGGTTTGAAACAGGTAACGCTGTAAAAAAAAATAAGCTGCCTTCTCCATGTGTCAAATTCATCTGTCTGTGATTGGCTGCTCTCTCCACTTGGATTTTCTCCAGTTCATCGGTCCGGCTCGGCTGAAGGAAAACAACCCCAGAGCCGTGCTTACGAGCTCCCAGTGGACCACATTCCAGCTGCTTGTTTTGTTATTCCACCTTTTGCCCTCAGCCTCGAATACCAGGCCCCTGGAAGAGAGAAAAGAAAAGCTGAAGCTTAAAATAAAACCCTGAAGTTGTGACACAGCTGCACACTGATAGAGACACAGAGCACAAACACTTTCAATATGATTGATAATGTTCATAACCTCCACCAGCAGCTCGATCAGCGCTAGCATCAGGGTGGAGACGGGGTGATAAGGGGGACCCACTGCCTCCCATCCTGTTTCTGCTCCGTGCTGGCGGTTTGCAGGCGGCCCAGTCTAAAGGGTCTGTTTGTGAGAGCTGGTGGTGACAGGCTGGTGGTAACCCTGGGAGCTGTACCCCGTCAGGGACAGCCGCACACAATGATCCCCTTCTTGACAGCAGAGTCTGAGGCCCAGCCACTCGCTGCCAGCCCCCCCGCTATCCATGAGAGGACCCAGCATTGCCAGGGAGAAAACAATGAGGCCTCTATTAAACAGCAGATCAGTCGGTCATTAAGGAGGGAGAAATATTTCTGTCTCACTCCGATAGCTCCAAAAATCAGTGAAAAGTGCTGTCACTTGTGTTCCAGAGGCCATGCCGGAAATGCCTGCATTTATCAAAATCCAACATGTGATTCATGAATTAATCAGAAAAATAAAGGGGAAAACTGTGCGTGAGCAAAGCGACACAAACACTGACATTTTAACACAACGACAAAATAAAAGCTTGAACGCCGCTTAACTCAAAAGAACCCTCATACAGCTTTGTCCTTGGCTTTAACTCATGAAGTCCCTAAGTGACACATGCTGAACATCCTGATTGGTCATGTGACAGGTCATGTGATTTTGTGTTCCCATAACAACATTTCCAAGGTGTCTGTGTGCCAGGTTAACACATGCGACCGAACTAGCTGAATTTAAAAAGCTTGTTTTTTGTTGCTAAAGGTAAGATTGAAGCCATTTAAGAATCCTAACGCTTACATAACATGTCCTTTATTACATTTAACCTGTTGTGAACACATTTCCTGAACAAACTGATATAAAACAAATCAGATAAATATCGTTGTGACATATATGTCACATCGGGCCTTTAACCTTAAAACTGTCACAGAAAACCTAATGTGGCATTTATGTAACATTACAGATCTTTGGGTGCTGTTTTGACAAAAATGGCAGAAACGTGTTCTATGTGGTCTATTTAGTCTGTTTTATGTCCCCCCATAATTATCCTTGAAGGAGAAATGGGTCCGGGTTCTTATGGGTTAAAACATAAATAAAACAGAATGTGATCATTTGATGATCCTTTTTGACATTTAGTCAACTGAAAACAGCACAAAGACAATATATTTAACGTTTGACCTCGACAGCTTCATATCTGCTTATTGTGAATCTGATGCAGCAACACGTTCCCAGTAACAGACTGGGAAAGATGTGGAACGCTCCAAAAACACCTGTTTGGAACATTCCACAGGTAAACAGGTTGATCGGTAACAGGTGAGAGGATCATGATTGGGTATGAAAGAGGCACCTTGGAAAGGCTCAGCCGTTCATGGAGGATGGAGCGAGGCTCACCACTCTGTGAACACATGACTGGATGAGGTCTACCTGGACTCAGGAACACTTCAGGAAACTGTTGTCAGTTTGTTTGCAAATGACTGAATTCTGTTTTTATTTACATTTTGCACAGAGTTTTTTTTTTTTTTTTTTTTTAGAATTGGTGTTGTAATGAAACAAAAATCATCAGAATCAACAGGTGGACTTCAATTGTATATTGTGCAAGCAAGATGATATTCAGGCCCTCTCCAGGCATGTTTTACAATCATTTCTGTCTGTTTGGGGTTTTCAGCTAAAAGCTAATCTAAGGTAAAACTCCTAAAATGACAGCGTAGTGCTCTGCAGGCCTCCAAACTCAATGTGCTGCCGCAGAAATCATCCTCCTGCACACGTCTGAAAGAGAAACTTCCCCTTCAGCAGATGAAAGCGAGAAGAGCCTCCCGGCGTCTGCACATCCATCACTGCGCAGTGAAGGTCAACCGTCGCTGTGAAGTAACAAAGAGCTAAACAGATGCTTTCTGGAAGGGGACTTTAAACGCATCACATCAGTGTCTGCAGCGTCAAATGAATAGAGATGTGGGCCTCTGTTGATCCCCGTACGGACCCTCTGTTTTCAGTTTGTCAGGAGGAGGTCAGAGGTTAGGGATCAGAGCAGCAGCAGACCTGAGACCTGAAGGTTGTTTTGAGTGAAACCACAAACTTCCTGCACTGACAGGAGCGTAGCTTTAAAACACGAGGAGTGTGTGCACCACTCTTCTGCTTCACACATCAAACACTGCTGATTTCAACCTTGTGTAATCTCACTCACAGTTATTAAAATAATGGCCAACATTTTTTTTTTTATAATTAATTAATGTTTCTGAGTATTTTTTAAAGAATATGAAACACTGATTGATGTTTTTCAGCATTTTCTGACATGTTTAGACCAAACAACCAATCAATTGATGGAGAAAATAATCGACAGATTCATTGACAGTGAAAATAATCGTTAGCTGCAGGCCTGGATCTTACCATAGCTCCTGGTGGCACCTCCTCATGTTGCTTTATCCACGCTGTTTTTCTGATAACCGAGGTGCCTCATCACCTCGCTGCAGTAGGCCTCCACCTGATTTATCTGCTCAACGTTGAGTCTCTCCCTCCAGGCAAATATTGCCTCCTTCGCATCCCGTGATGATATCAGGAACGGCCTATCTGATGAATACCCGCGACCGTGCGTCATGTTCAGCGCAAACTTCTCCAGGGCGGGGAAGGTGGAGAGGTTGGAGAAGCGGTACAGCCTCTGGAGCTCCTCCATGGGATGCAGGACCAGGTCCTCGTAGCGGATGCGGAGGTAGTTCCTCCTCACCCAGGGGGGCGCGTTCATCACCAGCATCATGTCGCTGAGCCAGTTGTCGCAGATGAGCTCCATGGCGCTGGAGACGTAGCTCTCAGCCCGGTTCACCTTGCTGCTCGGCACCAGCAGCCGCTTGTACTTGTCCGTCTGCTTCTTGCTCCTCAGCACCTGGATGCTCTCCTTCACCAGCGCCTGTTTGGACTTCAGGCGGGAGTTGTGCACGGCCCTCGGATCTCTGAAGAGCTGGATGATCTGGAGGTTTATCGCCGGGTCTTTCATCAAAGGAACCAGCGTGCTCAGGTCCAAAACGCGGACCCCTTTGATCACCATCACCGGGTACTTTTTACACTCCCTCTCCAGCTCCCTTATGTCCCGCTTTTGGCACTTTGTGCACTGGTCCTCTTTCACCAGCCCGATTTCGTGCCGCTTGTGCGCGTCACACAGCGGCTCCGAGCATATCACCTTGTTCATTTTCCACCCGAATATGAACGACGTGGTGATGTTCTGCGAGCCGGCGTAAAGTTTGAGGACGGAGAAGTCGCAGCGGTACAGGGCGTTCATCATGTCCCGCACTGCGCCCTGGAGACTGGCCGCGTCCCCCGGGTACAGAGCCTGCCATATGTGCCACATTGGCTCGTACAGGTAAAACGCATCGGGGTGCTGGTTGAACAACTCCCCCAGAAACGACGAGCCAGTCCTCCAGGTGGCATGCAAGTAGATGTGGATCCGAGACTGGCTCCGGTTGAAGGCGTGCTCCGGCGCGTCGCTGCCGTTAACTTTGTAACCGTTATCCCAGAGCAGCGCCACCGTGTTCTCCAGTTCTGGGCATCTGGATTGTTGCTGCGGCAGTCCATGTCCAGCCTGCTGCGCGGATTTATCCCGGTAATCTAACACGTACGGGATTAGCAGAAGCAAACCTGAATATGCCAGGATCAAAATCAGATATTTCTTATGGAGCCTCCTCTTCATTTCCTTTCTCCGGGAAGGGGGGCTGGTTTGCGTCTTCTCTGAGGGGTCCACACAGCGCTTTGTGAGCTCCGAGGTCGCGACAGTAAAGTTATGTGTATGCGAGAGGAAGGAGCGCGTGTGCGTGTGTGTGTATGTGTGTGTGTGTGAGAGAGAGAGAGACAGAGAGAGAGAAGGATATTAACCACGCCCCGTTAAAGACAAAACACCGTTTTATTTCTCTTTCTTTCCACACATAAGCAGTCCGATCGGTGAAATGACTGTGTTTAACCAGTTCAGAAATTTGTTGAACCGTTAAAATAATTCGCTCGTAAAAGGAGCCACGAGGAGCAGTTACGTTAGAAATCTCATGGAAGATGATCCAAAAGCGACTACTTACGCTAACCTGACTGAGGTGCAAAGAATTATGGGAGATTAGTGAGAAACGAGCGCTCCCTTTGAATAACGTTACTGCATTTAGTCGCTAATATTGTATCGGTAGACGGTGAGTGGTTTCGTTGCCCGGGTCGGCCTTTAAAGTGAGCTTTTAACATTAAAACAAAAACAAAAACAAAACTGATGTGGCGCATGCGCATTTGCCCTCGTTTGTTGTTGGAGGCAAACTGCGCGGCATCGAAAGAATCAATGGAGAAATAGCTAAAGCTGTCGTGCCGTCGCATTAAATGGCACTGTCTGGGTAACATTTCTTGCTCGTGCTAGCACGTTAGCTTGCAGACACAGCAGGTCAGCAGCAAAGCCCTGCCGTCAGCTAACGTTAGCTGCGTGTAGCAGCTTCTAACGCTAAGCTAACCGCGGCGCCACAGTCAACATCAACATGGCACACTGGAGCACCTTCGAAAGGGAGACTGAGAGGGAAACGAAGAAGCTGATAACATGCATCAGCGGGGTCGAGGATGAGGAGGACCAGAATTTTCAGCTGGCTTTGAAATTTGCTTGGTCGAATTTCAGGTGAGTTGGCCGGTGGCAGGATGGGAGCTAGCTTGTCAGATGCTAACATGTAATCAAACGTTAGCCACAAACAGTGATGCTAGCTATCTTTTCTTGACAGGTTTCATCGTTATTTGGATGTAGACAGCCATAAAGTCCAACGCAGTGTCAGTGGGTGAGTGAGCCTGTTGTTTATTTATTTATTTTTTACAGCGTAACAAATGACTTATTTGCACTACTTCTGTTAAAGTTTGCACATCATAGACATCATCAGTATATCATTTACCAAGAGTTTGACAAATTGAGGAGTCCACTGACTTTTATCAGTAAGACCTGCTTTTAAGTAAAATCCCTGGTTGTTCCTTGTTTGAAATTAACTGATTCACTTCTCCAAGCTCATTGATGTGACTGATTTTACCATTAGGAAGATCAGACTTTTCCATTTCCCCTTATATTCCACTACACGTCTTTTCCATGACACCCTCATCCATTCATGATCTGCTGTGTTTTCCAGAATCTACGAAAAGCTCATGGTCCACTCAGACTTGAGTAAAGCAGAAAGCTGGATGAGGCTGACTGAGGAGTTCCTCAACTCACCTTTACCTAATACAGATGGAACAAAGGTATGGCACAGACAGCCTACCACTGCCTTCAAGACAAATCCATTTCCTTGTGGCCCATGTTTCCTCAGGCCACAGTATCCTGATAACAGATGTTTTTATCTTATTCTTCTTTGCAGACAGATGCACACTACAGCCTACTATCACTGCTGCTCCTATTATCAGGGTCCCCCTCAAACACAGACTTTACTGAGAGACCCAGGGTGAAGGAAGCCGGTGAGCTGATGTCCGGCCGACTCTTAATTTGTCATGTGAAAGTTTTACAGTGTTTCAAAACACGTCCACGTTAATCATTATCTCTTCATCTTGTGTCTGCAGAAGAGGAGGACAACTTTGACTGGGCCAGATATCTGATGGAGGGTGAGGACATCGACACCGGACCATACCCAGATACCCCTGTGAGTCATTAGCAAACCCCCCTTTATTGACATAAATGACCACAGTACAGCTGCATATTGTTCAAAGGACCTGCAGACCATCACAGATGTCCTCAGTAATGTTGCCTCTCTGGTTGAAGTTGAATAGAGCTATTCTGAGGTTACAGAGTTTCACATGCTGGTAAGAATCATAAAGCTGGAACAAAATTAAGAGTTTAAGCATGGCCACACAGTCCTGAGAGGAGGTCCTGGCACACCAGAGTGGGTGTCTCATGGAAGTGTAAAAGCTGTAAAGCTGCAGTAAAATAAGCAATCCAGTAAAATAAAGCAGTCTTAACTGTTTTTTAGGAGTGGTCCGAGGAGGAGAGCGAGGACGATGACAGCCAACAGCCAATCAGCAGGGAAGACTCTGGGATCCAGCTGGACAGAACACCACAGGAAGACCAGGACAACAACCAGACAGTCCCAGTCACATGGACGGGTGCGAACCAATCACACAGCACAATAACATCATGTGAAATAGGTGCTGGAATAATGTCAAACTGAGGCGGGACCAACACGAGCATCTGTGTGTCTCCTCTGAAGCTGCTTTTGGATGTGAAAATAACTCAGTTTGTGTGCTTGCAGTGGGAGATCCCGACGCCCGGTCCTGGCTTGAACAGCATGTGGTGACGCCGTACTGGGTGGCTCATGCGCCTCGTTTCCCTCACAGCTTGCATTTACACTCCAACCTGCTCAATGTGTGGTAAGGCTCCGAACTGTTGTATACGATGAAATTTTACAGCTTAGTACGGATGCATCGTTTTTTTTTTTACACTTTCGAGAACAATGGTAATAACAAAAACACTATTTTTAAAATCTACATAATATTATGACTTTGTTCTTAAAATATTCAGACTTTTTATTACATGTATTTTGTCATAAGACTTATTTTTCAAAATTGTGGCCGTTGACATGATTTTACAATTTTTTATTTTATTCTTGAAATCTCATTAGAATAAAATTGTCTTAAACGTAGGCATAGTTTTTTGAAGCTGGTACCAAAATCCAGTATTTCTCAGCCATGGCAATTATGCATTTTTGTAACAGTCGTAGTACAAATGCAGTTATGTTTTCAGGTAATAAAGTGGCCTATGCATTTATATCAATATTATTTTGTTCTTTGCTTATTAAGCAGTTGTATTAAATTACATTCTCCTAAAAATCTAATGCCAATTCCATAACCTACAGAATAAATCAGTAAAAATATATATAATTTAAGGAGACGAGTCAAGCCTTATAGTCTGTCTGTATATCAGTGGATCAGTTTAACATGGACTGAGTGGCAAACATTGTGGCCCTTTCTCAATATGCGTTCTTCTCTGTACTTGTGTTCTTGTGTACTTGAGAAACGTCATCAGTCCAAGTACTGCTCCAATTCAAAAGTCCGCATCTCGACAAGTACAGTCAAATACCCGGATGTGTTCTTGCCCCTCCCATTTTATCGAGGATGCATCGGATGGTGACTTGTGCGGATTTGGGGCAGCCACGTATCCCAGAATTCATTTCGTAGCAACGATGTCGGAGGAGAGGACTCACAACTGTAAATTACAAGTTTTGAAATACTGCTGTTTTAGTAGTACGGAATGTGGTTTTAAGATTATTTCATGTGACAAAGTGGATGTTAAAATTTAAAATCTGTGGTCGATTCATCACGATAGCACGTAGTTTAAAATTTGCTCGGAGATGTTTCGTCCTGCTAACGGACGAGCTGAGATGGTGACGTCATCAAGTACGCTGCCGTCCCAATTGCAGAATGACCGTCCTGCGTCCTCCCGTCCTGGAGAGACTGTACTCCCAAGTCGAACTTGTTAAGTCCGAACTGCCTAGTTCGTAAGTCTGAACTTGGCGTACTTGGTCTTGAGAAACGGCTAGAGTGTATTTTTGGATAGACGTTTACCCTCACCATCTCTCTCCTCAGGGATCAACACTTGTATAACACTGATCCATTGTATCTGCCGGAAGAAAAGGCCTTTGTCACGGAGACTCAAGTGATACGGGAGACGCTGTGGTAAGATGTGATGATGCTGTGGCGTGTGACTGTGCTCATTGTGCAGACTTACATTGAAGCTGATCTCAGACTTTCTCACATGTTGAATATTTCATTATCTTGTACATCCCCAAACACTGGAGTCCTTGTTGGATTTAAGAGAAATCTTTCTTTTCATCCGCAGGCTCGTGTAGACGCTGTGATTTTGGGGTGTCATTAAGCTGAGCTGTCTGACTGTTATGTTGCAGGCTTCTCTCTGGGGTTAAAAAACACTTTATATTCCAACACCATGATGGAAAAGTGTCAGTGAGGAACAACGTGGTGGTCACTCATCTGACTAGTGTAAGTAGAAAATCTAAAAATTGTTTATATTATATCTTACCATGTGTCTTCTGTCCGTTGTAGTAGACAGTCTTTTCTCTTTCTGTGCTGCAGAACTGCCTGCTCTCTGTGCTGGAGCACATCGCCGTGTACGGGCAGGCGGTGTTCAGGCTGCAGAGGTTCATAGACGAGGTGACGGGGTACAGCTCGGAGCCTTGCCCACCGAGCTCCGGTTCCTCCTACAGCTCCAAGAAGGGCTCCGAGCCTCCTTTCAGGACCTACCAGGCCTTTGTTTGGGCACTTAACAAGTACTTTACCGACTTCAAACAGGAACTCACCACAATTGAGAGAGAGCTCATATGCAATGGCAAGTGCACGTATGTTTATGGGGCTGAAATCGTTGCTAAGTCTGGATATGACGCTATAACTCTGCATTAACAGCAGAGGATAGCATTTGTATCACAGTACAAGTGACAGTACAGACATATGTGTGCCATCATGGAAATGGACTAATGACTGAAATAGAAAAGTGAACTGTGTGAGAGTTAAAATGATGACAGTTTGAAAGAAAATACTGCAGTGTTTAATATATTGAGACCCTATTGCAAATTAATGTACAGCCATACTGACAGGTTTCCAAGTGATGTCAGTGTGAGATAGAGATAAACCAGAAAATATAAACTGCACCAATTGCAAAAGTAATGGGTAGAAAATGTCAAGTATCCAAAGAAACAAACCTCCCTATTAGCTCACAGGGCCTAATTAGCTATTAGCACGCAGCAATCTGGTCAGAGCCCTGGATTTTAAAAAGGTGGTGGATAGAAACTGGTGAGAATCAAACACGTTTTAATGTGAGATAGCTCACACTGTTACTGTGTGTTTATGGCTCTTTAATGAATAGTGCAGTCATTCAGGATGTTTTGCCTGTGCAGCAGCCAAACAGCACTTTAGCCGCTTGACTTTGATCATTTCTCACTATCCACAAGAGCTGACTCCTTGTTATCTCGGTCAGCATTAGCACTCGTGCTAGCTGTGGTATTCTTGAACTCCATGTGTCATGTTGGCTAGCTGTGGCCGACAGATGTCTTATCAACGTGAGGTTTGCAGTAAAGGAACGTGCACATTTTCAGCAAGTTGCTTAATTTCTACATCCTGAAAATCTTCGAATTTAAGTTATCATGACATTGTTGGCGTGTTTCCTACCCACCTGTTGCGCTCTGTACCTTAAAGCTGTCACAGCTAGCTGTCCCCACAGCTAGCTCTGGGGGTCTCGAGGGGTCTGTGTCAGCTCTGTCAGCTGGTGTTTGATGTGTTGTCCTCCCTCGCAGATGAGACGGTCACCCTGTCTGGAGTTCTGGAGCGACTCAACCCTCACTTGGCACAAATCAAAGTGCTGCACAAAGTCTTCTGCACCGGGGTCGCCGAAGTCCCCGCTGAGACCCCCAACGTCGTGCGCGCCTCTCACTTGCTCAACACGCTGTACAAAGCCATCATCGAGTACGACAGCGTCGGGGAAGCATCAGAGCAGGCGGTGAGTTTGTCAGTGTGAATTTATGGATCTTAACAAGGAAAGAAAACGTGTATGATCATTCCTGCATGTTGTCTTCTCTCGCTAGGTGGCCTTGTTATTTTCTTTATGGACAGAGACAGTCAGACCATATCTGGAGATTGTGGATGAATGGATTGTTCACGGCCACCTGTTCGACCCCGCCAAGGAGTTTATTATCCAGAGGTGTGTAGAGAGATTGTTTAACGAGCACAACTTTCTAACCAAGCATTTTGGTGGCGACACAACAGTAAACTGACAGAGATGTTTGCTCAGGAACAAGGATGTCCCAGTGAACCACAGGGACTTCTGGTACGCCACCTACACGCTGTACAGTGTGTCTGAGACGGTGGAGAATGAGGAGAAGCTGAACGACGCAGCCAGCGGGAGCTCGGGAGGAGATCAGGGCTCCAGCAACAGGCAGCTCACCATGGTGTCCTTCCTCAAACCCGTGCTCAAGCAGATCATCATGGCCGGGAAGTCCATGCAGCTGCTCAAAAATCTGGACTGCAAGGAGGCCGAACAGGCCGAGAGATCCTCCAGAGGTCAGTGCCTGCTTGTGTTTCGGGTTGTTCCCTCTACGCAGAACCGTGCTGGTGTACTTCTGCTTGAACTGTGTCAAAATTGTGCGCTGCAGATGCGGAGAGGAAGAGTTTGTACACACTGTTCCTGGAGTCTGTGCAGTCACGCCTCTGCAGCCAAGAGGAGTCGCCCACAGACACGGTGACTGAACAACAGGCCACCAAGAGGAGCCTCATAAAGATGCAGTCCATCATAGCACAGCACCTGGAGATCGACGACATCCACGATCCGTTGTTGGCTATCAACTTCGCCAGGTAAGAACTGACCACGGCACTCAAATGACGACTACCTGTAACTCAGCAAAGAAATAAACACTGAGCAAACTGAAATGCTTTTTTTCCTTTCAGGATTAAAGCTTAGATCTTCAATTCAGTCGTCATTATGAAACACACTCAAACCGTCAAGCTAATAAGACTTTAAAGCCATTTTACTTTTGCTGTTCCAGACTTGTGTTTTTAAAACCTAAAGGAGCTCTGGTCTGTGTTCCTCTCCAGGCTGTATTTGGAGCAGAGTGACTTCCACGAGCGTTTCTCCGGAGGCGATTTCATCGTGGACCGCTCGTCTCAGTCAGTTACCTGCCAAACCTTTGAGCTCACGCTGCGCTCTTGCCTCTACCCCCACATCGAGAGGAGGTACATCGAGTGCTGTGGGAACCTTATGAAGACTCTGAAAAAAGACTACAAGTAAGCGTCTCTCTTTAGGTTATACGAGCGAGGGCTTTTTTTTCCTGCATGTTGAGCATTTGAGTTCCTTGATGTCTCCGCAGGCTGCTGGAATACCTCCAAGCAATGAGGAACTACTTCCTGCTGGAAGCTGGAGACACCATGTATGACTTTTACACGGCCATCTTTGACAAAGTGCAGGAGAAGGAGAGCTGGCAGCAGCTGTCTTTCCTCAACGGTCAGCTGCAGGAGGCAGTTGGACAACGCCACCCTGAGGACAGCAGCAGGTATTACTGTTTATTCTGAAGATGTTACGATGATTGGGAGGACCATTTCTTTTTATATTATTAGGAAGCCACTATTTTCCTCTGTCATTTCATGTTTCGTAGGCTGTCAGTCTTCTTGGAGAACATTGACCCTGCCAGGAAAAAACATCCTGTCAATAATCTGGAAGTTCTCACCCTCAGTTACAAGGTCAGCAGTGTGAACGTGTGTGCTAACGTTTTGTTCATTCTGTGTGAAGCAGCCGTGTTGATGTTTACTGACTTCACTCTGCTCAGGTTCCCTGGCCTGTTGATATTGTGATCAGCTCCGAGTGTCAGAAGATCTACAATCAAGTGTTTCTCCTCCTGCTGCAGATCAAATGGGCCAAATACAGCTTGGACACACTTCGATTCAGCGGTATGAGTTGAAATGGCTCTTTGAAGCTGTGCTTTGCAGGAATTGTTCGTTACTGTTTGTAAATGAAAATCCATGTCGCTCTTCATCCCCATCCTCTCCTTCAGTGCTCGCCAGCAGGTGAAATACAGCCCAAGACTCTCTTTTGGAACGAGCTTCGTCTGCTTGGCGTTTCACCTTCTTTTATTTGTGTCTTTTGCTCTGTCTGCCATTTGTGTAGCTTCCTCTTGGATGCGTGCTACATAACATCAGTGTGACAACTGGTCGCTGCCTTTTTAGAAAGTATGCTGCTATTGGCTGGGAGATACACACCCAAAGGCTCAAAGGCTGCAGCCCAGAAATGTCCCAAACACAGCAAGAAAATAACATTTTCTTCAAGTTTATGCATTGTTTTTTTTTTTTTTTTTTTTTAGGAAAAATCCTGCACAGTTGACATTTAAAATCAGCATAATATACTCCATTCTCCAAAATAAAACTTCCTTAATTGACGTGTCTGAAACCAGCTTCCTCGTGTGTGAGTATCCTCAGGATACAGAGAAACTCCACAGTTTTTCATCGTGATATTCCTAATAAGTGAAATGTGTTTGTGTCACAGATTTCACAGATGTCACTAAGAAGCTGGAGGGAGCTCTGTCTGAGGAAGCGAAGGTCAGAGAGCCAATAAATCAGCAGATTCATCGCATGTGTCTGCTGCGGGTCAAACTGATGCACTTTGTCAACAGCCTCCACAACTACATCACGACCAGGGTGAG
This sequence comes from Chaetodon trifasciatus, assembly GCA_037975065.1. Taxonomy (NCBI): domain Eukaryota; kingdom Metazoa; phylum Chordata; class Actinopteri; order Chaetodontiformes; family Chaetodontidae; genus Chaetodon; species Chaetodon trifasciatus. The sequence goes on from JBBMOE010000039.1 coordinate 2,671,671, forward strand.
ACCAATCGCGGAACAGAGTTAGTTAAAGCTGTCATAGTGGGAAGAAATATTAATGATCCACAGTACAATGTGATGCTTTGTCAACAAAGCAGCTCAGTGGAAATCATTCACTTTATTCGTTGTATCTGTGAAAAAAGGCTAATCACATGTTGTACATATCAGTGTTTTTAAATCAAAATACTAAGATTTGTACTCTTCTTAACGGCCCACAAGTGTGGTTTAAAATAGTTCCCCCAATTATTTTCAAATAAGCTGTGCTTTACATCGCTATCTGCCCGTTTTTCACCAGCACACTGCAGGTAATACGAGAGACTGCCTTGAAAAGTCACACTGGTGGTGCATTTAAGGACGGCAGGAAAGTACAAAACCGTGATCAAAACCACTTTGCATACCGTCTTAAGTGTGTCTGCTTTGTCTCCTGGCAGATTTTGCACAGCACAGGACTGGAGTTTCAGCACCAAGTACAGGAGGCAAAGGACCTGGACCAGCTGATCAAGATCCATTACAAATATCTGGCAACCATTCATGACCGTTGCCTACTGAGGGAGAAGGTACACAGCGCTGCTTTTCCTTAGCTGAAAGCTGCACTCTGACCGCACTGTGGGGGCTGAGGCCAAAGCATTTAACCTTTATTGATCAAAAAGTTAAAATGCATCACTCACCTTGTTTAATGTTGTATTTCCTGCTCAGACTGAGCTTCATACACACATTTATGACACTACATTTGTCTGTGCTGTCGTGCTTTCTCAGGTCAGTTTTGTGAAGGAGGCCATAATGAAAGTTCTCAATCTCGTCCTCATCTTCTCTGACCGATGGCAAGCTGGATTTGGAGCCTGGAAGTAAGAGCTTCCATATAAACTGAAGGGAAATTAAAATTTAAGCTGGACCTTTCAGTGTGTTTGTGTCTGTGAAATAACAATAGATGTGCACACACGTCACATTCAGTGTCACGTGCAGCCAAACTCTAAACACCAAACCTGTGCTGCTGCAGCTTCCTGTCATCCTGTGTGTGTCTGAATATCGTGTTTATCTTTCAGGATCGAGTCCATTGATAAAATGGAATCCGATTTCAAAAACTGTCACATGTTCCTTGTGACGATACTCAACAAGGCCGTGTGTCGTGGCTCCTTCCCTCACTGTAAGTAAAGCTCTGATCCTTCTGATGACTTGACACAAGTGTTCTATGTTCTTTACTTTCTACCTCGTGCACAGATTGGACTGTTCAGGAGTAATCGTGCGTTCTCTGCTTTCCCTCCTCGCACAGTGGAGTCTCTGGCGCTCTCTCTGATGGCAGGCTTTGAGCAGTGCTGAGGAACCATGTGTCTGTTCTCACGTGATGGACTGAACTCCACTGTTTGGTTCTCCGTCTCGTTGCTGTCTGTTCTCTGACTGCTGTCTTTGTTCACGATGATGTGCAGCATATGACGCCACTATCTGCTCCAACTGTCGGAGACGGACTCAGACGACGTGATGTTGGACGATTGTGTGTGTATTTTTAGAGCTGCAGTCAAACAGGCTTCTTGTAAACATTTGTACATTTTTGTAAAGGTGTTTTTTATGAGCTGACTGTTAATAATGTGTGTATATGAAGCACAAGAAATCTCATTATTGAACATAATGTAACATTGCATAATAAATCTCTATTACTTCAGTACTTTATGTATGTGTGTAGACTGTATGTATGTACATATATGTAATAGACACACACACACACACTTATTTTGTAGTTGTGTTGCTTTTGGGTTATCTTACCCATGTGTATCCAGGGTGGGGGAGGGGTGAAGGGTACATAAGAGCCCTTTGTCGGGCAGTTGATGAACGTCTCAATGCATGTGGATAAACAAGAGTGTCATGCTCGTGCACTTCTGTGAAAGTTATTCAGGCTTCATTTTAATAATTTAATCATGATACACACCTGGGTAAATTTGTTAGTTCTTGGAAATATCACCACAAATGTGGGCTCTGTTATGTTTTTAGAAGAATTAAATTTCACATGATTTACATTAACTGTATAAAACCCATAGTACACTGCGGGGCCGTGATAAAGTAAATTAAGAGTACTGCTTAGTGAGGTACAGTAACTAACTCACACCAAATTGCTGCAGTATTAACCTCTGTTAATTCTGAATATTTTTCATTAATATCAAACAAAGCCATCTGTTTGTGTTGTACCCTGTTTGACTGTAGCAGCCACCATATCCTTTTTTTTTAAAGTGATCTGTCTTTTAAAACCAACATCAACATCAGGTCATAAACAGATTTTCTTTCAAGAAGTCACTAAAACAAAAATTTCTCACATAAATGTTATTTTGTTATTGTTTTTGTTTTCCAATTTTCATTTTTTGGTGGCATGTGTTTGTGACATTTTTATTTTTGCTCCCATTGTAAGTTATTTAATTGTGTGCAGTAATTTCACTTAATTCTGACCTTTATATTGGGCTTATATCACATTTTCTTGTCTTATTGATTCTGTGTGATTTTAAATCCATGTGCAATTCTTCGTTCCTTGTGCAATTTTTCAATTTTTCCTATGAGCACTATTATTTACAGTTTGATTTTTGTATTTTATTCCCTTCTATGTCTTTTTTATATTCTGTAACAAGCCTAATTTCCCCAATGGATACAGGGGATTAATAAAGTGTTATCTTATTTTATCTTAAATGATTGTTGTTGTTTTTTTTTAATTGTTGTTTGTTTCTGTGTGGACTCCAGGAATTATCCATTCCAGCCCATGTTGCCTTTCTTTTTTTCATTCACTATGTATGGTGTAAGAGGAAGCTTAGACTTATCCTATTAGCCTCATTTATCTTAGAGTTCAGTCAGGGCGTCTAAGTGGCTCAGTGGTTAGTGCTGCTGTTCACAGGCAGCAGGAGGGCCCCGGTCTTCAGCTGTGAGATGTTTGAAATGAGCATTTTTTACTTGTCTGTTTGGCTTTCCTGCAGATGCTGAGGGTTTCTCAAATACAAGCAATTTGGAGCATAAATGGATAGATTTTTTTTTTATTTTAAAAAAGGAAGATCTGTTATTCTTTATTATGTATGAGTAGTATTTTTACTACACAAAACTGCATAAGGGCCACTTTAATCATGTTTCCCTTTTACTTAATGTTTATTTTCTTGTTTTAGTGTTTTTAATGTACACATTTTTATGTTCTATAAACTGGTTTGCCTTTTATCTCATTTGAAAATAAAATAATAACTAGGCTACTGAAAGAGCCTTTTCTTCTTTTTATTAGTTACTTATATCTACTTTCGGCAGTGGTTGTAACCTACAGTTAGTAACTAGAAACTATAATTATATTCATACCCATGCAAAATAGTGGACTGTGTTGGGTGAGTGTGTGCTTGACAGTTGCTGTTACACCAAATAATGCAAAATGTAAGCCTTATTTTGGCATTGCCTGAGTAGATCAGTAATATTTAAAGTGACTCTAGAATCGACCTACTGCTAATGAAGTTATGGTGAAGACCTGTCTGCTAGTAAAATCGTTGCAAAATAAAAATAACGTAAAATGACATTAAGAGCTATACCTTGCAATGTGAACAAAAATAAACGTTATTTCTTAAAAATGTGCTATACTTGGGAATACTTGTTACTGGGGGGTTGGGTTTTGTTGGGGGTCACTAATGACCCTCCATACCCCCGGGCAGGTTTTACTGTACATTCCTCGCGGTTCACCTTTCCTCCGCCGCCTCCCTGCCCTAGCGGAGGCGACCTGCACCGCAGCTCTGAGCGGAGTTTCCTGTTGAGTTTCCCTGTTTGAGGGACAGGAACTCCCTGCTCTGCTTCTCTCCCCCGCCCATGATAATAACACCGACCGAGGAAAGATTCCTCTGGCCGACGACAGGAAAGAAACTTGGACTGAAGACTTCCAAAGTCGGCGGAGGGATCGTCATTCCGGTTCCATGGCGCTCTAACGTTAGTCCGGAGAACAACCGCAGAAGTTTTCCTCGCTAGCCAACAAACTCCGGGTAAGTAGATCCGTTTTATCGCGAAGTTTCACACTGTGTATCTCCAGCGAAGTTGACTGAGCCACGGTGGAGAAAAGTTGAGCGGCATTGCTTTGGGTGTAGCCTTCCTAACGCCGCTTGGTTGAAGTTTTCCGTTAAAAAAACACTCTTTCCAGTCGGACCTCGGAGTTATTAGCTTGAGGAGGTCAACAGCTCACCGCGATGCAAAGCCATTTTCCTGGCTCACAGGCCCGGGCGGTGACTAATCTCAGGCCACGGCACGGAGCAGGGATACGGCCGTGACCGCAGTTACATGCGCTTCCAGAACTTTTTCACATGAAGTGTTCGTTTTTATCAAATGTTTTCTCCCTTTGAACTTTGTTTTAGAATAATTTGTCAGTAATTGTGAGTTGGAGCAGGAAGGTACGTGTCCGCCAGGTGTGATAGCCGCAGTAGGACAGAAGTTAAGCTAGTATTAGAAAAGTTAAAGTTATATATTATTATTCAGGCTAACCAACTGTCAGCGGGTGTACAATGTAAAAACGACCTATTGCTTAGTTTTCTGGGGGTCTTTTTCTGTTTCTCCTCCGTTTGTTCCTTTGGGAAGTCCTGTATTCAGACAGCTGTTGTGTTCAGGAACCAAACTGTATTCCCCACCCTCCTGATGTTGCATTCACGGCCCAGCCTTTCAATCTAAATGCCAGTTCAGTCAGTTTTCAAATATGAGAAAACGTCACATAAACATTTGGAAAAAATTAGAAATGACTCATATTTTTGCACAAGGTTATATGGGAAAGTTATGGCAACGGCTGCATTGAGTGTCCATCAAACTTGGAAACTTTCACTTGATTCATTGCTGCCCTGCTTTTAGGACCGTAGTCTCTTATTAGTGTTAACTCGGAAGGAAGAAGAGACGGTGATGATGCTGTAAGATACGGTAGGTAAAACCGCATTTGTTGTTACTTTGGTGAGAGCGGTGTGTTTTCTTCCTGTGGTTGAATTTCTTCTTCAGTTGTGCTGTAAAGCCAATTGGGGATAACACACCTCAAATGCTATAAGCAGTACAGTGTATATCGTACAGTGGTTGAGCCACTGAAACTGAATCGTGGGTTTCCATTTCCTGTAGTTGTTCTGTGCTGGAAACTAATTACATGTCTTTATATTTGCTTTATTGAAATCTGGTTTGCAGTTGGAGGTCAACTTTAAATAGGAGTCCAGTGAAAATGAGTTCGCATTAATCAGTGGAGAAAATATACAAGACAAACCAAATACAGGCTGCACGGACATGTAGACCAAGCAGTTGCTGTTGGATTTAAGGTAATACTGTATACATGTATTGTGAACGTTAATATTTGGGAGCAGTGAAGTTATTTCTTTGCACTGACTTCCTGACGAACTGTGATCCGTAGAGATTCATTACGCACTGATAAGTGGTGTTGATGCATCCTGCAAAACAAGTGTTGAAATGGTGTTTTCACACCTTAGTCTCGCGTCTCAGTCGTCTACAACTTCCTTCAGAGTGGCACCGGTTGATGCAGCCCCGCTGAAGAAGTCACATGGAGCTGCTTTCATTGCAGCTCTTTTCTGTTTGCCATCTTAGAGGAAACGTTCAGGGTACTTTTTCTGCAGGGGCATAGATTGTTGCTGGTGCATCTGTTTGTCACTTCAGTGGAAAACACGGTAGCGGCTTCCCACCCGTCTTCGGATGTGAAAGGATCTATGAACGTGTGATCTGCTGGTGTTTGTTTGCAGCTTGTTAAAGTGTCAAGCCTTCTTCATCATCAGACAATAGCATCTGAAGACTGAACGCCACAGACTCTTCTTTCTGCTACTGTCTGCACACATAGCTAGCTTGAAAGATCAGTCCACACCACCTCACTGTCAGCTGTTTATCAGTGACTTTCATCTTAAAATGTTAACAGTTTATCTCTTAATTCTATCTTAAAGTTGCAGCTGTTTATCAGTTCCTTCTAGATGACATTATCGACCGTACCTTCAGTTTTTTTTTTTGCACTCTCATACTCTCACAATTGCAACATGTTGAATATGAATATGTGGATATATTTTTATAATCAAAGTAGTTTCAACATATGATATTTTTATGTATATCTCAGCTACAGCAGAAGTGCTCCCTGGGTAAATTCCTGGTTGGGAATGACGGATAACTGAAACCCTTAACAGTTTTCATTGTGACTATTTCTTTGGCAAAAGATAAGATAAGATATAGAATAGATATAGAATAGAAAATCAACTGTATATGTACATTATGTACAGATTATAAAATACTAAATGCCATAAAAATACTGCTGCCCATAAAAATTCTGCTGCCAATATTCTTATGAGAAAGACCAACAATGTCTTGTGTTGTATTACACTTAAGAAAATACTGTTGCATAGAAAGGACACTGACTCTATGCATATGCATAATATGTACAGTTTATAAACATACTGTTGCCAGTATGGATAATAAGTAGTCATGGTGTTGCAGGCCCCAGCTGCTGTAACGAGCTGCCACTCTTGCGGCGCCATCTTGTCAATTCAGAAAGTAGTCTCTCCCGTGTTTCACTCATTTATTGACACTTAATTCCTCTTGTTCGATGCTGTTATTTTACCTTAAAGTATCTTCTGTGATTTCAAGAAGAGCTAAGAAGAGCTGCTGTACTCAAACTGTTGCGTGGTAGAGTCCAGGTTACCTACTTGAGGCTGGTTTAAGCTCCTTACTGTGTAATTACGAGGGAGTCCTACAAACACATGGTGTGCGACTTCAGCAGTGGGCACGGTGGCCGGCAGCCTACATTAACGCTTCAAGAGGCACGACTGCTCCAGTTTGTCCCTCACCTGACTCTTATGAGATCAGACAGCTCCAGATGCTGCTGTTTGAAGTGGAAGCGAGCACCAAAGCCAAAGCTACCGAGCTTCCTTTTTTGATAGCGAGTGCGGTTTCTCTCTGTAGTTAAGCTGACCGATAGGCTCAGGTTGTTCTTGCTGTAGTAAAGACAGTTTTTCAAAGCTGCCTTATGTTTTTTGCTGTTCACTGTTTTCCACTAAAGTGAACTAATGAACTAAGCAGAAAATTTATTTTTTGAAATGCAGAACTGCGCGTCCGTGTCCCTTTTATTAGCTACTTTCAGTTTCTTGGACGTCAGCTTAAATGTTTGGTGTCAGTCCTTCCCTGTCTTGAAGTTGACCGCACACCACGTGTCCTCCCTGTCTGGGCTTCGCGCTTCCCTGTTTTCTGACTGAGATGACTGCTCCGTCGTCTTATATGCTGCTTACTTGACCGTTTGCAGTTCAGTTAGGCAAACTAAAAAAAGACGTTTGGCTGAATCATTCAAGAGGCGAGTTCTGAAAGCTGCTTTGCATAGATGACACTTCCCATCTGACTTCCCCCGCGATTTCAAAAACTGCATTTTGCAATAATCCACACCTATTTTTACTCCCTATACAGTTGAATAATGTTTGTTGTTGTGTGGTCTGCTGTGGCAAAGCAATATAAAAATGTGCTTTACTTGCTTCCAGTGCAGCCTTTGAGTAGTCGGAGACAATTTTTTGTTTTGTTGCCTCTCTACGCCCACACATCTGATCTGAAATCAAACAATGACTGTGAGGTTCAAGTGCTGACTTTCAGCTTTAATTTGAGCGTCTATATTGGACTCTATATTGAGTAAAGTGCGTAGGAACTGTACTATATCTTCAAAGGGTACAGTAAATGCACTTTCCACTCAGCACAGATGTAAACATCCTCAGATGCTGTAAACCTGAAAACCAGCAGTTGAAGCACAGTCATTGTGTCATTTCAAGTTCATTGCACCCGAGTACAGTCAAGACGTTAGAAAACGTGTCGCAGTCCAAACTTAGGAAGTGGCTACCGTTGTTTGTACACTCATGAGGTGACACATCAGTTTGTCAGGGCCGTGATGCAGCTTTTCAGAGCGTGTGAACTGAAGTGAGATCTGTTTAAGTACTCATCAGCGTGGCACAGAAATCTAATTTACCAACCAGTGCCTTTCAGACCCTGCAGTATTTTCAGTGCTGCTGGACTGTGAAGAAGCTTTATCTGATCTCATCGGTGTAAGGAACCCTCAACGCTACTGAAACAACCGACCAGCCAACATTTCTGTCTGTGTGCAATCAAAAGAGCAGCTGCCTTTTGTAATCTGATGCCGTCGATGGTGGTCACTGTGCATGCACATGCTTTGTAGAAATCTGTGGAGGGCATGCCTGGGCTTGCATGAGCCAACCAGCTCCTCTGTATGCTTTGCATAATGCCTGCATAATGAAGACTGAAAAAGTCTGGATGGATTAAAGAGGAACGAGGGAGGTGAAGCTGTAGGTCCTCTTCTAGCTTGCATCCGATAATCATGAAGCATAATACTTCTATTTATGCTTTAAGGTAAATGTTATAGGTAGCAGCATTTGAACGTCTAGCTATTTAAACCAAGATAAAACGGCCATTATTAGTTAGCATTCAACAGCCACGTATCCCATGAGTCAGAGGGGCGGGAGTGCATTTGCCACAACAATTTTCAGGCTTACAGTGGTGATTTCATGAGAGGACAGTGAGCATTCAGTCAGTCCACAATCTTCTAATGACAGTGTGTGTTATATTAGCCCTTAAAGGTGAATGTCCTGCAGCAGTCTGGTGAATATATGGAGCCTCTCCTCTTTGTGCTATACTTCCACCTACAGAGCAGGAGGTCAGTGACCTCCTCTGACCCCGGGCCTGTGCACGCGGTGACTGCCAGGCTTTTGTGCTGGCGGTTTGTCGCTGTGGATTGTTTGACTCGCCGTCAATTCTGATTGCAATAGGTTTTTTGATTGTTCGGTGTCAGTGACGTCCAAAAGGCAGCCGTCAGCAGCAGCGTGAGAATGCAAACCAAAGCACACCGCGCCGCTTTCTAATACTGTACCAATGTGTTCGCATCTGATTTCATTTTGCTCGCATTGTTTTCTTGGTAGGTGTGGAGGAATGGGAGAATATGTGAGAACTACAGTTTCTGCTTCATTTGAAAGTGTGTTTTTCCTGGAATTAATTACATAAAACATCAATGAGGCACGTGAGCAGCAAATTTCACACACTTTGTGAATTTGCACTGTTATTGCACTACTGCTCAGTACACACAGTGATGACACACAGCCAGGGAAACCTGTTTTAGTCACATTGATCAGGTGGAATTTTTTCATCACATGCAGTTCTGCGCATGTACAAGGTGCAAGAATATGTTCAGGTTTGTAACATGTTCCTGCGCACAAACCTTTGACCAGACGGAGAAGGAATATGCATGAAACAGGGCGGCGAGATATCCAGATGAACGGTGATGCCGGAGGGATTGTCTCAGTGTGTTTGAGCGGTGCGGAGATTCAGCGCTCACCTTGTTGGTTGATAGTGAGTGTTTGGGCAGGAAGCACGGTGCAGCCGGTCGGGACGAACGGAAACCTAAATCAGTCTGTGAAGCCCCTGTGATGGGGAGCGTTCTGTCTGCAGCTGCATCAGCTTATTATTGAGCTGGAGATTCTGGGGTTTCTGGATGAGCTGCAGTCGTCCTCCACCGTGCTGCTGCCAGCGAGTGCAGCATTTTTCCTCCTCCAAACAAATGTCTCTCCTGTGTCTTTCTCTTTTTACTCTGACCTTTAAACCAAACCGGTGTGCAAGTAAAAAAACACACACCTACAATGAAGCCATATTGCAGTAGGTCTCGTGCTTAAAGGCCGCCATGCTTTGTTGCTCTCGATTAGAGCTGCGTATAGTTCCTGCTTCTCCAAACAAAAGCTGTAAACATGCTTCTTTTTGTCCTTTTCAGCAACATGGCGTCCACAGTGACCTTAGAGGATGCCCTGTCCAATGTGGACCTGCTGGAGGAGCTGCCACTCCCCGACCAGCAGCCATGCATCGAGCCCCTCCCGGCCTCGGTCATGTTTCAGGTCGGTGCTGACGTCCAACCAACCATTACAGCAAAGCTTTGTCTCTCCAAGAACACATAAATGTGGACAATAGGTCAATAAGTTGCAATATGTTCAGTAGTATTTCTCAGTTTAATTAGGTTTCATTCACCCAAATGTAATTTACTCTAATCAAAATGACACTGGTGGTAGCTTCTCTTGCCCCCAGATATTGAGCAATAATCCAGTTTTCTTTGTTAACAAAAGAAGAAAAATGTCTCTAACAGAAGTTTATTGGTGGGAGGCTGCAAAACAGCATTACATGCACACGCTCATTAACGAGCATGTGAATGCACCATTCTGGCCTGTTAAATCAGTGAACACTTTCAACTACATTTCCCATCATCTTTACTAGTGTTGTGTTTTCTAATCATCATTTCCATCTCCCCACAGCCCAACTTCAACACCAACTTTGAGGACAGAAACGCATTCGTCACCGGCATCGCCAGATACATCGAGCAGGCCACCGTCCACTCTAGCATGGTACAGCAGGGGGTCACATCCCCGGGAAAAATCACTTATTAGTGTTTCATTTTTAGTCTCAGTCTTCTCTCGCCTCACTAATGACTTGGTGGGAAAAGCAAATTCACCAGAATTGGGTCAAACGCTGCTGTGAACCGGATCTGGTAAAGGCCCGTCCCACCAGAGCTTTTGGTATTGTGTAGCAGGCAGCTCTTAGGATCCAGGCCCAGAAGCAAATGGCCCGGGGACAAACGGATGCTTTGGACCATCTTTTACCAGGAATAGTGGTGCTTTGTGTCTAATTAGTGAGGGATAATTGCTCGCGGTCTGAATCAAACAGCACTTTGTATGGAGGCAGAGCTAACACACTTCCCTGTCCCCCACTGGGAATAAATGGTGTAGAAGAGAAGCAATGGTGCATGCGTGTTATGGACTGCTTGTGTGCTGTTTTGTGTCTTGAACCGACTGACTGGTTCTGTTTGTTGAATCAGAATGAGATGTTGGAGGAGGGGCAGGAGTATGCCATCATGCTGTACACCTGGAGGAGCTGCTCACGTGCCATACCACAGGTAAGCTCTGCGTTTCAGCTCATACTGTGTGTTCACATCACTGAAACGATTAGTCAGTTAATGTGCTGGCAGAAAATGTGTTATTTTGAAAGCATTTTAGTCATTTTCCAATAAAATGTGCAGGTTTCAGCTTCTAAAATGTGAGTATCTGCAGACATCTTTGTCATAATGTCTCAGTGAGCAAAAGCCTCATGAGGTTTCGCTTCGTTTGCATTGTTTTTCAATCTCAGGTGAAATGCAACGAGCAGCCCAACAGAGTGGAGATCTACGAGAAGACGGTGGAGGTCCTGGAGCCGGAGGTCACCAAGCTGATGAATTTCATGTACTTCCAGGTAATTCACATTCTCCATTCTGCAGGGACCGTCTGCTGTGTGTGCGCTGGCCAAGCTGCAAAAACCTATAATGTCTCTCCCCTTTTCCCTCCTCCAGCGTACAGCAATCGACCGTTTCTGCGGGGAAGTGCGCCGTCTGTGTCACACCGAGCGCAGAAAAGACTTCGTCTCCGAGGCGTACCTGCTGACCCTCGGGAAGTTCATCAACATGTTCGCCGTGCTGGACGAGCTGAAGAACATGAAGTGCAGCGTCAAGAACGACCACTCCGCCTACAAAAGGTATTCAGGAACTTCGAAGGTTACACCTGATTACCACAGCAGACACTAGATGGCAGCATCGCTCAGCATCCATGGAGACCGCTCTGTGTTCGGTTTTATCTGGGCACTTTAACGGCATGTGTCTACCAGGGATTTTCAAAGTCTCACACCCCACCCCTCTGACTTTTCTTGTCGGTGTGTCGAGGTTTTCATGACAGGGGAAAAAATGTGTTCCTGTGCTGTATCTGTATGTGAACGGATAGAACAGAGTGTCAGTGTACCAGGAATATGATAACCACGTCAAAGGAGCATTCTGTGTCTTAGTATCTAAAGATATTGATAGTGCAGCAAGTTTTGGAGCTACAGTTCTCATAATGTCAACAGGATGTATAATGTTGGCATGCATTCTGTGAGTTTAAGCCTATATTATACAGTATGCTGAATTATTTGCTATTCATCGCTGGATGACTTTGATACTGAAGAAAACTTGAAAACACGATGATTCTTAGGCGAGTTCTGGAGTGTGTTTTTTCTCTGTGACTTCTGAGTGGTTTATTCATGAAGTGTAAGTCACACTGCATCTGCCCCGTCCCCTCTGGGGGGGTTGCGTCTCACCATTGGAAAATCTGCTTAAAGTCTGCCTGGTGTGAATTTGTTAATTAAAATAAAATCCCTTTCTTGCCTTCGCCCAGAGCTGCCCAGTTCCTCAGAAAAATGTCTGAGCCTTCGTCCATCCAGGAGTCTCAGAATTTGTCCATGTTCCTGGCGAACCACAACAAAATCACTCAGGTTGGTCAGATGTGCATCGCACTGCTCATTCAATGTTATAAAGTCTGATTCATTTGGATGTAAAAGGACAAGTTTTCAACAGCTGTGTTGCTTCTGTTGAGTGTATTTCAGGCTGCACATGCAGGTCTGGTTTGTCGATTTCTGAGCTGTTTAGATGTTTAGGAATTGCACTAGTAGGACAATAATAAGATTCTTCTTGCTTTGCTATGATCAGAATGAGTCTTTTAAGGCTTAAGGAGGTGAATTAAGGTCAAGAAGAAACTGAGAATGCTGAAATGAGCACGATTAATGACACCGTAGTTTAATATCCGGCCTGTTCTCTGCTGTGTGTCAGTCTCTGCAGCAGCAGCTGGAGGTGATTAATGGATACGAGGAGCTGCTGGCGGACATCGTCAACCTGTGCGTCGATTACTACGAGAACAAGATGTACCTCACCCCCAGTGAGAAACACATGCTGCTCAAAGTAAGTGACAGCTTTGAATCGGTCAGCGGTCGCCTCTGTGATCCTGCTGGTTCTAAACGATGTGCTGGATCATCGTTGGCAGTGATGAACGTCCTCTGTGTAACCACCTCCTAGGTAATGGGGTTCGGCTTGTACCTCATGGATGGAAACAGCAGCAACATCTACAAACTAGATGCCAAGAAGAGAATTAACCTGACCAAGATTGACAAGTTTTTCAAGGTAAGGAAGCGCGTACATGTGCTAAAAAGACTCATGAACACGTTTCGTCAAGGTGTGTAATTTACTCCTCTGCACCACATTAGAGTTTAATTTCCCAACCCGACCCAAACACAGATCTCCAGGTAATGTGGTCTTTGATTGTAGTGGCAGTGATTATTTTCATTATCCATTACTCATCACGTGGACAATAAAATGTCAGGGAACAGTGAAAAATGTCTGTTACAGTTTCCCAAAGTCAAAGTGACGTCTTCCTGTCCATCAACTAATTGAATAATTGACCTGTTATTTAGTCTCTAGTGTAAATCTTAATCTCATTGCATCTCATTTTACATCTTAAAGGACTGCAGATATTCCTTTGAGATTAAAGCTGCACATGTTGCACAAGAGAAAATTACTCATGCAATTGGGGGTCGTTGTAAATATCTTTAAGATTTTCATTTTCATTTCCCCCCGATGGGTTTTTTTGGACCCTTCCTCTCAGTTTTGCCTTTTCGCTGTCATTCTGATTTGGACTTCCACTCTTTGAAATTCCAAACCTGCGTGTTCTTGGTCTTCACAGCAGCTGCAGGTGGTCCCTCTGTTTGGTGACATGCAGATCGAGTTGTCCCGGTACATCAAGACCAGCGCTCACTTTGACGAAAACAAATCCAGGTGAGAGGAAAACACACTTTGATCAGGATGTGTCGGCGACTGACAGATTTTTTTTTTTACAGTTAAGAGTTACATGAAGTGTCATGAGTGAGGAGTCAGTCAGCTGCTGTGAGGGTTCAGGCTGCTCCTGCTTCTCGACCTCATGTTGCAGTTGTAACATTAGCAAAGCTCATTTCATCATTTCACCATTTCAGCATTCAGCATTTTCTGCTGGATTATGAGCCGTGCTTTAGCTCATTTCTCCATACTTTTAACTTTTTATCAGAGCCCCTAGCGTGACTGTTAGCATGGCTGTAGACTCCCAGTCTTAACAAACTCAAATACAAGTAAAGATCTAGATGTTTTGACAACATGTAATATTAATAATTCTTTTATTTCTCGCTCTTAAAGGCCGCATTACAGTTAGCTGTAACTCTCTTCACGGAGTGCTGTCACATCCTCACGACTGAAAAAGCTTTTCTGTGAGGTGCATCATGAGATGTGCTGACTGTTTGCACTGCTTTACTGCTGTTGCTGTTAAGGTTTCCTCTTCATTTTGTCTCTCACAGTGAATAGTGACAGGACAATTGTCTTGTTTTCTTTTTTTGAACTGCTGTAAGAAATAAGGCTCATGTTTTATTTTTGTCTTTGTATTATCAACAACTCCCCCAATAGGCCTAAAACCAACAATGAATTAATCCTGCTAACAAATATTGTTTGTGAAGACCTCCTGATCTCAAACAGATGTCACCCTCATGCCCCTCTATGTCTCACCTTATTTTGCATTTAGATTGCATCCTGCTCCATCTTCTCCTCTTTTAATGTGTTTTTTCTTCCCGTCAGTGTCGGTATGTCTTTATTCTCATTCTTCCTGCGTCTCGTCTCTTACCCCGTAGGTGGACTTGCACGTCTATATCCAGCAGCCCGCAGTACAACATCTGCGAGCAGATGATTCAGATCCGCGAGGATCACATGCGCTTCATCTCCGAGCTGGCTCGCTACAGCAACAGCGAGGTTAGTATGAAATTCCAAAGGGCTTAAAGTGAGACGCTCAGGTGTGCAGCCGGTGGAAATGTGTTAGATTGTCTTTGAGGCTGAGGCTGAGGAGTGGATCAGATCATCACATGCATACTGTGCCCTCATTACAAAACATCCACCACCTGGATGTTTGTCAGAAAATCTCCTTTACAAGAGCTCTTTCTTACATGAGGGGATATTTGAATCCTCAGGGCTGATATAACAAGCTTTTCAGCAGATGTCTTGCCTCAGTGGATTTCTAGGACTCTGTCTGATTCAGATGCAAGTTGAACCGACTCTCTTGTGGATCAGAATTGCTGATGTACTGAAGACAGAAATATTGGGAATAAGAAAGTGATTTTAATGATTATATGAATTTTTCACACCATACATTTCATTGAAGTCACTGAAAAGTTTGCCCCTTCGATGTGCACGTTACGGTGCGGGCGCTCTCTGTTCTGTCCGGTGTGCTAAAGTGTGCTCATTTGTGTCCGTGCAGGTGGTGACCGGATCAGGGCGTCAGGAGGCCCAAAAGACTGACGCAGAGTACAGGAAGCTGTTCGACTTGGCCCTGCAGGGCATGCAGCTGCTCTCCCAGTGGAGCGCTCACGTCATGGAAGTGGTGAGGAAGCACAAGTCGCTCAGAGATGTGGATGAAACTGTCGTGGTGACTTTCTGTTTCCTGTGTAAATCCTTTGTTGATGCACAGAGCCGCAGAAGTCGATCATCAGGTTACATCCTGGGCTGTTTGTGGCTTTAATTGACGGCACGTTCCTCCTGATTCTTTCGTGATTGCTGTTAATTTTTTGTCTGACTCTCCCCTCAGTACTCCTGGAAACTGGTTCATCCAACCGACAAGTACTCCAACAAAGAGTGCCCTGACAACGCTGAGGAGTACGAGAGAGCCACCAGGTACAACTACACGAGCGAGGAGAAGTTCGCGCTGGTGGAGGTCAGTTGTGTTTCCGTCACACACGTGTGTGTTTTCTGATCCTCTAATACTCTCGTCACTGATTAAATGATGCGCTTGTGGCAGGTGATGGCAATGATAAAGGGACTGCAGGTGCTGATGGGACGCATGGAGAGCGTGTTCAACCACGCCATCCGTCACACCATCTACTCGGCTCTGCAGGACTTTGCTCAGGTCACTCTGCGTGACCCCCTGCGACAGGCCATCAAGAAGAAGAAGAATGTCATCCAGAGGTACGGATCACACCGCCGTCACATCTCAGCTGCTATAAAAACACTTACACATGAGTGATTGTGTTGATAATATCACCCAGAAGTTTTCATGAAAGTGTGAATTATTCACCCCGTGACTGAGTGGGACGACTGGCCAACGAGCCAAACAGAGGCTGACTTAAGAGGTGGTTTATTTTGCAGTAGTTATAATAATTACGTACTTCAGACACATTGATCTTACAAGTGGACACCTCACAACACAAGAAGTTTAAGATGTTTTTATGAATTAAAAAGTGACTTCACTCTTGGTGGCTACTTTATCAGTGATGGGTGTGAGTGTATTAAAACTTAAATACATAAAAAGTGTTGACTTTACACTTAAATACTGGTTTGTTTAAAGCCCCTATACTCAATATTTTTATCATGACAATGGCTCAAATAACTGTTTAATGTGAAGTGTGTCGCTCAGATAAGAATCATCTGACTGTACGGAGCTTTCAGCCCTCAGTGTTTTATTTTCAGCCGCAGCAGGCAGCTGTCTTAGCATGCTAGCTTACTTGCACCAAATGGCTAAAGTTAAGCAGTTTAGTTTAGCAGCTAATGAGTGATATTTGCCTTAAGAGCTGGTGGAGAGCAAAAGAGAGAGCTCAAAGGAGTGATTACTGGACTTACATTTGTTTAGCGGGCAGAAACACAACTCCAAATGAATGCTAATGCTTGCTAACTTGTTCGCCACATCAGCACAGAAGGTGATTGCTCCACTGTGACCAAAATATTTACTTTAAATTCAAATTTTTGCATGAAGTATCTGAACTTTAAGATATTGTTGTTTTCATAGCCGAACATAGCCATACTTTTATTTGAAATGTCATGGTGAGATGTCCCTAAATGCTCCAGCAGTAATCTCTGTTGTGTATAATAACCCCTCTGAGTTGAAAGACCCTCCAGCAAATGTGTCACAGCAACAGTATTTTCTGCACTTCATGACATTCACAGCTCACAAGGGAAGCTCTATGCAGGGATTGCAGCATGCGTAGACTCTCTAGCCAACAGTTGACGAGAAAACTCATTGCGGTCTTTGAATTGTCCTCTCGCTGCAGCGTCCTCCAGGCCATCCGGAAGACGGTGTGTGACTGGGAGACGGGCCGGGAGCCACACAACGACCCCGCCCTTCGTGGAGAAAAAGACCCCAAGGGTGGCTTTGACATCAAGGTCCCTCGCCGTGCAGTGGGGCCCTCCAGCACGCAGGTCTCGCCCCCGTGCCTCTGCTCAGTCTCATTCTTAGCCACACCTCGCTTTACCTTCTCGTCCCTCACCTCCAAGTCTTGCACAGTGTGAGCCAGGCTGCTGCAAGTCCACATTAATCAGGCTTATGAAGCTCACGCAGCCCCCCTGAGCGCGTCAGAGGCGAGCTCAGGTCTGCAATGTGTCATGTCAAAGTGGAATCGCTCCTGGATAAAGCAGAGAGGAGATAATATGAGCTCAGAAGATCTCAGGCTGTGCTGCTGTGCCTCATAAACTCTATTCTGTCTTCACTCTGTCTCTGGATGAGTGTTGATAAGCCTAAATCCTTACATTACATACATTGCTGAATAGTAATCACCTGCATTTATATATCACATATATTGTGTGTAGCTCCCTTATGTTGCATAAACCAGCAGGTTTATCAGCTTAGAGCTCAGTTCCAAGAATTAATTTGTTTTCCAGGTGCAGGACTGTAAAGCTCAGATAAATAATCACCTTCTGTGTTTATCTACCCCGAACCAACAGATTGCAACTCTAGTGTTTTGATCAGTAAATGATGGAGATGATGGCTCTAAGAAATGTCGCCCACTGAGGTGAACTCCAGCTTGTTTTGAGTGATAATCAAAAGGAAGATGTATGATGCGTGTGTGTGTGCTATGGTGGACAGACCTTTTATTAGATGAGATTTTTTATGACTAGAACTCTTGTATTTGAAGGATACTGGTGTTTTATATTGATATCAATAAGATTCCGCTTACATCTATTTCTTTGTGCTTGTCTACTTTTCTTTCTGTGCAGCTCTACATGGTGAGAACGATGCTGGAGTCTCTCATCGCTGACAAAAGTGGCTCTAAGAAGACCCTGCGCAGCAGTCTGGAAGGTCCCACCATTGTGGACATTGAGAGGTTTCACCGCGAGTCCTTCTTTTACACCCACCTGCTGAACTTCAGCGGTAAGAAACAGAGAACAGGTCGACCCTGTAGCTCTCCAGAGCCCTTTGCGTGCTGAATAACTGCTGTTAGATGGAGACCCTGTAATAAAAAGCTGTGTCTGTGCTCTTCCTCTGTGCAGAGACCTTGCAGCAGTGCTGTGACCTTTCCCAGCTGTGGTTCAGGGAGTTCTTCCTGGAGCTCACGATGGGCCGCAGGATCCAGTTCCCCATCGAGATGTCCATGCCGTGGATCCTCACCGACCACATCCTGGAGACAAAGGAAGCATCCATGATGGAGTAAGGATGGCATGCGTGATCTTTTCTGCCTTCCGTGGCAAAAATAAGGAACATAACAGCAAGAAGTGCCTCAGCCATGTTTTTCATCTCACGTCTGACAGAACAGACGCCTCTTCTTTAATCAATGTAACGGTTTGCCTGTCAGTCATGCTAATGCTAACTGTACATGTGTAAACACGCCCCAAAGTGCATTTTAAAGCTTCAAAATAGTTTTTTTCTAATTTGCTACACTAATTGTGTGTTGGGCTCTGAGTGGTGCTGAAATGTGGGTGACCTACACTCAGTGCTGTGCCTAATGGTGTCCTGCGTAGACCCAGACGGAGCAGATGCTGCTGCTGCTGCTGCTGCTGCTGCTGCTTTCACTATGCAGGCTGTAGAAACTATGTTAGACATTTCCCCTCCCGTTCCCGCTGGATTATTTTTTAGACATCCAGACATTAAAGTTGTTTGTCTTTCTGGAGCTTTTCTGCAGCTCGTATTAGCTCTGCACAGTCGTCTAAATCAGCATGTGATTCATGCATCAAGCAGCGGAAAGCTGAATGGATGCATGGAGTGTCTCCTGTAACCAGACCTCTGTCTGTTCGCAGACGTCTGGGGGAGCGGGGATGATGACACTTTTGGATATGGAGAAGCAGCAAATATGGCTTTAGAAGCACCAGTGTGCAAAGTGGCACCACTGATTGTTTCCTATATGGAGCAACAAGTTCTCCATAGTGTATCTGATGGTTGGAAGCACTCAGATGCAGCTCTGCGTCTTTGTCTCGTCAAAATGAAAGCATAGACTTTGGTTTGAAAGGGTTGTGGCAGTGTGTGGGATCATTAGTGGTGTGACTGGCCAGAGGCATTCAGCGACTCCACTGGTTGATTCTTCTGTTTTCAAAAAGGACCCTGGGTAAACTCCTGAAAAATGGGATTAACCGTGAATGTTTTCATGTCTGTTTTAAATCTTTGCTGCAGGATTATGCTGATGCGAGGCAGGTTTTACATAAGCCATTAAGCACATCAACTGGCATGAATCATAAGTGCTGTAATTCTTCAACTGTTCACCCGAAATTACCCAAAAAAGTCTGCATTTCAAGCATAGTGATGTTTAATATCGACAGTAATCGCATTATGGAACACAAATAAATTTGATTCCTGTCCCAGTATGAATGGAGTTGACTGTACGCTGATGCTTTTGCGGTTTTGCAAGTAAGCTGTGCAGAACAGTCATGTTAATTTAATATGATTAACTCCTAAAACTTAGAAATTCATAAAAGTTTTACGTTTCCCTGAGCTGACATGAATCATCACGAGTGGATCGATCTGGTTTGACAGATGTTTTACTTTCTCCACTTTTTGTATCCTGCTGCATGTTCAACGCTGTATGAGCTCATATGGAGGCCTTGTTATTTGAGGCACTTTGGAATAAAACGTTCTGCTTCGATCCTCTGCAGGTATGTGTTGTACCCCCTGGATTTGTACAACGACAGCGCACACTACGCCCTGACCAAATTCAAGAAGCAGTTCCTCTATGATGAAATAGAAGCTGAGGTAAGGACAGATTTGGTGTACATATGCGATGATCTGATGTGACGGAGAAGCGACACAGACTCGTCTTTCCATGCATGTCTTAGTATCTCAGTGCGCTAATAATCATTGTGTAGCTGATGTTGCTACTAGCTTTGTTAGCGTGTGTGTGTAGTACGTGCAGCTGGAATTAAACTAAGAGGTAGAAAAAATGGACTTGGCCTACATATAAGCTTGTTCATGTCAACTCTAATAGAAAAGAGTTGAAAATGTATCTAAAGGTTGAAGCTCAATGAAAATGGCTGTTTTTCTTATCCAGCCACCGCTGACACACCGTGTTTAATTCATCCGATTTCCCGCTAATAACCAAAACATTGTTCTACTGTTGTGCTTATTTTTGTATTTATTTATTTTTGCAAGAGCAACATTTCAAATATCATGTTTTAAGTTTGATAGTTACACATTTTTCAACATTTCTTGTTATTTCAGGTGAACTTGTGCTTTGATCAGTTTGTCTACAAGCTGGCTGATCAGATATTTGCCTACTACAAGATTCTAGCAGGGAGGTGGGTGAAACGTCCAGATTTACTCCTTTTTCTAATGTACTGTTCCATCACTAATTATGTGGTGGGTTTACCTGTCTTGTAATGCAGCCATGGGTTACAAGCTTGTGGTTAGATTTAGAAAACGAAAAGTCCAGAAGGAATTGAGTGAAACCCTTCAATGGAAATGACTGATCTGACTCTTTCTCTCTTTATCTGAACCCTTCAGTCTTCTGCTTGACAAACGTTTGAGAGCCGACTGTAAGAATCAAGGGGCCAACATTCCCTGGCCGGCCTCAAACCGCTACGAGACACTTCTGAAGCAACGCCACGTCCAGGTATACGCCGCACCAGTCGTGCATCCTGATGGCTTTGTGCTGCCGCCCTCATTATATCGCCGTCATGTTGTGCCTGCCTCGCTAACCGTGTGTGTGAATCTCAGCTTCTAGGCCGCTCCATTGATCTGAACAGGCTCATCACTCAGAGGGTTTCAGCTGCCCTTTACAGGTCTCTGGAGCTGGCCATCAATCGCTTCGAGAGCGAGGACCTCACATCAATCATGGTATGTTCATTGTAATGATTTGATAAGTAGCAGCGTCTTTTGCTCTGTCTAGCAGGCTGTTTATTATTTTCCTGTGTGTTACTTAAAGGAACTGGAAGGTCTTCTGGAAATCAACCGCATGACGCACAAGCTCCTCGGTAAGTTCCTGACTCTGGACAGCTTTGACGCCATGTTCCGTGAGGCCAACCACAACGTGTCGGCTCCCTACGGCCGGATAACCCTGCACGTCTTCTGGGAGCTCAATTACGACTTCCTGCCCAACTACTGCTACAACGGCTCCACCAACAGGTGTGTTGTGTTCGCTGTCTGTTTGCTGGCCAACTGTTCCTGTCCACACTACGCCCGTCCTTCCTGCAGTTAGAGAGTAATGGTGTTAAACTGCTTCGCTAATTAACTTTGACATTTGTTTAATAGAGATGTAGGACAAAACTTCTATCAAACCAAATGTATTTCAAGCATGAATTCCTGCCACCGTGCTGCCGTGATGATTAATGGTTGGAAGTTACACCAGTCACTAATTAAATTTGACACACAGTGACACTGTTAGCTTGTGCATCACCTGCTCAGGGTCAGACAAACATTTCAGAATGAAAACAAACATAAAATGTGGTAAAGATCAATGAAAGGTCAGAATGATAAACCCAGATTTAAACACAGAAATATAAATCGAATGCATGATTAATCTTGTGTGTAAAATGTCAGAAAACAGTGAAAAATGCTATTCGCAATTTCACAAAGTGCAATCAATAAATATAAATTACTTTCATTGTCGGACCAAAAGTAGAAAACCCAAAGACATTAAGTTCTTTGTCATAGAACACAAACAAAACCCGGCAGGTAGTCACATCTCCTTTTCAGTTTTCTGTTGTTCAAATCGTTTCAGTTCTTGTTGGTTTCTGGGTTTCTGTGGAAATGATGGAGCTAACATGTACAGTGAGGCAACGGGGCCAAAAAACAAACATTTATCCAAGCGCCCGATCGCAGGTCAATCTGGCAATAAGTGAGTGCAAATGCAACACAGCCAAAACCTTCTGTCTGCCAAATATGCTTGTTTTTGGCCCTGATGTTATTAAAGGGTCTACAAACATTCAGCAGAGTTCCAGTGTTAAGGGTGGAAAAGCTAATGAAGCTCTTGGTTAGATAAACTGTATCGTCTGTTGACTTAAATGCGGACTGTCAGAGGGGAAACCTTTTAGTCTGTGGATGAAAAGATGGATTCTCTGCGGGGCTCTTTTGAAATGAGCAGTAACAGCATCCATATAGTCACACGAGTTGATCTTGTTTGGCTGTTTG
This sequence comes from Chaetodon trifasciatus, assembly GCA_037975065.1. Classification (NCBI taxonomy): domain Eukaryota; kingdom Metazoa; phylum Chordata; class Actinopteri; order Chaetodontiformes; family Chaetodontidae; genus Chaetodon; species Chaetodon trifasciatus. The sequence goes on from JBBMOE010000039.1 coordinate 2,693,861, forward strand.
ATGAGCAACAAATGACTCACGTTCAGCGTATTTTATTTCTGCTGCTTGCTGACGTACATCTCTGATGATTGAGCTGTTTCTGCAGCACAGCACTGCTGCAAGGGTACAACTGTGTGTGTGTGTATGTGTGTTTAAACCTCCTGCTGTCTCTTAACCATGTGCATGAAACTCTGATTGAATGTTTGATGAATCTCTGTGTGTGCTCAGGTTTGTGCGCACCGTCCTGCCCTTCTCTCAGGAGTTCCAGAGGGACAAGCCGCCCACTGCTCAGCCTCAGTACTTGTATGGGTCAAAGGTCAGTGAATTGTCTCTGTCAGCCACAGAGAAAGCATGGTCCTTTGAGTTTATTTTCTTGGATTCTATCAGTGGAGGTTGTTTCTATTCATGTCTGCCATGACCTTGCTGGCAGTGTGTAATGTCTCTGTAGTCCACATGTTGAAGCCAAACAGTCACGACATGTTAGCAGTATATATGCATCTGTAGATTACAAGTAGGAAAGCGTCATTATGGGAAACAATACGTTAAATATCCTACAAGTGCAAAGTACATGGAATAAAATAACATGTTTGTATGCAAAAATCAAAATTTATATCACAAGAACACGTTCAATGAAATAAATCACATAGACAGGATGAACTACTACTGCATGTGTTGCATTTGAGGAACATCAATCATTGAAAACTCCGGAGCAGCGCAGGAACATTTCGTTCTAAATGGTTCCTGTGAAAATGTTTTTATTCCTCCTAAACACAAAAAGGACTTTACAGAGCCCGAGAGGTGTCGTGGAGAAACTGAAAAATGAATATATTCTCTGGATTGACTCATTTGTGCTCTCAGATATTGTTTTTGGTGCTTTCAGGCTCCCTCCCTCTCTCTCCCTCTCTCTCTCTCTCTCTCTCTCGCTCTCTCGCTCTCTCGCTCTCGACGATGATGTCAGGGCGTGATTTGCATGAAATCTGATATGTGGCTGTCTGTCTTAAATCAAAACCAGTTACACGACGCTGAGTTGCATGTCCAGGCCTGCTGGAGGCAGCTGTTCCAAAAGAGCAAACAGTTAAATATCAAAACACACGTCAATGCTGTCAGTAAGTTCATTATCTCTGTAACTGACCGACAGAACTGGGTACAGACACCCATTCAAGATAATCAAATAAATCTGAATTAGATCTGATGGTGTCGCGTTTCACCTGGTTATGCAGTAACGTTAACCAGGTGTGTTTTGGAGCATCAGTCGGATGCTCAGTTTAGTCTGGATACCTGGGCCAGAGACCGCCGTAAAACATTGAAACACGAGTTAATCACTGTCAGTAAGTAGTTAAAGTCACTGCTCACTGCTGCACAGACGAGAGGAAAACAGCTGGAGTCGGCACCTTTAAACTCTGGATTTCTGCACAAAGTGATGGACCTGCACCGGGCTGTCAGTGTCTTTGCTAACTGTGGAAGAACAGACAATAACGTGCGTGGGTCGGAGCTGCCAATGGACTGAAGAAAACAGTCATATTAGTAGTGTTTCAAACTAGCAGCCACAGTCAACAGGTTTCATTCACTGAAATTCACTTAAATCTAGAGCACCAATTAGACAATTGAGAGCATGAATTAGTGGAAAAGCATTCGTTTTTGACACCTCCTGAGCTCTGTGGGAAATAATACTCGATGACAATTCAGTGCAGGCAGAACGTCGCTGTGATGACCTCAATCCAGTTGATTCAAACTGGCTCGGTGCCAGACAGCTTAGCCAGCGTCCTCAGCTCGTGGTCCTGGGTAATTATGTGGCCGGTGGTGTGCCCTGAGAGGAGGGGGCGTTGTATGATGGCGGCATGTTTGGCGCTGTCCTCGCTGGTTCTTCTGGGAGTGTAGGATCCAGACCTGTCTTGGCGGGCGGAGTTGGTCGCCACATGGCAGCCGTCTGCGGCCTGGCTGGGGATGGAGCAGATGGTGTGGAGACATCCCCACAACAGGATGCCAGCGATGACCAGGAGCAAGATGCAGCAGGTCAGCCAGACGCCCATGGCGAGCTCCCAGCCCGCTCTGTCGTGACCTTCGCTGTTATCGCTCAGAGTGCTGAACACCTGGCACTGGTCCCGCACCGGATTGGCTGCCTGACACGTCACACACAAGAAGTAGGCGGTCTGGGGAAGGAGGTTGGCCAGGTGCGTGCTGGTCTGACTGACGGGGATTCGCTCCTCGTGCATGAAGCTCTTGCGCTTGTAGCCCATCAGGAGGCTGTTCCAGTTGGGGTCGTACATGACGCTGTAGAAGGTGTCCAGGCAGCCGGGGAACGACGGCCAGCTCACTCTGGCTGAGGTGGTGGAGATGTTGTAGACCACAATCCCCATGATGTCTCTGTAGTCTGCTGCCAGAGGCGAGTCGATACTTGAAGTGTTTCCTCAGTGATTACAGTCTCAATGAACTACTGGAACAGAGAGATACCAAAGAAGAAGAAGAAGAAATTCAGACTGTTATAAAATGTATTGTCCCTTCAAATTTAGATTTTTGCACGTCTCAGAGCAAAGAGGAGCTCGACCACTTTCATTAAAACACCTTTTCTGTTGTGATTGCAATCAGAATCCTGACTCACCTGATGTAAACACAGTCAATACAAAGTGTAATCACATCCATCCCACTCACTGCGCTAATGGTGCACAGTGTTAAACATAATTAAAAATGTCATGGCCATCCCACTCCCTCATCAGACAAAGCATAAAAAGTGAAAGAATATCAGAGGATAATAAGCTTTGTATGAAGGATTATCTATCTGGAACAAAGTGCAGCGGAGGGAAGCCGGCGAGTGTGTGCACAGATGTTCAGCAAATGACATAATGCAGAATGATTTGAGGAGGCTCATCTGGACTGGTGAGTCACCTGTGACAGGACAGGTGACAATCCGACAACCTGGAGCGGTTCAAACCCGCACTGGTCAGGTCTGAATGGTGCATAATTATTAATAACAAGTTAACAGCATGGTATTTACCTAAATGATGGTCAGGTGGTGACAATAGAAGCCTTACAGGTGTTTAAATTGTCCAAAATGGAAGAGAAGCTGAAGCACAAAAGTCAGAAAAGCCCAAATTTGATCCTCGGTGTTTTTTATTTACATGTAATTTACACACCTTCCTCAGTTTGAGGTAAGGCAGAGAGGGTGTGACTCATTTGGAATAAGGCACATTCAGGTGTTTAGTATACTCATTTTATTTTCTCTCACGACTCTTAAGTGGGCTTTTCTAAATAAGCCATCATAAAAAAACTCTGAAGATGTGACATTTTCAGACACAGATAATCTCAGAAGAACAGTTGATAGTCTTTAAGAAATTCAGTCAAACCTGGAAGCTCACATCTCTCTGGCTTTTATAGTACAAGTCCCTGTGGAGACACTACTGTTCTCCCACTAATAAAGTAAATGCATCCTTTCACACATTCATCATCTGTAATCCACAGCAGCAGAACATACTTGTCTACATGCTAATGAGCCACGTTGAGAAAATCATCAGTGACTGTCCGTTCAAAGCACGATAGAAGAGAAGACTTACCAGAGAAACCCTGCGAGCACGTGTTGAACACGCCGATCTGTCGTGCCTGAAGTCTTGGTTTGGATATTCTCTCCCACTATTCAGTCACTTCAGCATGTGTTCCTCTGATGCCGCGAGCTGCTGTGCAGGCGTCAGCCTCAGCAGTGGACCTGAGGTTGGTGTGTCCTCGTCTCCGCTCCCGCCGCTCTGGATTAGAGCAGCTTCACTCCTCTGCCGACAGGGGAGAGAGAGGGAGCTCAGATCAGCACGTAGAAACAGCTCAGCAGCCAAACGGGTCATTATAGATACTTTTTTATGATGGTTGTAAATGCAGCTGCTGCCTGTTTTTCCCCACTTGTTCCTCCACAGAAAATCAAAGTGATATTGATCGTTAATTTCCTTTTCGCTAGCATGTCTGTCCACGTCCTGGAACGGCGGTGGCGTATAGCGAGGGAGCTGAAATGCTGCTCAGTTGGTCGATCCATCTGTCCGCAGTAAATTCTCCCGACACCTGCTGTCCAGATTGTCATGAGATTTACTGAGGACATTCATGGTCCCCAGAGGATCGCTCCTAATGTTGCTGGTGACCCCCTGACACCGGTGGTCCTTTCAAGCGGATATTTCCACTTGGACGCTGTCAAAAATGTCAAAATCTATTAGGAAGATTGCTGGGAAATTTATCCTTTGTGCGTTTCACACTCCGTTAGCTCTCCTGCAGCGCCGCCCTCAGGCCAAAATGTGAACTTTGAACACCAAATGTCTCCTAATCTCTCAGGCAGGTTGCTGTTAACTTTAGGCCGTCGAACCCGTTTTCATTGATGATCTCACCCGGGACGGTTTGTTTTAGCCACCGCAGCGTTGTGTCTTAAGGGATGGAAATGTCTCTTGGTTGGTTCATCTTTTTGGTCCAGACTGAAATGTCTCAATGACTATTGGACGGATTACCTTGAACATCCTCAGAGGATCAGCACGGCTGGACATCCTCTCTGAATGCTCGTGTGGTTTTGTGAACACTGCAGATTCTGTGGATGCTTAGGTGCGTTTGGTCCAAACAGACTGACGATGTGCCCTTGGATGTTGGTGTACTGAAAGTGTTTATTGTGACTCAGCCCTTTTATAACCACAGATACACCCACAGGATCTCAGTTTACCATCAGCACCCTTTTGTTCAGAGGATACATTCTTTCGAACACTCCCTGATGCATCATGGGTGATGAAAGCACAGAGTCTTTATTCAAGTGATGAAGTTTAACCGTTTCTTGTCATCTTTCAGACCTTGAACCTGGCGTACAGCAGCATATTTGGCTCCTACAGGAACTTCGTGGGTCCCCCACACATCAAGGTCATGTGCAGACTCCTGGGCTACCAGGGCATCGCGGTGGTGATGGAGGAACTGCTGAAGGTCGTCAAAAGCCTGGTGAGTAAGACACACTGTATTAAGGTATGTGGGAGGCGTAGTGCCATTGCTACTGCTGCAGAGCAGACTTCGAGAGGTGGCTCTCTTTGTTAGACCGAGGCTGATGTCAACGTGTAACGAATGAACAGTGAGGAAAAAAGGACTTTTGTTTGTGTGTCTGTTCTTCATCGTTGCCTCTGAACTGAGTATTTCAACTGTGCTTGTACAGCTCCAGGGCACCATAATGCAGTATGTGAAGACCCTGATGGAGGTGATGCCCAAGATCTGCAGACTTCCCCGCCATGAGTACGGCTCCCCAGGTAACCGGCCATGCAGCCTCTTCTTCTTGTGATCATTGAACCAATCGATTGGCCCAAATTAAAACTCATGAAAGCATCATTAAAGACTCGAGCCTCGTTACTATGCACATTTGCATTTTATTGAATTTTCTTGGAGAAACTGGTAATTCAAGTAATTTAAATGCTCCTTTTCTGCATCTGTTAACTGCAGTAAAATGATGAAAATGAAAACAGCTCACTTAGCCACGCCAGCTAAATTGCTGTTTAAGAGCCAAACTGTGCAGTCGCTAACACTGAGCTTCAAAGGTCCAGTGTGTAGGATTTTGTGGCATCTAGTGGTGAGAATGCAACCAGCTGAGTCTCCCTCACGCCACCCTTCACTAACATGCATGTAAGAGAACCTACAGCTTTCAAATATGAGGGAAGCTGGGTTTCCATTCAAATGTATCTCAAATTTTAACTGAATTTAGAGAAAATTGACAAAAGAAAATGTGAATGAAAGCTTGTTTCCATCCGCTGTTGTTATGTGATTATTAATTCATTGAGTTAAACAGAAGGTGGTGCGAACTCTCCAGATGGAAAATCATTCTATAATTAAGAGGGCGCAACACAGTGACGTGATTAAATTGTAGGAATCATGATGGAAATATGACGTTTCTGTTGTTTTATGTATTAATGTGAGGAAGATTTCAGCTGTTTGACTGAGCATAAACAGCTGATCAGTCATGTTAGTTAAGTGCCATGCTGGAAATTGTTCTAAAAAGGTGTTTCCCTCTCCCATTAAGCTCATTGATTCTGTTTAGAAAAAGGCAAAAAAACCACCTGAAGTGAGCGTTGATGAACACGACTGTTGTTACTGAAATGAGCTCTGCTGATAAACCTTGATCTAACAAATAACCTGCCATCAAATCTGCATGAAGCAGTAGAACAGATACTGAGGTTTGTACTGATTTTTCTCAGACGGTTTCCCCTTTTTTCCATGTAAATGCAGGAGAGCAGACTTAAGAACGAATCACACTGAGTTCCCTCATTTAGACCTGTGAAAATGAGCCATGCTGCCTCACCAGCAGAGCAGATGACTGCGGTCCACCTGCTGCTGCTGTGATGGACAGATGAGGGCTACTTCGCTGTCACTAAATAAAGTGGGAGATGAAACATTTAGCTTGTTTTTCTCGTCAGGTATCCTGGAATTCTTCCACCACCAGCTGAAGGACATTGTTGAGTACGCTGAGCTCAAGACGGTGTGTTTCCAGAACCTGAGGGAGGTGGGCAACGCCATGCTGTTCTGTCTGCTGAGCGAGCAGAGTCTGGTGCGCAACAATGCAGAATTTCACTCATTCACATGCAGATCAAGTGTATTTTCACACCTTCACGTGTTTTTGACCTTTCCTGTATCTGTCTCTCAGTCACAGGAAGAAGTCTGTGACCTGCTGCACGCTGCACCTTTTCAGAACATTCTTCCAAGAGTCCACGTCAAAGGTAAAAACGCAGAGAGAGCAAACAGCTTCTTTACGAACAGAGAGGTGCGGCTGCTGTTTTGAGTTCAGTGTTACGGAGTTAGTTCATCCAGCGTGTCGTCTGTCCACATCGGATGAAGACGCTCGAAGGCAGAGTGACGCGCAGGCTTTTAGAGAAGTGAAACACTGTGATCATTTCAACGAGAGGACAGTGGCAGATATTTTCAGACCGTCTTTCCTGCAAGGCGTCTGTAGTGTCTCACCCGCTTGTAGAAATAGAAAAATAGTTGTGCAACGAATGGAAACGAAGAGAGCAAGACAAACCCAGCTGGCCAATCACGATGTAAGGAAAGTGTGTGAGGAGGAGGAGCTGCTGACGATCCGATAAGCAGTTCTGATCAAAGGTTTTTCTTACCGTCAACAGATTCCACTTAAAGTCCAGAATCACTTCCTGTTCACTGAACCGTTCATTATTTACTGTGCCGTGTTTTTAACGCTCTGAGTGAATCCATGCTCTCTGTGCCCTCAAAAATCCACATAATGGGACATAAACAGTGGCTCCCATGGCACTCAAACAGGAGAAAATAGCGCATTTGAACTTTCCAGCAGCAGATCAATACAAATTTAGTGCTTCAGTGAGAGCTTATGGCAGCACGGTGATGTGTGTGAGTGAAGTACTGTGAGTGTTTGCATTGTGGAACGACGGCTCTTTGTGTGTTTTTGGACAACAAAGCAGCTCTAAAGCACAGAGGAAGAAACTATCAGGCTTTGGATACACAGACTAGACTTTGTTGATTTGTTGACAACAAGAAAACTGCAGACTGTCTCCAGATTTATCTCACCACGCTTTTCTTCTCAGAGGGGGAACGCCTTGACGCCAAGATGAAGCGCCTGGAGGCCAAATACACGGCGCTGCATATGGTTCCGCTGATCGAGCGCCTCGGCACCCCACAGGTACGGCCGGTCTGGTACCTCTGCCGTGTCACAAGTCAAAAACTCGGACCCGATGATCTGTTGAACATCACGGCTCTTTTTCCCTTTCTCTCCCAGCAAATAGCCATCGCTCGTGAGGGCGACCTCCTGACCAAAGAGAGGCTGTGCTGCGGTCTGTCCATGTTCGAGGTCATCCTCACCCGCGTGCGAGGCTTCCTGGAGGACCCCATCTGGCGCGGGCCGCTGCCCAGCAACGGCGTGATGCACGTGGACGAGTGCGTGGAGTTCCACCGCCTCTGGAGCGCCATGCAGTTTGTGTACTGCATCCCTGTGGGAGCCCACGAGTTCACAGTGGAGTGAGTGCACAGCGCACGCCACATCCTCTCGCCGCATGTGATGTCGAGCTGTTATTCACGCGCCCCCTGTCCTGTTTTCCAGGCAGTGCTTCGGAGACGGCCTCCACTGGGCCGGCTGCATGATCATCGCCCTCCTGGGGCAGCACAGACGCTTCGACATCCTCGACTTCAGCTACCACCTTCTCAAGGTGCAGAAGCACGATGGCAAGGACGAAGTCATCAAGAGCGTGGTGAGTGGGAGAGACGAGGACTAGCGGCGGCGTCATATACGATGGCAGTTAATGGAGACTCAAGGAAGTTGCTCCACCCACCCAAGAAGTAGTCCAGCACATAACCCCACGCACAACTTGATGTTTAGGGTTTTTTGTATGAATTAAACAAACCAGATATAATGTGTTAACTGGTTAGCTTTAGAGGTGCTAGCAGCTTTGGACTGAGCCAAGCTAGCTGTTTCCACGTTTTTCAGTCTTTATGCTAAGCTAAGCTAACTGGTTACTTGCTGTAGCTTCATATCAAGCATACAGACATGAGAGTGGTATCGATCTTCTCCTCAAACTCTGCAAAAACACAAGAGTCAAACTGTTCTTTAAAGGCCCAGAATCCATATGAAGCACCCAAAGTTCCAAAGGAAGGCGTCACGTTGGGTTTTGGGTCATTGTGGCTGCATTTCTGACTATTTTCAGATTCTTAACAAACCAATCAGTTGATTAATGGAAAAAATAATCAGCTGATTGACCCATAATGGAAATAATCATTAGCTGCAGTCCTGCACAAAATAGTTCAAAATGAGCTCCAATTCAACCAAGTAGAACAGTAAAATCCTGCTTTTGCATGACTGCATGAGTCATAATGAGATCAGTTATAGCAGAACAGTCACAGGGGACTTTTTCCTGCATTGAGTACTTATACTGTATTTTCCTGATTATATAGACACACCTTTACTTGTAACTTGTATTTTTCAGTGTGGTATTAGTAGTGTAAGACCTGACAGGACGCTGATCAGACCCAGAGAGAAAACTTGTCCGCTTGTTTTCTTCGTTTCTGCAGATTATTCTCACTGTGTTCTTATTTCCTGCCTCTTTCAGCCACTGAAGAAGATGGTCGACAGAATCCGCAAATTCCAAGTCCTCAACAACGAGATTTTTGCCATCCTGAACAAGTACCTGAAGTCTGGAGACGGAGAGAACATGCCGGTCGAACACGTCCGATGCTTCCAGCCGCCGATACACCAGTCGCTCGCCAGCAGCTGAGGCGCCTCCGCCACCGTCGATACCGTGGACCGGCGTGAAGCCCCAGACGCCGTCAGCATGACCAGACTGTCCGCAAATATTCCTCCTCACTTACTTTAGGTCTTCAGTAGCAAAGGACCATTAAATGTAAGGAAGTTGGGCCACATTTTTTGTCAGAATAATTTTTTTTGTATTCACTTGTGCCTTATCAGAAATGAATAGATATTCCCCCTTTTTGGATGAACTATTCTTTGTTTTATACTTGCAGAAAGCAATAGATCAGGGAAGGGAAATTAGTTTTATCAGATGAGTATTTAAGGTTTTGCAGTGGTGGAATATTAAGGGCGAGCAGCCGCCTGTTTTAAGCGGGGGTGGAAGTAAATCTGTATTTTCTATATTGTTGAACACGCATGCTAAACATTTTAAAAGGAAATTGAAAAGTAACAAAGCTCATACTCATGTTAAGCATTTATTCACTGTGCCTTGTGTTTCAAATGTTTTAATCATTTTAATTCAATAAATATGTAACAAATCTGTTGGTTCATCTCGAGAGCTTTTCATGTAAACGCTACAAAAAAAGTTCAGAATGACTCCCAACAAAAATTGTTGTTCCCGTCAAGTATCACGAAAAAAAACCCCTCAAATTATTGTGACTGTCCTTTGAACTGTAGTCATCGTCAGCAGGACCTCGTATAGAATATATATTAAAACCTTTATCGTTTTGATTTATAGAAAGTAAGTCAGTGCATGAATATACATGTACATATAACAAAACGCGTCTTAAAAAACTCATATTTACAGCGCTACAGAGGAATGAAATTAAGTTCTAATTAACTGAATATGAGCAGGTCATATTCTGAGAAAAGTAAGGCAAATTAAAACCTTAAATACAATCCACTGGTCCGCCCAGCTCGCTCTGCCCGTACAGCTGATTGTCTTATTGTTTTCATACGCCGTTACGTCGCCATGGTTGGTGAGTCAGTCAGGGAATGGAGGAAAAAAAGTTCCTTAATGATCCGATGAGCAAGTCATCGCCCCGTTTCTTCTGGAGACGCTTTCAAAAGGCAAGCCCATTTCTCTGTCCTCCATGTCCTCGTTGGACTCGTTATGCAGCAGTTCGTAGGTGCTGTGGGACCCCATGCCGTTGGCAGCGGGGAAGGCTCGTTCCTCCTTCCTCATGGACACCGCGAGCGAAGCCCAGCTGACGCTGACGTCTTTGAAGGCGTGGAGCAGGAAGATGCCCACGATGATGGTGAGGAAGCCGCTGAGGGTGCCGATCACGTCGTCCGTGCCCATGTGCCCCCACTCCTTGAAGAGGATGGCCGAACAGGTGAGCACGGACGTGGTGAAGAACACATAGTAGATGGGAGTCACCAGGGAGGTGTTGAATATGTCCAGTGCCTTGTTCAAGTAGTTGATCTGCGTGCTCACACAGGCCACCAGGCCCAAAAGCAAGATCCACGCCAGAGGGTCTTTCACAACGTTTTTCCCGGCGATCGCCTCCTTGATGGCGATACCCAGCCCTTTGACGCAGGACACCGACAGAGCCCCGATCACCGAGCAGATGGTGATGTAGACGAGGATGTTGGTCTGACCGTGGCGGGGGCCCACAACAAAGATGAAGATGAGGGCCATGATGATGACAAGAGTGGCGAAGAAGAAAAACCCTAAGATAAAGGGAGTAAAGGGGCGTTAAGTTGGACTAAATGTGAATATGAAGAGAAATCAAGCAGATTAGGCATCATTTTGATGTGGAATATCTGGACTTTGCTTCAGTCTTTTAATATTTTTGTTATAAAGACTGACTGGGATGTAAACTTCGGTATAAAATTTATCTGGACAGGATCTCTGGCGTCCACTTTGTTCTGTACCTGGATCAACCAGCTTCTTGGTCATGTGCTCCAGGCTGCTGATCTCTTCCTCTTGCGGAGCGTGGATTACCATGGTGGTGGAGCCCAGGATGCTGAGCAGGCAGCCGAGCTTCCCATGCAGGTTTAACCGCTCCGTCAGGAAGTACGACGACAGCACCGCGCTGCAATGACATGTACAGTCAGCCACAGAGAGCCATTTCGAAATGTGGGGAAAAACTCAGTGTGGACAAGGTTTAAACCTCCAAGGCATGCAGCGAATCAGCTGTACCTGACGAGCACACTGAGCGCGCCCAGGGGTGTGACCAGAGTGGCAGGAGCGAAGGCGTATGCTGCAAAGTTGGCTGCTTCACCAGCTCCCACTGTAAAGGATTAAGACACGTTAAGTTAACTACCGAATATAAAAAGGGCGACTGTGTTGTAATTGGAGTTTTATGTGCGCTGCAGCAATGTTTAGTACAAAGATTGCCTCCCATATAAGCACAGCGGGTGATTTTCAGGTCAAACCAGAATAAAAAAACCCACCCAGTTTGAATGGAGACATCTAAGCATCATCATTTCCACTTTAACTACAGGGTGCCATCACTTACTTGATAGTAAACCAGCCCACCAGAGCCATTCTTTCAGATATGCATGACCACCCTGACCTGAGGAGCGGAAAAACAAAGATTGTAGTGATTTCACTCATTCAAAATAACATCTGCAGGCAAGCAAAGTCTGACTTCAATCAATCAATCACGGCTACATGTCAGGTGGCTGCACCTGAGCTGAGCTGAGCTGATAGGAAAAGGGGAAACGGTGAAGTTAATGATTATAGAGGTTATAGAGATTGTAGAGAGCGCTGATGACTCACACACAGCAAGCGTGATATGTCGGAAAGGTTATATCAGATGTTAATGGGCTGACTCCACTGGTTTGACTTCTAAAATGACTTTCAGCGTTGCACAACTAAACCAGGGAGTGCCTCAACTAAACTGACAAAGACGCACAATTTGCTCCTCGTTTGCTTGGTTGTAACGTGCGTTCACACACTACCTGCTCGCATCGATCCCTTCCTCGCCAGCCGCAAAAGCCCTTTCTTCTTGAGGATAAAACTGCCTCCGATGAAGATGCTGGAGCTGATGGCCAGTCCCAGACCGATGTAAAAGTCATACTTCCCTCTGTCCTGACCCATGCTGAGGCTGGATGTGTTGGTGTGGTCTGTCACATTTACGACCAAACAGTGCAGATGCTGACCAAAGGTGCAGTTCTGGCCAGACCACACACCTGAGTGAAGAGCACATGGAGGACAGCAAAGCATGCATCAGCTGCTGAGAGAAAAAGTCAAAGTGAGGTATTTCTTTTGCCAAAAGCAACGACCTACCGTCTCCACAGGTGATGTTACAACCTGGCAAACCATAGCTGGATGTGGGGGAAAAATCCACCATAGTGACATATAAGAGCTATCGAGCTTTACAGCCGGCTGGTCCCACACATACAAAAAGAAGTGACAGCGAAGAAACCAACCGGTTGTTTAGGTGTTGTACTTGAAAAGCTTTGCCTAACCATTCTCGTGTCATGACACAGGAATCCAGGAAGTGGCACGCCACTCAGGTAAATGTTTACTTGGGTACGCTAGGTGCAGCTCATTAACCGCTAGCGCAAAGCCGCCCTTTACCGTCTGTCTGTGAGATAATTACTCGTCAATCAACTGTCACGAGACGCATATCAGAGCCAACAGCTATATAGTGGTGCCAAAAGGTCACACTCGGGTTGTTTTTGACACTACTTAACAGCGTGAACATCCCTTGTTAGCCACGTTAGCTCACTATTGCGCGACGGCTAACTGCTCGGCTAGCGAAATCAGTTAGCATTGACTGCGGAACTGAGCGTCGGTCGCTTGCTATCTTTTAAAAGTCATAGAGTTAAATACCTGCTCAAATGTGGCTGGTTCCCCCGATAAGAAGAAAGTGTTGGTGGCTGGAGGTTAGCTAATAGCTAGCCTTCTTCTTGCCTCCGTGGCTGACCATCTCATACTGCTCTCTCCACGTTCAGCCAGCACCGACACCGCTTGACGACTGCCGCACTGCGAGGCTCTTCTTCGGCGTGAAGCCGGAGATGTGACCGCTGAACTGTGTGCCCCCGCAGGCTGAAGACCAGTACCGCAGAGACAACATGATCCACCAGAGCTGGATTCAGTAAAAATTAACAGCTCTGCCCTGTCTCTTATATTAAAGTTGTCCTTCATGGATTTATAGTTGATATATGAGTATAAAAACACTGTAAGTGGTGGTGTGATTCAAGACCATGCACATGAATAAAATGTGTGGGGAAATAAATTTAATTAATTAGTTTGACAGAATGAGTCACCAAATGAGAATGAAACCTGATTTATAATCTAATAGATACATAATCTAAATAATCATAATGTCAATAATATTTTCATAGCAATAGCTGAATTTTACTTTTGTATATAATGTACATATATATAGTTATTTTTTATTCTGTATTCAGTTTTTTGATCTTTTCTTTGTGTGTCTTTTATTGGTAACAATTTAATTTCCTCAGCATGGGATTAATAGTTTCATTTTATCTGGACATATTGGGTTAGTTTCTTATTTATCCAAAAACCTGCATTAAAGAGCTCTAAACTGACAATATTTACAGGTGATATGTAACTACTTTCATTTAGTTTAATACTTCATAAATCAAGCAAAATAACCAATCCCTCGTCAAGGAAAGGACAGTGTATTTCTCACAGACCTTCAGCACAACAAATGCTTGTCAAAACCGGCACAAAGCTGACACATCCAGAGGTGGAAATGAGTGTAAACAATCATATAAAGTCAATAAATAATCCATGATCCAAATGACGTTTTAGTTACACATGTACACCATGTAGCAATAAGACAGAACAGCCAGCGGGCACAGGACAAAAGTTTATATTTGGCATATCAGCTTTACAAATCCATCCATTAGAATCCATTTACAAATCCATTAGAGAAAACGTTGTTGATGCTGTTTGTACAACTCCTGCTCTAAAGAGACTGCTTCTGAAATTACACTGAATAATTCAGAGGCACACTGAAGGAGTCAAAGAGGGGGTGATCCCACACAGTCCAGCATCTGATGTGCCTATTAAAGCCTTGAGGGCAACACTGAAGTAAACAGCAGTATTTCCTGTGTTTGACAAACTGACTGTTCCCCAGGTTGTATTTGAGTGTGACAGTCTCATGATGAAGAGAGTTGCACACGTGAGCATCGAGGAAATGAATGAAGGAATGAATGTAATTACACAGTAAGTAAGAAGAGTTTCATAAACTGAAACTGCGAGCAGGTTCAAGTAAAACATTAAGTGAAAGTAGTTATAAACACGCAGTACAACATAAATAAACAGAATAAGCAGATATTTACAAAAATCAGTGGAGCTGATGAGATCAAACATTAAATTTATTGTCTTTGTACTGCTTTTAGTTGAGTATATGTTAAAAAAGGATTAGCTAATTATCACATTATTTGTGTTTTACACAGCTAATAAAGGCAATATATTCAATGTTTGACCTTAGTGTTTTTTGACTCAGGCTTTTATGAAGGCATCTCAATCAGTCTGTCTTCTTCTTCCAAGTGAGCAAAGCCTCCTGGGAAATGCGGAGTAAAACCACCCCGACACACACTGTCGCCAGGCCGCAAAGCATGGCGAGGCTGTCGGTTAAAGTCAGCGCAGTCCACTCCTTGAAGAGAAGAGCAGAAGCGAGAATAACGGTGGATGTGAAGGTCACATAGTAAATGGCTTCAAACACGTTGGAGCTGAAACACTGCAAGGCCTTGTTGATGAAGAAGAACTGTATCAGGATGCTGACAGCCAGCGTCCCCAGCAAGCCCAGGAAGAGAGCCAGAGCTCTGCCGCTCGAGGGCCCTCCTCCAAAGACGTCCTGCGCAACCAGGCCGAGTCCTTTGCTGCTCGGAACGGTGAAGCTTCCGAGGAGGGAACATATGGAGACGTACACCATGATGTTTGATGTGCCGTGAGCTGGAGCAATCCACACAATTAGTATGACCAGCAGCAGGGCCACCAAGAGGGAATACAGTACAAACCCTGCAGGATGAGAAATGATATTGTCATTTACATTATATTATATATTCTTACTGGCGTGCTTGCAATTCTGCGGTGTACCTCATCTTTAATAATTCTAGAGGACACGTTTGTCAATTCAGTAGAGTGAATCAAAGGCAAAAACACAAAGAAAACTGACGTCACCTGGGTCCAGCAGCCTCTCCTCTAACTCCAGCCTTGACGTCACAGTCTCTGCTTTGGGGGCATGAATGATCAGCACGACGGAGCCGCAGCAACATAACACACAGCCAAGCTTTCCCAGGATATTTAAATGCTCCCTCAAGACCCGAGAAGCCAGCACAGCCCTGCATCACACAAATACAGCATGGCAAGGCAATTCATCGAGTCCTGCAAGTGGAACAGCTTTAAACCTTGACTCTGCTCTCTTGTGCTTGATAAACATAAAATAATACAGCGACACAATGAGATTAAAGCTGCTAATGATGGCTTAATATCATGAGACCAAAACTATCTATACCGATTGAAATTGGATTAAAATGAACTATTTTTATGTTAAAAATGAGAACAAAAGGGTTAATAATTAACCACAACTTCACAGTACCTGAGATAACAAACTAGCTGGATCAGTTAATGTCTGCTACGACTCAGATATAAGGACAAATCTCTTCAAAATAATTCTGCATGGTGTCTCTAGTTTGATCCACACATATTTCAACATCAAGATAAATGCTAAAGAAAAAACACCCAAAAGAATCCAATTCTCAGACTTACCCAAATAACACTCCCAGTGCCCCCAGTGGTGTCACAATCACAGCAGGGGCCACATTGTATGCCAGGAAATTCCCAATTTGACCAACAACCACTAATGGGATTCACAAACAGATGTGTTACAACATGTAGCATCAAACATTCATGGAGAAAAGTGTTTTAAATGAACACGTGATTGACTCTGTTCAGAACTCTGGTTTCCAGCGGTAATTGAACTGCGCATCCAGGGCCGACAGAGGGCGCTGTACTCACTGGACAATGTGCCACTCCACCACACCACGTCTGTGAGGTACGAGCCTCCTACGGAAAATACAGTGAAGAGTTTAGTCTGCGGCTTCATCTGACTTCATGATATAATTTATATGGCTTCCCCACTTCTGCCCGTGAAGACATTCTTAAAGAAACCCTTCTGTCCGCCAGCTTCTCTGCTGTTTCTGTCTACCTCTGTCGCGGGAGCGTAATATTCCCTTTTTTTGAAGCACAAATGTCGACCCATTGATGAAACTTGATATCACTGCTATCACTACTCCAGTTACGGGCAACGAACCGCTACTTGGTTCGGAGACAGTGGCCATGACAGTGGCTGTTATTTATGAGGTTTGGCTTCACTAACAGGATGATTGAGAGTCTGTAGGCTAACTTCCTGGTTCGACTCAGGAAGTGAGATGCTGCGCATGCGCAGCTCCGGCTGCTCTCACTAAATGATAAACTTTTCACTTCAAACAGTTCATAACATAATTTACTAATTGCCTCCACGTTGAAGTGAGATGTTGTGTGTAATTTTCATGCTCACAAAAAACCGTCCGATATTATCAATCAGTGAAATGACACTTTAGGCCCATTTTTAAAGGGACCACATAAAGCAGTGCCTGCTGTAGTTACTGTGTTCTGCTATAACTGATCAGTTCTGTTAAGTGCAAATTAGAGAGGAGAGGGTCCTTCACGCTGGAGTAAGAGGTGCCTGCCTTGTGAACGTCATTCTTCATTGTAAAGATGAATCTTCCTCCTACCTACAAAAATATCCCCTTGAGCAAAAAAAGGATTCAGTCTGAAATGAACGGTCAAGCATTACACTCTCAATCTCTCATTCTGCATCTGTCTTTCTGCTGGAGTTTCTTTGAGCAACACAACAAATGCTAAAACACAGTTTTTTGCCTTTTCATGAGGCAGATATTGTACAGTGTCAATAAGATTATTATTATTATTATTATTATTATTATTATTGATCCCACATTGGAAATTTAGATGCTACAGATAGCAGATATCTTGATATTCCTTCTGAAATATCTCTTTGGTCTGTTGTGGAAAACATGACCTTACATTCAAAAATCTAAACTGTAGACAAGTTGATAATTGTGAAATGGTCAGTGGTCAAAAAGATAAATAGGTAGCAGCAGACAGATTTAACAACAGATAGCAAAATTACACAGGCATGATAACGGCTTTAAGGTGGTATAAAATCAGTATTATTCAATAAACTCTATCATTAAATAAACATAAACTATGTGAACAATGTAACTGTGGCTAAATAAATCATCTGTGAAGTAAATATCCCCACCCTTTCCTTGAGACACACCGCCGCCTAGCGGACACATCCCCTTCACTAGGCCAACCCCGCCCCTCCTATGTCCCGCCTCAATCCAAAAGGAGCGCACCTTTTAAAACACCGGCCGGTGCGAGCGGGCGGAGTAGAATCTGTGGCGAACGGATCAGCTCGTGTGAGAAACCCCACCTCAGCGGGCTGTTGTGGTAAAGAACAATCGCATTGAGTCTGCCAGTTAAGGCTACGTAATTTGTTTCCATGCCTCGTGCCCCAGTGCGCGACCTGTCAATCAAGTCCATTATGAACGGCTTGTTAATGCAGCAAAGCAGCTGAGGGGACGAGAATAGCTTGAGAAGAGACCGCAGGTAATTTAAAGAAATTTGTTGGCAGAATTGACATGTTACCCGTCGTGTTGCTGAACTCGCCGGGACGCTGCATGTCGTTCGGTTCAGTGTCATGTCACAGGAGCTTGTTCATCGTAGCCTGGATGTTGAGAGCTGGTTTAGCGCTAGCTAGCTAACGCTGTGTTAGTACTAGCTGTATAGCAAGCTAAGTAGTTAGCCTTAGCTTGTAAGCTAATGTGAACGTTACCGAGCATTAGGTGTTGCTTAATGAGCGTGCTGATGCTGTGTCAGTGTGTTATTACCCTCCGGGCCCGTGTTTATTATCATATATGATAACAAGGTTACAACCACTTTATCAAGGTTAACAGAGACTGTGCCCTTGCTAGCATTTAATGCTACGATATTCTCGTTTTCCTCCCAACGTCTCATGTAACGTTAGAGCTATGGATACATCTTTGGCCTTAAAGTCTGGCGTTAATTATGTTAATCAAGCTAATGCAAGGTACAACGTATAGTTACATGTCACAACTGTAATTTTTAGATTGAGATAGAAAGTTGCGGCTATAATCGCATGTATAATTTAAGAGTTACAGTTAAGGATAAAGCATTTTGAGTAACGTTACTTCAGACATTCACGAGAAGAGCAGCAGTGTTTAGATGTCACCCAGCTGATGTTTAATATTAGTTTGGGTATTACAAGACCTGTCCTTGACGTGGGAGTGACTCAGTCCTGTGTTTTGAAAAGTGGCGTTGGGGTTCTCTTTTGTTTACACCTAGCTGATAATCCTGGTTGGTGTTGGCATGTTCTCTGACTGAATGGTTGGTTAAGCAGTTTTTGTCTGACTGTGTAAGTTCACCAGTTTGAGGTAATGTTAGTGTCAGTGTTCATCTTGAAACAGATTGTTGTTAAACTGCTTTTTTATTCGTCAAAAGAAACAGGTTTGGAAAGGAGCCTGCTGATGTTTGGCGAAAAGCTTCACCCTCATTGCTTCACAAGCACTTTATAATGTCTGGCATTCTCAGCTGATTTTCATCTTACCTTGACTAATTAATTTGTCTCGTATCATAACACAGCCTTTCTTTATCTTGCAGGTTGGCTGCGTTTGCAGCCAGGAGAGGAGCGGGGAAGATGCCCTCTCCATCTTTTACGCTCGATGCTCAGCTGAGATTTCATGACAAATGGCTGAAGATAGACTTACAGGTATGTGTATATAAAGGAGTGATTCATATGAGAATTGCTGCTTTTTCAGATGGAGAGGACTGCGTGATGTTTTGTGTCCTTGGTCACATGTGACTGAGGAGAAGAGGAAATCTGCCACGTTTGACAGTATTTTTCATCTTTGCCTCAGCTGCAGCGTTACATTTTCCTTTATTGACTCAGAAAATGTTGCTATCTTGGATTATTGAGTCCATTAATCTGCATCTGCTGCAGCAGTCCTGGATGTCTTTCGCTATCTAAAACAACCGTTCAGCTGAGCTTAATTTAGAAACTGCTTAATTTCCGAATTGTTGTGAGTCTGACTGTCACACCATGTTGGGGATGAACTGCAAAACCTTGAAACCGTGATGTCTCGATAGCAAGTGTCTGATCTCTCTTTTTCCGAAACATTTTTTCTATGATGCCAGGCAGTGAACGCACCTTACCGTCGTTAACGTAAACATCCAAAATGGTCAGAATCAAACGGAGAGTTGAACAGCAGCAGCGCCGTACTGCAGCCGCTGACCTGCGAGTTGCATCAAGCCTCTTGTGCAGATGATTATTGTTTTTCCTTCAATGTGAAAAGAGATGTAGCCTATAATTTTCCACTAGGTTTGGGTGAAAAGCTAATAAAAAAAAGATCTCTGTTGTGAAAACAAGCTCATGTTGGTTGTAATTATGAGGTCTTTTATCAGTGTATGACAGATTTAGAGAAGGGTGAGATACAACGCTCCGTATCCACCGCCTGGTGGTATGAAATAGGCTGTGACGTGAGCCCTCTGCTCTCACCTCCACACGCTGCAGCCTGTCTGTGCTTACCCTGAGCTTGAAAACTGGTTCGCACGACCAAATGAAGACTAAAATTGGGGAAGGGTGTCATGTTTTCCCATCGTCGCAGCTCTCGCCAGTTCTGAAGGCAGCTTATGTCTGCTCTGGTGTCATCTGTGAGCTAACATGTTTTTGACATTTAAGACATTAGATCCTTGAAAGCGAGGGCTCGGCTTTCCACTTGCGAATATTTCTTGTTAAAGCAAAGCTTGACTGGTGTACCACTTGGGTGATGACACAGATTTCGCGGTCATTGAATCCTTGAATCAGTTTGAACTCGGTGATAAAGGAGCTATTTTGTACTCTTATTCTTTTACTTTATTTTATGTTATTAGATTATTAGTTTGTCTGTGTTAGTTTTCTTAACTTGCTCGTGAAGCCTGCACAGGGGATTTCCTTCCACAATCGAAACAGATGTAAGAATTTGTGTTTGCTCTAAATGTTTGAAACTCTAAAGAGGAGTGAAGTATGGGCACGTTACACCCGTAGGAATGGTTATTTTTAATTGCACTGGTGTGAAGACAATATTTTTACATGGTAAAGCAGCTCAAAACAAGCTAACCCCAGTTCACTGGATCACTTTCAGCTGCGATTACAATGCCTTCATAATGTGATAATATCCTCTCTGTGACACACTGAGGCAGAACTTACAAAGCAAACACATGCAGATGTGAACTCACGTGATTTTACTAATGTCTCGTGCTGATTTTCTGTTTCTTCCTTCCTTTTCCAGCGGGCATTCTCTCCAGAGGGACTGAGTGAGATGTGGAATGAAATGGTAAAAGATGAGGAGATAACATTCAACGGAGAAGAATCAGCTCACCCAGGTACAGCACTGAGAGGTGACAGCATCTGTTAACCCTCTGTGTTTTTCACAGCTATACACAGTGCTGCTGTCCATTTACGATGGCACATTTTCACTCACTCTCCGAGGATGTGAAGTGAGCCGGGGGACAAGGTCGGGACTTAACCTTTGTGATGGAAAAGATGGTTAATGTCAGAATTTCTTTTGGTTATTTCAGAGGATTGCACTGACTGCTTTGGAACCCAGAAGAAGGATGAACCCAACGACAAAGAGAAGAAAGAGGAGGAAGAGACGTCGACATCTGTACATCACTCCATCATTGAGACGTGGGACTGGGGCCGGCAGCCAGGTGAGAGGGGACCTGAACGACACCAGAATGTGTGAAGCTACAAAATATCCCGCTGACCCGCTGCTACGACGTTGCCCCGTCCTCCCGTTGTGGCTCTTGTTATTTAACGCCTTTCTGTTTCCAAGTAGGGTAATTAATACCATGTTGACAGCAGACGGTTTCACAACACCTAAATGTCGAGTAGATTCAGTGATACTGATCATTTCGACACATGGTCAGCCTCTCTGTTTATCAATTTCACGTCTGTCAGGCCCTGCTGACGTGTGCGTGTTTCGCTGGCACGTGATGTGTGGAAACTCTAAAATGACAACTTGCAGCCTGAAGGTCTGCGTGGTTATTTTTACCCCTCTGAGTGTAATCTTGGTAGGCGTTATAATGTGGCCCAGTGCGGGGTAGCGTCTCTCACCCTTGCTGTGTTTACTGGCGGGACTGGGTGGGACGGTGTCATGGTGGTGGGAGATAAGCGCTGGGCGGTGGGGGGGAGGGTCTACATGCTTACTGAATGCAGACTTTGCAGTAGCTCCATGGCTGCTTGTCTCTTTTTTATTTTTATTGACCGAGTCGGGGAGTCACACTGGTCTGCTTGTACAGTGAGTGAAACTGGATCGCTGCACGGACGAGTGCTCTGTCATTGATGCTTAAAGTTCAAACAGCATACTTCCTGCTTTTCCATTGAGTGGCCAGATATTTGGAACATGTTGATCTCAGCAGTTAGAGCCCAGACCCAGCCTATTGTTTGAAACCAGGTTGGTGCAGGGAGATCTGCTCTGATTCTTAGCCGTTGATGTGTTTTACCTCTTTTTTTCCGCGCTATGTCTTTTTACAAGGAGTTCTTGAACCCTCATGAATTTGGTTGTTCTCCAGCAGAAGTAACTTTTTAGCCATGGGTGATGCATAATGAACACTTAGAGACTTGTCTGAGTGGGATTCATATCTGTCCTGACAGCTGAGCACAGCTGACTGTAGTGTGGCTCATACAACCTCAGGCCAGTCTGGCTTACATAAAGCTTAAGTAGATTTCAGACCAGCTATTTTGGCCCATCTTTTCCCCCCTGCAGCGCTGCTGTATAGACACATAATAAAGCATTTTCTATTGAACGGGATCAGAACAAAGGCATGTTTGTGCTAAAGGCCAGTGGGGAAAATTTTGACAATGGTGAATATTATTTTTATTTTTTAGCAGCTTTTGATTTGTGTGGTTGTTAATAGAAAAGTACAGAACCTTCTAAACACATAATACATTGTCAGTTTTTATTTAAGCCTTACAATCTGAACTGTATATGACACCCTCTAGTACTTAGATATTAATTAATATTTGGATTTTAAACCGGATTGCAGCTTAAATTATTAAAATTCAGGATTTACAATAAGGAAAAAATACTTTCACTGTTGGATGTTTCTGTTTGTCCTGTATCATCTGCTTTAAAATGTGAGTTTTCATGGGCCGTAAAATGGATTTTTGAAGCATAGCAGACGTTTTAGATGGCTTATACTTTTTCTTTTCCTCCTCTGAAAGACTTTATGTCAGATTTATGGTGAACAGTTACAATATATTGCATTTACTGCAAATGCATTTTTACATATTTTAAGAAAAGTCTTGAATTGCAGAAGAAAAATCTTAGATTAGACTTAAAACTTTAAGGGGAAAATAATAGTTTTCAATATTGAAGTAAGACAACTACTCAAACCATAAGTATTTACAGTACAATAATAGATTTTAAATAATAATACACACGCGGTCAATACGTATTTTGAATAATTTCACGCTCAGGATTGCTGTTTTCTCGTGTGTGTAGATGAGACTGAGCTGAAGGACTGTCTGATGGTCCTGGTTGACGACCAGCAGAAGCTCTCCGCTCAGATGGCCAAAAGCACCCTGTCTGCCCAGCGCCTGCGGCAGCGCCTGGTCATCCTGGAGCGCTACCTCATCTCTCTGAGCCACAGCATGATGGAGGAAAAGTACAAGGTCCGCTGGAAGACGCCCCCCAGCCCACCGCTGCCTGCTGCCGACAATAAGAGGTAACAACAATTAATAATTAACTATAGATTGAGCCAAAACAGCCACAGTGTACATAGTACAGTGCAGCTTCTTCCTGGTATGTACGTATATGTGCCCGGCTTACAGGATTATTCATGCGTGTTTGAGTTAAACGCTACAGCTCAGTGTTTGAGTTCATACTGTGTTTTCCTCATGAAGGCCCCTTTAACACTCTCACAAATGCATCTGTTGTTAATCCCTGCGCATTTTGCTTTGCTCCTTCAGCCCTCGCCCGGCCAGTAAAGGCGTCGAAGGTTTGGCCAGAGTTGGCTCCAGGGCCGCTCTCTCCTTCGCCTTCGCTTTCCTGCGGCGGGCCTGGAGGTCAGGTAAGAATACTGACAGTGAAGATGTTGCGTGCCCTCGTGGTGGTGATGATAGCTGCTGTCATGGTAATGGAGCTCTGCTCAACAGCTGTTAATGAATGTGTTGCACCATGTTACACGCTGCTCATAGTAAACAACCCGGCATATTTCACAGCGCCATGTTTTTAGTCTTGTGTTGGCTGCATGAAGGACTGCAGGAGATCATGACCTGTAGGTAACATTCTTTCTGCTTTGGGATGGGATAATCAATACAGCTGCATCTGAGTGTGTGTCAATCACACCGTCTCTTTATGTCTAATAATGAACAGCTTTGGCTGCGTGAACTTAAAGTCCCAAACTGTTCGCTTGGCAAGCAGAGACACTGTTTTTGTTACGTGTGCTGATGTGAGGATGAGAGCTGCCTGTCCGCAGGGACTGGGTGGGAACAAAGAGCCGGCCTCTTCTAGCCTTCCTGTAACATGAGCAACACACACACGCGCGCGCGCACACACACACACACACACACACACACACACAGTTAAGCCCCTCTCATTCTCAGTGTAGCTGTATTCCTGGAATACGCTGCAAGAACAACAGAAGTGTAACAGTATGTTCTTTCAGCCACCACCTGCTGAATGATCACATGTACAAATCCTGGATGTTATGAAGCTTTTTTTTTTCGTTTTGCAGGATAACGACCATTTAATCTGATTGGTTGAATGCATGCAAGGTTGAGACCGTTTTCACCAATCATCTCAGAATCAATCAGTGGTTCTAAATAGTTTTTATTTCCTTTTGTAGAATACTTTTGAATGAGGAGGTCAGTTTTAGGCCAGATGCTGGTGGATTTGAGATGTTTGTATCATTATATGCATTAGCTTCATTTTAGATCCACATTTAGGGAAACGTGGGAAAGTATAAATGCCCTCATGCTGGGCCCGGCAGATTCTACATTTTATATGTTTGCACGCCCTCTGTGCAGTGTGTTGTGTCGCCATATATCAAACAGAAGCTCGTGTTTTACAGGAGATGATGCAGATCTTTGCAGCGAGCTTCTCCAGGAGTCTCTGGATGCCCTGCGAGCTCTTCCAGAGGCTACGCTGTTCGATGAGGGAACTGTATCATCGGTGTGGCTCGAGGTTGTCGAGAGGGCCACAAAGTTCCTCAGGTTCGTATTTACTGGTTAGCCGTTGTATTGTAAGATGTGTTGGACAATGTGTAATCTTCATGTATTGTCTTTTCTGGGACCAGTGATGTACATGGAAGTGCCAGCACCAAAGGCAACATTCCTCTTCAGGACCAGCACCTGGCCCTGGCCATCCTGCTGGAGCTGGCTGTACAGAGGGGCACTCTCAGGTAACCAGATACCCTGAATGCCTGCTGATTTGCTTATGCTGATGCTGCTGCAGATGAAAAGCAGTGCTACCTCTCTGCTCACTTTGTCTCTTTGTCGCTGTGTCTTTGCAGTCAGCTGCTGTCTGCCGTTCTGCTGCTGCTGCGCCTGTGGGAAAGCGGCACCAGAGAGATGGACAATGAGCGCTCCACCCAGGGAACCAGCGCCCCTCTGCTGCCCCTCCTGCAGCGCTTCCAGAACATACACAGCAGCAAGGACGAGCCCATTCCCGAAGAGGCAGCAGAGGTGAATTTTCCCCTCTCACTTTTTCTTTTCCCGTCATTTAATGAGAACAAGAAACCTCAAACAAAACGTCATCAAATGATGGTCTGTTGTGTGGTGTGTTGCTTGGAAACGCCTGTCTTTAAATACCCCCGTCGCTCTTTTCCTGCTTGATAATCAAGCTAATTACTTGGTTGATTGCTGTGATTTCCAGATCCTCACAGCCCCCCTGAGTCCAAATGAGAGTTTCCTGCGCTACCTGACCTTGCCTCAGGATAACGACCTGGCTATCGACCTTCGGCAAACAGCCGTGGTGATCATGGCTCACCTGGACCGCTTGGCTTCTCCCTGCAGTCCTCCACACTGCAACTCCCCCACATCACACAAGGTGACAACTCTGTTTTTAGCAGCTGACAATGTTTGAATCATTAGCTATCTTCTTTTGTAGGTCAGTGAACGTCACTGGTTCCTTCAATTGTTGCTTGAGTTACGTGTCTCTTTTTCATCTTTGTGCTATATATATCTCTGACTTTGCACTCAAGTCTTGCACTGCTCTATTTTAATTCACCCACTGTTTTTATATTTCATCATTGTTTTTTTATTTATGGTTTCAGCCGTCCACTGTTTTAAGTTTCATCCCTCTTCTGTCTTTTATTCCATTTAACGGTCATAACTGTATTTCATTGCTGTTGGCTGTCAGGCACTTTGTAACACTGGTTTTGAAAAGTAGCATTCAAATAAATGTAATTATTACTTAATTTTCTTCTTATTATGTACTCTGTTTCTCGTGTGAATCCTCCTTTGGATTCACAACGGTTATTAAAATACTGTGCATGAAATTCATGCCAGCCTCTCTCATTTGATTATGGTTAAGTATGTCTGCCAAAGGGGACATTACAGCCAGAGTGGCAGACAATCACCATGAGACTGACTTTGTCTCGTTTTGTTCCAGGGAACCCTGCAGGAGGTGATCGCATGGGGCCTGTTGGGCTGGAAGCTTTATGCCAATGTTAATGGGCCCATTCAGTGTAAAGCTCTGTCAAGCCTTGGAGTCACACAGATTGTCTGTTCAGAAAAAGGTTTTCTCATCCTGTCCAGCAGTGGTGCTGTTTACACCCAAAACTACAAGAGCACAACCCTGGTCAGTTCTGTTACACGTGTTTTCAGTTTATCAGTGTATTCTCTCCAATGAACTCGCGGTACTCAGAAAGAAGAAGTAGCCTCTGCAGATTGAGTCACCCAGTTGTTTTGTTGCAGGCTCCAATGCTAATCCACTGTCTGAGCTCCAGAAAGATTGTGAAGCTTGCAGCTCATCCTGATGGGCAGCACTACTTGGCCTTGTCATCCAATGGGGAGGTGTTCTCATGGGGCTGCGGCGACGGAGGCCGCCTTGGACATGGAGACACCACGTAAGAAACCAGAGACAACCCCAATCTGCTGTCTAATTTCCAGGGCCTCTCTAATTTTGCATTGCTATTCAATATAAAGTAGCCTAATTGAGAGAGTAATGTAGCCTAAATGAATTATTGATCTAACAGATGCTGAAGTTATACATTAATTACATCCCAAGTCCAGGATGATGCATTCATGTTTTATGTTATTACACAAAAGAAAGCTGCCACTAACTGCATTTTAAGTAACAATGGAAAATACCCAACAGCAACAAATCCTTTATAAAAAGTATAAAACAATGCTTGAGACGTAAATTATTGCTTTCACAATGACCAGAGAGATTCCTGAAAAGCATCTTGTGTGTGTACGTCCCCATTTTCTCTTTATTTCAGGTATCTAGAAGAGCCTACGATGATCGCAGCCTTCAATGGGAAACAGACAGGAAAGCACGTGGTACACGTTGCTTGTGGGAGCACATACAGCGCTGCGATCACCGCTGATGGTGAGCTGTATACGTGGGGCAGAGGGAACTACGGTCGACTGGGCCACGGTAAGCTCCATCTGCTTTGAAATTCTTCACCCAGCCTGAGCTTGAATAACAACATCTTTGTGTGTTTTACCACTGAAAATGAGCTCTGACTGCGTTGACAGGCTCCAGCGAGGACCAGACCACACCCATGCTGGTGACGGCGCTGAAGGGACTGAAGGTGGTGGATGTGGCATGTGGAAGTGGTGATGCACAAACACTTGCTGTGACTGAAAATGGTAAAAAAAAAAGAGTCTTTTCTTAAATCCTTCAGCATCACCTTAACTGCAGCGAAGGTTGATGACCACCTCTGTGTGTTTCCACAGGTCAGGTGTGGTCCTGGGGGGACGGAGACTATGGCAAACTGGGCAGAGGAGGCAGTGATGGCTGCAAGACACCCAAACTTGTGGAAAAACTGCAGGACCTGGACATTGTGAAGGTGTGCTGTGGCAGCCAGTTTTCAGTGGCCCTCACCAAAGATGGCCAAGTGTACACCTGGGGAAAGGGAGACAATCAGCGCCTTGGTCATGGCACCGATGAGCACGTTCGCTACCCCAAGTTGCTCGACAGTTTACAGGGTGAGCTGACTATCTTATATACGTATCAGTATTGTCAGAAGCTTCACACAAAGGCTGATCTTTGCTTGCTGTTTTTGCAATCAGGAAAGAAAGTTGTGGATATTGCTGTGGGATCTACACACTGCCTAGCCCTCACTGATGACGGAGAGGTGCACAGCTGGGGCAGCAATGATAAGCTGCAGCACTTTGATACACTCTTTTCTAACAAGAAGCAGCCTAAGGCACTTCCAGGGCTCAACTCCAAACACATAGTGGGAATCTCCTGTGGTCCAGGACAGGTAATGCATAACTGCCATTGATGATTTTTATATGCTTGTAATGATCGGACCCAAAACACTGTCTGTCTGTCTGTCTGTCTGTCTGTCTGTCTGTCTGTCTGTCTGTCTGTCTGTTTTTCTGTCTGTCTGTCTGTCTGTCTGTTGTCTGTCTGTCTGTCTGTCTGTCAATCGTCTGTTGTCTGTCTGTCTGTCTGTCTGTCTGTCTGTCTGTCTGTCTGTCTGTTTTTAGAGCTTCGCCTGGTCCTCGTGCTCAGAATGGTCTGTTGGGCAGCGTGTGCCCTTTGTGGTGGACGTTTGCCCCATGACCTTCGAGCAGCTGGACCTGCTCCTGCGACAGGTCAGCGAGGGAATGGACGGCAGCTCAGACTGGCCTCCCCCTCAGGAGAAGGAGTGCATGGTAGTCGCCACGCTCAACCTGCTCAGGCTCCAGGTAGGCGACTGTCTATCAGCAGTTAGTGTTTCAGTTATTTGTGGCAGCTTTAGATTTTCTCAACAATGAAGTTTTTACATCTTCACAGCTTCTTTCATGCCAAGTTTACCCCACAGAATAGTTTCTAACATTGCAAAAGTGGACTTCTTGGACCTCTGAACATAATATTATTAAAACCTCCCTCCTCAGCTGCACGCAGCCATCAGTAACCAGGTGGATCCAGAGGAGCTGGGACTGGGGCTTGGCAGCGTGCTGCTGAACAACCTCAAACAAACAGTGGTAGTACTCGCTAGCAATGCTGGGGTGCTTAATACTGTGCAAGCAGCTGCCCAAGCAGTCCTCCAAAGTGGCTGGTCAGTGCTGCTGCCCACTGCTGAGGAAAGGGCGAGGGCATTATCCTCACTTCTGCCTAATGCAGGTGAGTGCAAATCAGAGCCTCTCCTAACACTGATTAAACACAGTAATGGACACTTAATATTCCATTAACGGTGCTACGAAGTCAAAAACGGTCAGGACAGGAGACACTGAGGTCTTTATTTATTTATTTTTTCTCCAGCATCCGGAAATGAAATGAGCGTGAGCCCTGGACGTCGCTTCATGATCGACCTGTTGGTCAGCAGTTTGATGGCTGATGGGGGGTTGGAATCTGCACTGAATGCAGCCATCACTGCTGAGATACAGGTCAGTGTGTTAAATGCCATTAAATGAGTCATCACTCCTCTCTTTTCTTGTCTAATGTATTCAGTTTGAATTTAATTTTCATCAAATTTCTTCTGATTTGTTTAACCCAAGCTCTGGGCCATTTGGCAAATCTATTATTTGAACCCTGCTAACTGGGAAATCCTTCAACTAATACAGAATAATAGACATTAATAATCAAAATACCCTGCACCCGAAATAATGCAGGAAATGACGAAATGCACCTCTCACCGGACACAGCAATCACACTTTGTAATTTCTTTTCATGGCAGGACATTGAAGCCAAGAAGGAGGCTCAGAAAGAGAAGGAGATTGACGAGCAGGAGGCCAATGCGTCCACCATGCACCGCTGTCGCACCGTGCTGGACAAAGACCTCATCAACACAGGCATCTACGAGTCCGCAGGGAAGCAAAGCCTGCCTCTGGTGCAGCTTGTACAGCAGCTGTTGAGGTACCTGCTCTTCGCTTCAATCATGCTACACCTACGCAGCGTAATCACTTGCTGTCTGCCAGCACAATTACTTATTTATTTGATTTCACCAGGAACATCGCCTCCCAGACCATCGCGAGGCTGAAGGATGTTGCTCGGCGTATTTCCAACTATTTGGAGGCGGAGCATGTCAGCAAGGAACGCTCTGCGTCTCTGGACCTGCTGCTGCGCTTCCAGCGGCTGCTGGTTAGCAAGCTCTACCTGGGTGTGAACGGCACAGAGCATGTCAATGGATACAGTAAGTCATGTATTTCGCGCCAAATGTTTGTTTCCAGATAAGAGTAAGTGGCTTACACGTTTGAAAAACAGATGGGTAGCATTTGATCTGTCTGTTGCTCTTGCAGATCCTGAGCTTCTGGGTGTTGGTTCCCTGTTAAAAAAGTACATCGCCCTGCTGTGTACTCACATTGGAGACATCCTCCCAGTGGCAACGAGTATTGCCTCTACTGGCCGCCGTCACTTTGCTGAAGTCTCTCGTGTTATTGAAGGAGATCTAACTGGTAATCCCTCCCTCGCTGTGCTGACTGTTGCATGGATTATACGCATACCTTTCAGGAACTGAGGAAATTATGGATGCCTTGCTGTTTCTTCTTCCATAGGAGTGCTGCTGCCTGAGTTAGTGGTGTCCATCGTCCTCCTCCTCACCATTGATGCAGGTCTAATGCAGGAGACTGGCTCCATCCCTCTCCTTGCTGGACTCCTGGAGCACCTCGACCGCTTCAACCACCTGGCTCCAGGAAATGAGAGGGACGATAATGAGGATCTGGCCTGGCCAGGCATTATGGGTATAACACCAACTGTGTCTTACACTGTTCCTGATGTGAAATTATTTAAATCTTAATTCTTTATGTGAAGATTGGAAGCTGTTCATTGTATTGTGGTTTAGAACGTTACTAGCTCCCTTTCTCCTCCGGCAGGATCTTTCTTCACAGGGCAAAGTTCGAAGAACAATGAGGAGGTTTCGCTCATTCGCAAGGCCGACCTGGAGAACCACAACAAAGATGGAGGTTTCTGGACAGTCATTGACGGAAAGGTCTATGACATCAAGGACTTCCAGGCTCAGTCCCAGTCGCTAACAGGAAACAGTGTCCTGGGTAAGGTTAAGACAATCTGTTTGGAATCAGATTTAACAATTACAATAAATTTGAACCTGTTTTTTTTTTTTTAAATTAATTTCAGAGTTCTTCATTTACTTCAGAGCGTAGAGATTACTGACTAATGCTGAGTCTCATTGCACTCTTGTTTCTGTCATTTTACAGCCCAGTTTGCAGGAGAGGACCCTGTGGTTGCTTTGGAAGCAGCTCTGCAGTTTGAGGACACCAGAGAGTCGATGCAGGCCTTCTGTGTCGGCCAGTACATGGAGGTACCAGCTGTCCCAATACGCACCTCACAGATCGATTTCATTCTTCGTGATTGGTTACAGTCTGCTATTTTATCATCTGCAGCCTAACCAGGAGACAGTCACCACTCCAGACCTCAGCAGCCTCTCCTCCCCGCTGATTGACACAGAGAGGAACCTGGGGCTGCTGCTGGGTCTCCACGCCTCCTACCTGGCCAAGAGCACCCCCCTGTCCCCCATGGAGATCGAATGTGCCAGTGAGTTCAATGATTTTTAAAACAACTAAATCGAGACGTGTCTTCTCTCTGTATTAGAATTGGTTACATTTTTTTTCTGTCTTTGCACAGAATGGCTCCAGTCCTCCATATTCTCTGGGGGGCTGCAGACCAGTCAGATCCACTATAACTACAATGAGGAGAAGGATGAAGACCACTGCAGCTCTCTGGGTACAACCACTCCAGACAAGGCCAAACTCTACTCCCGAAGAATAACCCTCAGCGACCATGCACAGCCTTTCCTGCAGGCCATTGCTGACAACAACACTCAGGACCACACTGTGAAGGTACAGTACAGCGTAGCTGCACAGCATCCATGAGGCTGAAGTAAGAAGCCGTGCCTTCATGTTTTGCTGTTGGTGTCACGTTATAGGACTTCCTATGCCAAATAGAGCGTTGCTGTAAGCAGTACCATCTTATTACACCCATCACCTTCCCCCCGGAACACCCTGTGGAGGAGGTCGGCCGCCTGCTGCTCTGCTGCCTGCTCAAACATCAGGACCTCGGTAACCTAGCAACTGGTCTCAGACAGGCTGTTTGACGAGCTAATTTTGGCCCACTTTGCTACTGAAATGGGCTTCTCGTTGCTACTGCTTACGTGAAGATGCATTTAAATCTTTCCTTTCTGCACTTCCACAATCCTCAGATTTGCACTTGTACAGCGATTCAGTGTAAAATGTCTCCCTGTCACAGGTCACGTTGCTCTTTCACTTGTCAGTCAATGTGCCTTGGGTGTGGACCAAGGGAAACAGAGGTCCCTCCCTAAATCTGTGATTGACGTGTGCCGCATGGTCTACCAAGCAAAGTGTTCTTTAATTAAGGTATGATTACTGCTGGACTATAATAGACCAGAACACAAGAACTTGTATTACTTCCTAAGTGGAGAATATCCAGTAATTTTGCAATACAAAGGAGAAACAAAGATAAACTAATGACATGTTTGCTTTGTCCTGCTTGCTATAGACCCATCAGGAACAAGGTCGCTCCTACAAGGAGGTGTGTGCTCCTGTGATCGAGCGTCTGCGCTTCCTGTTTAACGAGCTGCGTCCGGCTGTAAGCAACGACCTGTCTATAGTGTCCAAACTGAAGCTGCTGAGCTCTCAGCCGCGCTGGAGGAGGATCACCCAGAAACTCATCAGGGACCGCAGGAAAAAAAGAGGTGGGTTACTCAAAACCGACCACACTGTGATCAGGTTTTTATGTCCTTATCATACAACCTGTTTCTTCATTTAAATGTATTCTGTCCTTTAGTGCCTAAGAAGTCAGAGTCTGCTGACATAGAAGAGCCAAAGCTGGAGAATGAAGGGACCAATGAAGAAGAAATTAATGTCCACATCAGCCCCACACCTGCTGACAGGAAATCACCTACGAGCAGGACATCCAAGGTAGTTTAATGGGGCTTAATTATTGTAAAAATAAATAATTTCCCAACAGCCTTTGTGCTTGAGACAGTCTAACAATGTTTCTTACAGGTGAAAGGCTTAGTCTCAGTATATATTTTGGTAGTATTTAAAATAAAAACTAATACAGTAGCTGTGGTTGTGCAGTTTGACATTCCTGTACTGTTTTGTACTTTACAGCAGGACAAGTGGCATCCGCTTCTGAACACTGTGGCCAACGTCCACAAGTACCGGTGGCTGAAACACAGTGTTCAGGGTGCCTTTTCTCAATCCAGCCTCATGGCCACCATAGTAGAGTTTGCACTTAAGGAGGAGCCCCTGGACGTGGAGAAGATGAGGAAGTGTCTTCTCAAACAGGTGATTGGAAACAACAGATTGTCACTGACTTTAGCCATCGTGATAGAAAACACATAAAGGGTCATCGTGATGTATGATGTACGTGTTAACTGTTCATTGTAGCTGGAGAGGGCTGAGGTGAGACTCGAGGGCATTGACACCATGCTGAAGCTGGCCTCCAGAAGCTTCCTGCTGCCGTCTGTGCAGTATGCCATGTTCTGTGGCTGGCAAAGGGTCATACCAGAAGGGACCAACATCGGGTAAATCCACAGTTTGGATCTATGGATCTGATTATCATAGTGAATTATGATTTGAACATCATGTGATTTTCTGTGGATGCTCAAGCAAAAACAATACTAATGATGTAATGATGGTATCTGTAATCAGGTTTCAGGCCTTCTAATCTTTCAACTGTCCTTTTCAGAGAGCCCCTGTCTGACTGCCTGAAGGACGTGGATCTGATCCCTCCTTTCAACCGCATGCTTTTGGAGGTGACCTTCGGCAAGTTGTATTCCTGGGCCATCCATAATGTTCGCAACATCCTGCTTGAGGCCAGCGCCCGCTTCAAAGAGCTCGGTGAGTGGCTTGGTCTGGTCTCATCTCAGAAAGTGGTACTGGTATAATATAACTTTTAGACCTGTTATACACACAGACTAACTGACCTGTTCTTGTAAGCAGGTGTGCAGCCTGTACCCTTGCAGACCATCACCAATGAGAACCCTGCAGGACCAAGTCTTGGCACCATTCCGCAAGCCCGCTTCCTTCTGTCCATGATACACATGCTGTCCCTCAAACATGGTTCCAACAGCCTCAGTCTCTTGCTCAATTCTGGCATACTGGCCCTCACACAGAGTATTCTCCGGCTCATAGGTGAGTGCTGTCCAGTCAAATACATGCAATCCAGAATAGCAGCAGAAGGGCATCTGCACACATTTAGGGATGGAGGTGTTTGAGGTCTGCTCTGTTCTATTTCCAGGGCCCAGCACAGACAGCAGTGAGGAGGACTTGAGTTTATGTGCACTCGGAGGCTCGGCCACAGTACTGGAGGAGTCGAGAAAGGAGGCTGCTCCTGCCCCACTACCCGCCTCTGGCCCTGAGCTGGCTGCCATGATGAAGATAGGCACCAGGGTTATGAGGGGAGTTGACTGGAAATGGGGAGATCAGGTACCTGAATGCATTTTACAGCCACTTAAGCAGCTGATGGATCTCTGCTTTGTAATTACAAACCAAAGCAGGGAAGAAAAAGCCTGTTTAGTATTCGACCCTGTGCTTGCTCTGCGCAGGATGGACCAGCACCAGGCCTCGGCCGGGTCATTGGGGAGCTGGGCGAGGATGGCTGGATCAGGGTCCAGTGGGATACAAGCAGCACCAACTCTTACAGGATGGGCAAAGAGGGCAAATATGACCTTAAACTGGCAGAGCCACCACCAGCTGCCCAGCCCCCCACTGAGGATTCAGACACAGAGGATGACACAGGTCAGCCTCGGTACAAATCACCACAGCTGCAAACAACACGTGAGGTTCAAATAATGACGTTTGCAATGTCCTCTCATTGTTACAGAAGGTGAGCTAATGGAGAAGAGCAGCCACCCGACAGCTATGATGCTAACCAGCACAGTCAACCTGCTGAAGACACTATCTCTGTCAGCTGGCATCTATGCAGAGGTGTTGCAAACAGACGCTACACGGACCCTCTGTGGGCTACTGAGGATGCTCGTGGAGAGTGGAGCTAATGACAAGACAGGTAACTGACCCGCCATATTGACAAAGAGCAGTTTGTGTTTTTGTGAGACAAGTTGTTGGACAAGTCTTATTCTAAGTGGACCTATCTTTGTTGTCAGGCTGTCACTCCCAAAGGCTGGTCTCTCGGGAGCAGCACAGGAGCTGGTGCACGCTGGGCTTCATACGCAGCATCGCTCTCATGCCTCAGATGTGCACCACGCTCAGCTCCTCCGCGTGGATCGGCCTGCTCATCCGAATTGTTGAGGGACACCAGTCCTTCAATGCCATCACTCTGCAGAGACAGGTGGGATGATTAACGTGGTAATGTCACATGTGCTGCTCGTGCTGTTGATGATGCATTTTTCTGAATGCTTTTAGATAAGTTTTATCATCGAGGTTCTGTAGGAAAATATAATGAGGAAGAACCTCAGAGCAGTGGACTTGAGACTAACACTTGTGCACCGTGTGTGTTTCCAGATTCTGGCACTGCGTCTCCTGCAGGCAGTCTTGCCATCATGGGACAAGACGGAGCGCTCTCAGGACATGAAGTTCCTGGTGGAGAAGTTGTTCAACTTCTTGGGAAGCCTGCTCAGCACCTGCTCCTCAGACCTGCCACTTCTCAGAGGTATGTCGATGAATCGCACTCAGGCTTTTGCTGGAAATCTTTGTTTTCTTAAAAGGTTTAAATGTCTACTTCCTGCACACAGAGGGCTCGCTGAGAAGGAGGAAGTCCCGTCCTCAGGCGTCCCTTACAGCCACTCACAGCAGCACTCTGGCTGAGGAGATCGTGTCTGTCCTGCGCACTCTGCACTCTCTTGGCCAGTGGAACGGCATGATAAATGATTACATCAACACTCAGCTGAGTTCCATTGGAGATGTTATGGCAGGCTGCCAGTCTGAAGCAGTAAGAATTATTGCAGTATTATGGATTCAGTTATTAGTTAAAATGTTAACTCACAGCAGTGCTGTCATTCAGGCTTCATCGATCAAATCTGTTAAATGTCCCCTCTCTGCCTCAGTGTTTCCTGGAGGAGTATTTTCCTGATTCAGAGGGTCCTCGAGTGGGCAGTCTGATGGCAGTGTTGGCTGTCATTGGAGGAATTGATGGGCGCCTCAGGCTGGGAGGCCAAGTTATTCATGAGGAGTACGGAGAGGGAACAGTCACTCGCATTACCCCAAAAGGACGCATCACCGTCCAGTTTCACGAGATGAGGACCTGCAGGGTTTGCTTGCTCAGCCACCTCAAACCGGTATGGAAGCATTTAGATCATGTTTGCCCAACTTTTACTTTAAGCAAGTTCATTAGACAATAAAATAGTGATTTTCTGTCTCGTTTTTCAGCTGCCTGGAGTAACCTTCAGTGTGCAGAACCTGCCTTTCACTGAGCCCATGCTGGCAGTGTGGGCCCAGCTGGTCAGCCTGGCTGGGAGCAAACTGGAGAAACAACGCATGAAGAAGTCCCTGAGCAGAGGACTTACAGGTGCTGAGAGACGCTGACTGCATTTAGGCGAAGTGCCCTGCGGGATGCACGACTTTGTTCTTATGATAAATGATACCTTGTCTGATTTTGTCTTTTAAAAGTAATGACATGACCAAAGGTTTTATTCTGTGGGCGATGCTTTGATTCAGTGTTCAGAGCCTCAGGTCTAGTCCAGTGGATTTAATCAAAGCTATTGTGTTTCCAGCTGACCAGGTTGACATCCATTTGCTGCGGTGCCAGCAGCTGAGGCTCTACATTTTAAAGGCAGCGCGGGCCCTGCTCTCTCATCAGGACAAACTCAGGCAGATCCTCTCCCAGCCGGCAGTTGTGGACATAGGACCCAACGCCAGTGGTAAGACCTCATCCTGTGAAGGGTTGAATTTGACCTGCTGTTTTGGGGCACCATCGCAGCTCCATCTGGGTGGACTGGGTGGGCATTTTGTTTATGAAGAGCTTTGTTTGCACAATTAGTGCAAATCCTTTTGATGCAGCACCGCACTTACTGCGTGTGGGAGGACACCGGTCGGCTTACCTTGCACTCTTGTGCATGGCATGTGGGTGGATTTAAAAGTTTTCTGAACAGAAATTTGAAGCACCAGGTAGCGGTTATTTATCTGTTCTGTTTGGGCTTCTTCATGATGCCTGCTTTTTGTGTTTTTGTTTGCAGAAGATCCCGTGGTGTCATCTCCTGATGTGGGAGACTTGTCCCCTGAGGGCCCCTTGCCTCCATTGATCCTCCTGCAGCAGCTGCTGTCCGCTGCCACTCAGCCCTCCCCAATCAAAGCCATTTTTGACAGGCAGGAGATGGAGGTGAGTCCGTAGGCCTCTCTTTGGTAACCCAGCGTTAGGTGTCAGAGTTAATATTGCACACATCAGAGCTGGTGTGTTTGGTTTGACCTCGGCGTTATCTGTGCATGCTGTATACGCAGGCTGCAGCTCTGGCTGTGTGTCAGTACCTGGCTGTGGAATCCGCCCACCCGTCCTCTCCACTCTTTGAGGAGAGCAGCTCCAGTGAGGCCACCACGCCTGTCACCATACAACACGTCCGACCTCCCAAGCAGAAGAAACAGAAGACCTCCCCTGTCCCTCCTTTACCCATAGTCCTCCAGCTTATGGAGATGGGGTTCCCACGGAAAAACATCGAGTTTGCCTTGAAGTCACTGTCTGGAACTACAGGCAGTGCCTCTGGTGTCCCAGGTATCATTTCATATGACACAAACCTGAATTTGTCACTTTGCTTGTGCCGCCATTCCTGCTGCAATCTGTCTGCTGTATTTGATATAATACTGAGATCTGCTTCTGGAGAGTAATTGAGCATATACATCAGGTGTCGAGGCTCTGGTGGGCTGGCTGCTCGACCATCCAGACATTCACGTCACCGAGCTGTCAGATGCAGACACTGTGTCGGATGAATACTCTGATGAGGAGGTCCTGGAGGAGCTGGAGGAGGCTGAGCCGACATTCTCCGTGGTACATTAACTTCTTTTATTTCTGCTATAAACCCACTCAATAATAGACTGAGTCACCTGCCACTCGGCCTGTCCTCATGACATGACTGATAATAGCTTTTTGTGACATTAGCCTCCAGGTGCAGTGGTGACTGAAAGCCAGACGTTTAAGAAGAGATCAGATTTCCAAAGCAACGATGATTATGCTGTGTATGTGAGAGAGAACATTCAGGTGAGAGCAGCGGCCTTTTCAAGAGTTTCTAAAACCGCCTTGAGGAAATGTGACAGACGTCTGATGGATCAGTGGCTTCTCCGCAGGTGGGGATGATGGTGAAGTGCTGCAGAACGTATGAGGAAGTGTATGATGGGGATGTTGGGAAAGTGATCAAGCTGGACAGAGATGGACTTCATGACTTAAATGTGCAGTGTGACTGGCAGCAGAAAGGAGGAACGTACTGGGTCCGATACATCCACATCGAGCTACTGGGTAAACTTTGAGTTTTAATGTGACCTGATGCTTGAGATGTTAGTTCTCTTCATTCTCTGACATGTTTTTGGTCATTATTTGCTTTTTTCAGGATTCCCACCGCAAAGTTCTCCTTCCCACATAAAGATTGGTGACAAAGTGAGGGTGAAGCCCACCGTCACCACGCCAAAGTACAAATGGGGCTCCGTCACTCACAGGAGTGTTGGGGTTGTGAAAGGTAAATCATTCTCTGCAGCCTCTTCTCCAGTTTTGATTCTATTTATAATCTGAACATCTCCTTAGCTGAGTTTCCTGCACTAATGGAGCCAAATGGTTTGTTTCAGCTTTCAGTGCCAATGGAAAGGATGTGATCGTAGACTTCCCTCAGCAGTCCCACTGGACTGGCTTGTTGTCTGAAATGGAACTGGTGCCCAGTGTTCACCCTGGAGTGAGGTATTGATATGTTTAAGGTTTCTGTCAGCCCAATTAACTTTGTATCTCAACATGATATTGAAATAGCAACTGGTTTTGTTGCAGGTGTGACGGCTGCCAGATGTTCCCTATAAACGGCGCCAGGTTCAAATGCAGGAACTGTGACGACTTCGACTTCTGTGAGAACTGCTTCAAGACCCGCAAACACAACACCAGGCACTCCTTTGGCAGAATCAACGAGCCTGGTACGTCACACAGTCATCAAGATCGTATCCGCTGTGTTTGCGTTTGCCTGCACGTGTGTAAAAACCTGTTGTTCATCTTCCCTGCGATTAGGCCAGTCTCCGGCATTCTGCGGCCGCTCAGGAAAACAGCTCAAGAAGCATCACAGCAGCCAGCGAGGGATGCTGATTGATGACTGGTCCCGTGCTGTCAAGAGCCTCAATGTCTCATCCTCCGTTAACCAGGCCTCACGGCTCATTGACTGCAGTGATCAGTGTTGGCAGTCCTCGGGCTCGCAGGGAAAGGCATGAGATTGAATTGCATATTCTAATAAGCAGGACGACAGCCTGTTTGGTTAAGCTTTATTAAAGTGTAATGCATTACCTGACAGGTTCTGTCATTCCTCCCTCTGCAGCACTGGATTCGTCTCGAGCTCTTCCCTGACGTTCTTGTGCACAGACTGAAGATGATAGTGGACCCAGCGGACAGCAGCTACATGCCCTCACTGGTGGTGGTGTCGGGTGGGTTGTATTTATGTTTACCACATGAATAGTTTGAATAGAGGCTGTGTTTTGTTGCCATTAGACAGTTGTATTCTGCATTTCTAATCTACTGTTTGGTCTTCAAATAGGGGTGTTCTTGAGTTTTTCATGTTTTTAATTGTCTTTTATCATCATGAGTAATGCTTTTCGTGATGCACAGGTGGAAGCTCTTTGAACAACTTGATTGAGCTGAAGACAATCAACATCAATCCCACAGACACCACTGTCCTCCTCCTCAGTGACTGCACTGAGGTTGGTTAGCTGAAGACATCAACTTCTGATCATTATTTTTTTGCTTTAAAGAACAGCGCTGTATTAACTTGAACGATGTCTTTGCTCCAGTATCACAGATATATCGAGATTGCTATCAAGCAGTGCCGCAGCTCTGGTATTGACTGCAAGATTCATGGGCTTGCTATCGTTGGCCGCATCAGAGCAGAGGATGAAGACCTGGCCACAGTCCCTTTCCTGGCGTCGGACAATGAAGAAGAGGATGATGACAAAACTGCCACTGGGAGGTACGACCGGCCAAGGAATAAGGATTTCAGTGCTGCAGGAATATGTGCCATGTGGCTGTGGATGTTTTCCAGCAAAGATGAATCTGGCTGGGAGTTTCTACTGATGCAGGCTAAGCTGCACAGCTTTTTTTCAGTCTCAGCTTTTGGAGGTTGATAAGAAAACAAGAAAATTGAGAATGTAGAACTGAATAGATTAATATGTATACGCTCACAGGTGCATGACTTCCACGGTCGAGGACTGTTAGCTGCATTAAAAGTGTGTTTGTTCTGTTCCTGTTGTGCAAACTCACTAATTTTACTCCAACGCAGCTGAATTGTTTTTTCATTTTCAATCAGTAAAGACAGGAACATTCAAATGAAGACAAAGTGGATTCATATCATTGTTCTCACGGTGTGTTCATGTCCTTCAGCCTTGCTCGGAAGAAGACTTCAGGACTGGAGTCTGCAGCCACCATCAGGACCAAAGTGTTCGTCTGGGGGCTGAATGACAAGGACCAGCTGGGAGGACTCAAGGGCTCAAAGGTGCAGCTCAGAGTGTATTTTATTAAATTAAACCTGGAGAAGCCAAATTGGCTAATGGCTAAAATAGCCTGTGGTTCACATGCCACAAAGGGGTAACACAGGTAGTTTGAGCCTTGGTAAATGTTTTCCACCCGTGACCCCAGTAATCAGATCTACAGCACAGGCCCATGCGCCGTCTTTGAGCTTGATATACGATGAGCACATTTGAGGATGTGTTTTCATAACCTGCTGGTGGTCATAGAGGAGGGACAGCAGATGGGAGGAGACATGTCCGCTGCATTCTCTCATCAGCGTTGTTCGTGTCCTTCACAGATCAAGGTGCCCTCCTTCTCTGAAACACTCTCTGCTCTCAATGTGGTTCAAGTGGCCGGCGGTTCCAAAAGCCTCTTTGCAGGTGGGAGACAGATATTTTTCTTTATGTTCTTATATAAGATGCACATTTGCTGTATGTAACACTGTGTCCCTGCTGCAGTGACGGTCGAGGGGAAGATCTATGCGTGTGGAGAGGCCACTAACGGCAGGTTAGGCCTGGGCCTGTCCAGCGGGACCATCCCAATCCCCCGTCAGATCACGGCACTGAGCAACTACGTGGTGAAGAAGGTTGCTGTGCACTCCGGGGGACGACATGCCATGGCCCTGACCGTGGACGGGAAGGTCTTCTCCTGGGGAGAGGGAGATGACGGCAAACTGGGTCACTTCAGCAGAATGTATGTTATCTTGCACAGACATCTTAATCAGATCTTACTGTACCTTTTCTAGAACTCTGGTATTTTTTTAAAGGTGAGATGTTTGTGTTGAGGCTCTTGTTTTTCATACAATTGTTTCACTCAATAGAAGTTGTCCTGATGATTAAAGAAAAGTGTGATTTTCCATCGCAGGAACTGTGACAAGCCTCGGTTAATTGAGGCACTGAAGACCAAGCGGATCCGTGACATCGCCTGTGGCAGCTCTCACAGTGCAGCAATCACCTCCAGTGGGGAGCTGTACAGCTGGGGTTTGGGGGAATATGGACGCCTTGGACATGGGGACAACACCACTCAGCTGAGGCCTAAACTGGTGCGTCTCTGTCTCCTACCTTTACTCCTGTACTCTACAGGGACTCTGATGGGCTTAAAATGATGGACTTTTCTGGGTATTCTGGGTTGTGATGTTTTGCTGCTATGAATCCATCAATAGTATGAAATGTGTAATACGCACTTACTGTGTCTTTGTCATGAAGGTAAAAGTGCTTCTGGGACACCGTGTTATCCAGGTGGCTTGTGGGAGCAGGGATGCTCAAACTCTAGCCCTCACTGATGAAGGTATGTCTGTCAGTGTATTTAAAAGCATCCTGTGGAGTTCAGCCACATCATAACAATGAAGACTCCACAAAACACCTTTAACACTTGGTATAAGTTTTCTTTTGGCCTTGATAGATGTGTTTCAGTTTGTTGGTGATGTGCTTATTTTTGTCAGGGCTGGTGTTCTCCTGGGGTGATGGGGATTTTGGGAAGCTGGGTCGTGGAGGCAGTGAGGGCTGCAACATCCCCCAGAACATAGAGAGGCTCAACGGGCAGGGGGTCTGCCAAATTGAATGTGGAGCGCAGTTCTCCTTGGCTCTTACAAAATCTGGAGTTGTGTGGACATGGTAAGATGGACCAAAGATTAAATCACTGCATGAGATCAGTCGTCATTTGTCCTTCCTAGTTGTTCACGGATTGTGTTGCCAAACAGGGGCAAAGGCGACTATTTCCGATTGGGCCATGGCACCGACGTCCACGTGCGGAAACCCCAGATGGTGGAGGGACTGAGGGGCAAAAAGATAGTCCACGTTGCTGTTGGGGCTCTGCACTGCTTGGCTGTTACAGACACAGGACAGGTCTGTACTGGAGGATTAGAAACCAGAGCACATAGTTCAGGCACTCTGCTCATTTACTAACATGGCACTGATCCAGAGGTGAATTTCTCCTCCCGTAGTTTATTTATCGACTCTCCCTCTACTTTTCCAGGCACCTCTGACCTTTGCTGTTACACAGCTTATTTCATCTTGTATAATATCTTCCCTCAGAACAAATTTAATAATGTTAGCACATCACTTCTAATGATGAGAGGCAGCTACTCGATATCTGACCGCTCAAAGAGCTTGTTAAGATTGAATGCTTGGAGCGGCGCTTTTCCGTTTTTCATGTGTGGCTTTTCCTTAGTGCCGGTGTGCAGAGGTCTTTGGTTTAGCAGTAAGGAAAGCTGTATTTAAGAACAGCTCACAGAAACCTTGAAGGTACCACATAAACTTTTGTTCAGCGTGTGATTATAGGAGGCTTTATTTTACTGAGCACTGACCAAGTCATGGTGTTTCTCTGCCAGGTGTATGCGTGGGGTGACAACGACCACGGGCAGCAGGGCAACGGCACCACCACAGTTAACAGGAAGCCCACTCTGGTGCAGGGCCTTGAGGGACAGAAGATCACTCGAGTGGCCTGCGGCTCCTCCCACAGCGTGTCCTGGACCACCGTTGATGTGACCACACCCTCAGTTCACGAGCCGGTTCTTTTCCAGACGGCCAGGGACTCCCTCGGAGCATCCTATTTAGGTAATCATCCTTTCCCCTGCAGCCTTCAATCCAGCCCACCCCCAATGGCTAGATGTGAAGCAGCTCTTGGAACAGCTTTGAAGTTTCTCAGGGACTCGCTCGTGTATGTTTAGCAGAGTGCAGATTGCCCACAAGGGGGAGCTCTCCTGTCATAATCAAACCAAGGCCGGTATTTATGAAACTGCCTGTCTAGACGGCTGTTGGAGTTCCTTTTCTTATGGAGAGGTCCAGTTTCTTATGGAACTGTAGGGCTGAATCTGCTAATAGTGGCTGGTTTAGCTTCACATCAATGCCAGCGTGCCTCATTGTTTTTGTGTTGTACACCGCAGGCGTCCAGTCAGACAGTGACTCATCAGCCGTGAACAACAAGATGAGTGGGCAGAGCAACGTGAAGCCTAATCGACCCTCGCTGGCCAAGATCCTCCTCAGTCTGGATGGCAACTTGGCCAAACAGCAGGCTCTGTCTCACGTGCTGTCAGCCCTCCAAATCATGTACGCCAGGTATGTTGTCCACACGTCCTCTCCTGGTGGGTCATGTAAGTGCAGCACAACCAGTTCAAGTCTGGACAAGGACCGATGTCCCATGTCACCTCCCTCTCCTTTGCTCAGTATTTCATGTTGTGCTACCCTGTCAGACTGCAAATAAAAAGCAGAAATCACATGTAATGATATCTGAAAACAGGGGCAACAAAATGTTTGGGGAACACAAACGAAGCATGGACTAGGCGTGCTTATAAAATAGACAACAAAGAGAAACTGCGTTCTAATAATTTTAGGATGTTTATGAAAAAAAGTGCAGTTTAAGTTTTGATGGTTGGACACTCGTTGGCTAAGAACACAGGATTAAGAAATCTGTAATGTAGCTGGATGCCACATGTATATGAGCGTTGACTGAGATCAGTAAAATCTTTAAACTGCCCACATCTCGACCAAGACAACCATGCAAAGGTTCAGGGCAGGACTACCATCATGTTTATCATCTGTTAAAATCCCAAATGCTGCATTTACAAACTAGAGGTGAGTGATGCCCTGCTGAGGCCTGAATTCTGAACAGGACGAGCTAAAAGCATGTATGACCTCTAAGTAATTAAGTCTGTTGACTGGCACTGGTAATCGTCATTAGTCGGTATTACTGTTGACAGGATGTGCTGTGTGTTCCCCCAGGGATGCAGTGGTCGGTGCTCTGATGCCAGCCAGCATGATTCTGCCAGCAGAGTGTCCTTCCAGCTCACCTGTTCCCCCATCAGACTCCTCTTCCTCATCCAGCGTGAGTGATGAAGAGGGTCCTCCCGTCCTGCCTGAAGCTGAGGAACGAGTCAGTCCCAATCCCTGGCAAGACAAGAAGGGAGAGGTGAGGAACACACACCAGCCGTGTGTGTGAACTCTTCATAATTAATAACTGTCAGTGGGGGTGTTCCCATGCTGTTTGGCTTTTTTTGTCATAAAAGCGCTGCCTCACCTGCATTTTGTGCTGATTTACTGTGAAACAGTAACCATGTGCATTTGTTCCCACCATGACCAGGTGTGTAGATGCAGCCATCAGCAAACTATATTTGGGTCCAACTTAGAAAAATCAGACTCATTGGGTTTTGATCATCATTACAACTCTTAACGAAGTTTTCTTCCACAACTTTCTCCTTTTTTCCTTAAAGGTTCAGTCCTGGTTGATTCGGTGTCACCAGTAGTTACTGGTGGAAGCAGCAAGTGTAATTTAACATACTAACACTGAAAAAAATGCCAAAAATGACTGCTGTCTTGTATTTTTGATGAACGATTGTGGTCAGCGCTAACCGCGGTGAAAACCACCTTGTTTCACCAGTTGAACCCTTTAAATGTAAGCAGTGACAGCAGGATGATCTGTTTGCATTAAGCGGTAAAACAGCTGATATGGTGTAAAGAACGAACATTAAACTGTGAGACTCATAACGATGAGGAAAAATTCGCAGTGTGGAAAGACGGCATTGACATTGTTTTCACCTTTTTGCTGCTGCTTGTGTATTTTATTCTTTTTAACCCTACAGACAACTTGAGGATGAATCCTCACAAAGGCATTTTGCTGGCATTGTTTAAAACCACAAAAAAAGGTTTCTATGTATTCAATACTTACCATACCATGTGTGTTTCTGTGTGTGTGTGTGTGTGTGTGAGCAGGTACCCTCATCAGAAGAAGCCGTCACCCCGTCGTCAGCCATGACTCCCTCTGCCTCTGGTGCCTCCTCACGTCCTTTCATCCCCGTCACTGATGACCCCGGAGCAGCCAGCATCATAGCTGAAACCATGACCAAGACGAAAGAGGCGAGTCTGTCCAGCTGAGCGCGTGTTCAGTGGAGCCGGTAACTCACGCAGCCTTATGTACCTAACTCAGCCTTCTTCTTCTTCATCTTCAGGACTCTG
Source organism: Chaetodon trifasciatus (assembly GCA_037975065.1). Lineage (NCBI taxonomy): Eukaryota > Metazoa > Chordata > Actinopteri > Chaetodontiformes > Chaetodontidae > Chaetodon > Chaetodon trifasciatus. Next base: position 2,738,807 of record JBBMOE010000039.1, read on the forward strand.
AGAGTCAGAGTAAAGTGGTCGGTCCAGAGCCTCAGTACCTCGACGAGTTCACGAGTCTGCTCGTGCCTGATGATACGCGTGTCATGGTGGACCTGCTCAAACTGGCAGTGTCTTGCCGCTCTGGGGAGAAGGGCAAGGAGGTGCTGTCGGCCGTGCTGTCCGGCATGGGCACAGCTTATCCACAGGTCATTTACCGCTTTCTGTTTTTGATTCCACGCCGGCTTTGCGATTTAAAGGACTTCAGCTGGTAACATTTGACTTCTTCTGGTCTCTGTGGCGTGCAGGTCGCTGACATGCTGCTGGAGCTCTGTGTCACTGAGCTGGAGGACGTTGCCACAGACTCGCAGAGCGGCCGTCTGTCCTCTCAGCCAGTTGTCGTGGAGAGCAGCCATCCGTACACTGATGACACCTCCACCAGCGGTACTGTGAAGATCCCAGGTAAGAGAGGAAAAGCAGGGATTCTGTAGTTTAGTGAGACTCTTTACCAAGAGCAGGACAGTTTCCAGCCTTTATGACTTCCTCTTGGACGGAGACAACATCTCTTACTTCCTCTTGTAGGCGCCGAAGGCCTCAGGATAGAGTTCGACCGACAGTGCTCGACTGAGAGACGCCACGACCCGTTAACAATCATGGACGGAGCCAATCGGATCGTCTCTGTCAGATCAGGTGATGAGAGGAAGACCGTATAACTGAGTGCGGGTTGTATGCCAATGAATCCAAAATGAATATGGCTGCATGCCGTGTGTTTCAGGCCGCGAGTGGTCTGACTGGTCCAGTGAGTTACGGATCCCAGGAGACGAGCTCAAATGGAAATTCACCAGCGACGGCTCTGTCAACGGCTGGGGCTGGCGCTTCACTGTCTACCCCATCATGCCTGCTGCCGGTGAGCCGCTTCAAACACATTAAACAAACCGCTGACATCAGTAAAAACACCCTCTGAAGAGCAGCACAGACATAAACAGATATTTATGTTGCACATACAGACTGTCACACACTGAGCCTTCTCCACGTCTTTCCTCAGGTCCCAAAGACTTGCTGTCAGATCGCTGTATCCTGTCCTGCCCCTCTATGGACTTGGTCACCTGTCTGCTGGACTTCAGGCTCAACTTTGCCTCCAACAGGAGCATTGTGCCTCGCCTGGCCGCTTCCCTCGCTGCTTGTGCTCAGCTTAGTGCACTCGGTACAGTATGAGTGTCCTGCTTCACCGTGTGTGGCGCGCGTTTGTTCGAGATTAAATACACATTCACGCTGTGTTTTATGTCGTTTGGTCCAGCTGCGGGACACAGGATGTGGGCTCTGCAGAGACTACGAAAGCTCCTGACCACAGAGTACGGTCAGTCCATCAACATCAACAGGCTGCTGGGCGACAGTGAAGGCGAGGCTCGCTCTATGGTGAGTACACGCCTTACCTCAAATAGTTACTGACGTCATGTTTATGTATAATGATCATTTGTAGAATAATTACCACAGGGTGTGTGATAACTATTGCAGTAATACATTGCTGACTATCACACTATTCGATTTCACATATTAATGTTGCTCATTTTACACCCAAGTGTGTCATTCAATCCAATTTTGATGCAGCCTTGTTTTTTTATAATTGACTTCTCCGTGTTCATTTCGTATCTGGTCACATCTCATCGTGCAGCGTTTAGACTGTAATTCATTTAGTTTTGCTCTGATACCTGAATGTGTTGTTGTAACACTCGTGTGTAGCTCACAGACATGCATGAAATAACGGATCAATGGCACCTCTCTCGTCATTGTATGAGCTGGTCTCTTCAGTTGTTATTGATGATATATGATGTAATTTGTCACTGTTTATTTGTTTGATTGATTAGATTTTCTTCCCCTCAGTCGCATCTTTTCATGCAGTATTTGCTTTCCGCTCCCACAGCTGTTTTTTCTTTCCTTCACCTCTCACTCTACTGCAGGGCTGCACTTTTCTCTTATGCTTTGTGTAATTGTTTTAGAAGTGAAACAGTGATTAAAACGAACAAAAGCTGGGATATTGAATGGAGAGCCAAGCCTCTATTTAGTAAAATGTAGCCTGTATTTTTAGAAGTGACTGATACATTTCATTGATTCGCTGGTTGATGGTTTATTTTCTTGCAGAGTTTCACAGGCAGTGCGCTGGCCGCTCTAGTGAAGGGGCTGCCGGAGGCTCTGCAGAGGCAGTATGAGTACGAGGACCCCATTGTGAGGGGAGGGAAGCAGCTGCTTCACAGTCCATTTTTCAAGGTGTGCTCACAGTTGTTTCCTTAGCAACACATTCGCACCAATGCTCAAGAGTGTGATGGATTTCAACAGATCATTAGATGCAGTTGTCTCTCAGAGGCTAATTTTAACATTTTGTTTAGGTCTTGGTGGCTCTAGCCTGCGATCTTGAGCTTGACACCTTACCCTGCTGTGCCGAGACCCATAAGTGGGCCTGGTTCCGCAGATACTGCACGGCCTCCAGAGTCGCTGTGGCTCTCGACAAGAGGACCTCTCTACCAAGACCCTTCCTGGATGAGGTGAGTGTGCCAGGCCGTGCTGTCTGTGCCAGCCTTCACTTTTCTTCATCACACTTTGTCCTGAGTTTGTTCTTAATCCGTTTCCTCCAATTATTCCTGTCCCTTTGAAGGTCACAAAGAAAGTTCGCGAGCTTATGGCCGATCACGAGAGCATGAACGGCCTCCACGAGAGTCACGACTTGTTCAAGCGCGAGCACGACGAGCAGCTCGTACAGTGGATGAACCGCCGACCGGATGACTGGACCCTCTCCGCCGGGGGGAGCGGCACCATCTACGGCTGGGGCCACAACCACAGAGGTCAGCTGGGGGGCATCGAGGGGGCGAAGGTCAAAGTGCCCACTCCCACCGAAGCCCTCGCCACACTCCGGCCTGTGCAGCTTATCGGCGGGGAGCAGACTCTGTTTGCTGTCACCGCTGATGGAAAGGTATTTAACAACCTGTGTAGGCTGCTCGCTGCTCCTTCTCTGGCTGTAGCACGTTCTGTATTGCTCAACAATGTCAATCTGATGAGTTCCAGGAAAATGTAATATTGCCAGACTAAAATATGTTGTCTTGATCCTCAGCTGTATGCGACAGGATATGGAGCTGGAGGCAGATTGGGTATTGGAGGCACGGAGTCCGTGTCCACTCCCACTTTACTGGAGTCCATCCAACACGTCTTCATCAGGAAAGTGGCTGTAAACTCTGGAGGGAAGCATTGCCTGGCGCTGTCCTCTGAGGGAGAAGTCTACTCGTGGGGAGAGGCTGAGGATGGAAAACTCGGCCATGGGAACAGAAGGTCGAGACAGAATCAAATCTGACACTTTTCACTCACGAGTTTCTGTTCATAACACACAGAATAATAATAATAATAATAATACAGATCATGTCGCTGTTAGAGTTAAGACAGTAAAGTGTATTTCTAGTGACTGTGACCCCTCCTGACTTCAGTCCCTGTGACCGTCCTCGTGTGATCGAGTCCCTGAGGGGAGTGGAAGTGGTTGACATCGCAGCGGGAGGGGCGCACAGCGCCTGCATCACTGCCAGCGGAGAGCTCTTCACCTGGGGAAAGGGTCGCTATGGACGGCTGGGCCATGGAGACAGCGAGGACCAGCTGAAACCCAAGCTGGTCAGTGGTCATTTAACTCTTCTCACACGACTCAAAATACCGTGCTGTATACATGTAGCGCACTCAAGGTTTGTCAGTTCATGGAAGAGGCTAAAAAAAAATAAGTATCAACCTGAAATGCTTGGACAGGAATCAAACAGTTTACTCGGCCTCACTCCGACAAGGTTTCCCACACAGTCACAGTGAGGTAAAGCTGATGTTGGTGTCTGTGCGGTTTATCCAGGTGGATGCACTACAGGGTCACAGGGTCATTGATGTAGCCTGCGGCAGCGGGGACGCCCAGACACTGTGTCTAACAGACGATGACATGGTCTGGTCTTGGGGAGACGGGGACTACGGCAAATTGGGCCGGGGAGGCAGCGATGGCTGCAAAATCCCCATGAAGGTAAGACAGTTTACACAGCAGAGTGCACCGGAGGTCAGCAGCAGCAGCATGTTACATTTCTCTTCAGCTGTTTTACACGAGAAGAGACCAGAGTAGGTTGAAAACGACAAGCTAAGCTTCACTAGAGTTTTCTGTTTCTTGTAAGATCAGTAGCCACAATTATTAAGTCCTGTGTACATTAGTTAAGCAATGCTAGCTTAAAAACGTAAGCCTAGGCAGACAGAGGTCAAAGGAATAGCTTGAATAACTCACTTCCTTGCTTGAAGCTGGTGAGAAAATCAATACCTTTCTTAAGCTAAACTTGAAGCTACAGCCAGGAGATGGTTAGCCTAGCTTAGCAGTTAGCATAAAGACTGGAATGTAGAGGAAAAATTTAGCCTGGCTCTGTCCAAAGATAAGAAAGTCACCTACAAGCACCGCTTATGCTCAGTAACTAACATGTTATATTTCATTTGTCGAATACATAGAAAATTTTCCATGATTAAGAATCTCACATGTAGCAGTGCGCAACTTCCTGTTTAAGAGCTGTTTCATGGTAACGAGTCAATGGTGAATATATGTGCCTTAAAGTAAAGTGTGACATCACGGTACACATATTCGCCAAAATATGCTACTACTATACATGCTAATAAACGACGAGTTCATTAGCATGTACGGTCGTAGTAGCATATTGGCTGTTTATTAGTCATTATAAAACACTTACTAATGCTTTATTCTGGGGGTTAGTGGTTATTAAGATAGTAATTCATGTACATGTCTTAAGATTAGTCTGCGCTTTGTGGTGGGATGAATGACATAATCTCAGAGATCTGATGTGTTTTTCATGATGGTCCATCAAACGACTGATTTCTTGCTCTCAGATTGACTCTCTCACCGGCCTCGGAGTGGTCAAAGTGGAGTGTGGCTCTCAGTTTTCTGTGGCTCTCACCAAGTCTGGGGCCGTGTACACATGGTATGTACAGCACAGCACAGAGTAGGTGTGTCGTGGCCTTTTGCATCGCTGCTGTTGTTACAGGTGACACAGCTCAGTTTTGTACGTATCATGTGATTCCTAGGGGGAAAGGGGATTATCACCGGCTGGGCCACGGCTCTGACGACCACGTCCGACGACCCAGACAGGTTCAGGGGCTGCAGGGGAAGAAGGTCATCGCCATCGCCACGGGGTCACTGCACTGTGTGTGCTGCACAGAGGATGGTAGGATTGACCAAAGTCCTCTTTGCCATATTGGTATCATTGAGCCCCAACAGTCGGGTTGGATCTCACAGAGAGCTTTGCTGTTGTGTTTGGCTCAGGAGAAGTGTACACATGGGGTGACAACGATGAAGGCCAACTTGGAGACGGGACCACGAACGCCATCCAGAGGCCACGGCTGGTGGCTGCACTGCAGGGCAAGAAAATCAACAGGGTGGCCTGTGGTTCTGCTCACACCCTCGCCTGGTCCACCAGCAAGCCCACCAACGCCGGGAAACTGCCTGCACAGGTACAAGCTTCATTCCTTGTGTGTCGGAAAATGAGTTCTCTGTCCACATGTTCCAGTAGATGGCAGTAAAGCTTTGCAGACAGAAGCATCATCCAAACAAAGTCGCTCACAGACCTTCAGATGCTGTTCGTGCTGTTAACCTGACTGCCTGTGTGGTGTGTTGAAGGTTCCCATGGAGTACAACCACCTGCAGGAGATCCCCATCATGGCCCTGAGGAACAGGCTGCTGCTGCTGCATCACATCTCAGAGCTCTTCTGCCCGTGTATACCCATGTTTGACCTGGAGGGTCGACTGGGCCAGACCGGCCACGGACCCTCAGTGGGCTTCGACACGCTCAGGGGCATCCTCATCTCCCAGGGGAAGGTGAGATACCGCTTCTCTGAACCAGAGAAATAAATATATAACATGGAAACAGCTGTGTTTACAGCTAAAATTCAACTGTGTAACACTGCATGTCGGACACAAAAACAGGAGAAACATTAATTTTGTCTGAACAGGAAGCAGCTTTCAGGAAGGTGGTTCAAGCCACGATGGTGAGGGACAGGCAGCACGGACCTGTGGTGGAGCTCAACAGGATTCAGGTACAGCAGGAAAAACACGCACACAGCACAGTTTTAACATCTGCAAGCACAATCTGTTTCACAATCACTTTGATCTTTCTTCAAGTCTCCTGCTCCCCCTTCTGTAGTTCCTCCCCTCTCCTCCTCCTCCTCCTCCTCCTCTCACGGGGAGGCTGTGTTCCAGACAGGCTCCTGAGCATTACATGTGATGTCTTTCATAAGGGGATTTTTCTGTGGTGTGTGTGATTCCTGCTCCAGCCTGTCTGCAGGAGTTCCTGGACTGAGTTTCGTACTTTACTCCACATACAGTGTCGGTTTGGGCCACTGCCTCTCCACACAAGCCCCCCCACGTAGCTCCGGCTGTGGTTGTATCCGTGGTGCAGAGAGCTGTCATATCCAGGAATTCATGCCTATCACCACTTCCTTTCTATCTCGCAGGAAGTTATTAAGCACAGAACAGAAACAGTCTTTTTTTATCTCCTTCACCCTGCAGGTGAAGCGTTCCCGTAGCAAAGGGGGTCTGGCAGGTCCCGACGGAACCAAGTCTGTGTTTGGTCAGATGTGTGCCAAAATGAGTTCGTTCAGCCCGGACAGCCTGCTGCTCCCTCATCGAGTGTGGAAGGTCAAATTTGTGGGTAGGTGCTGCGCTGTCACGTCCACCCCTCGCCCAAATGACGTATTATTCTCTAAGAGGTACGTTTACAGGGCATGTGCGCGCTCCTCACCCTGTCTGATTTCCTCAGGGGAGTCTGTGGACGACTGCGGTGGCGGTTACAGCGAGTCCATTGCCGAAATGTGCGAGGAGCTGCAGAACGCCTTGACTCCGCTGCTCATCGTCACCCCCAACGGCCGCGACGAGTCGGGCGCCAACAGGGACTGCTTCCTGCTCAACCCCGCAGCCAAGTCCCCTCTTCACATGAGCATGTTCCGCTTCCTAGGTATAATCCACTTAATCTCCCAGTGAGGTCTTCTGGGGTGTTAATCCTAGATAAACAAAAACTGAAAATATGCATGTTTATTTTACAAATTTACAAAATGCTTCAAGTGCATTTTCACTGATAATACCCGGCCGAGCTGCCCAGCATGCTTCACTTCACGTCCATGTTCCTGCCGTTCGCTGCAAACATCGTGTCCAGCGCAGTGATGCCTGTTGAGGTTTGATCTGTGCGTAAAGCGCTCTGCCTTGCTGTGTCTGCAGGAGTCCTCTTGGGCATCGCAATCCGGACCGGAAGCCCTCTTAGTCTGAACCTGGCAGAGCCGGTGTGGAAACAGCTGGCAGGCATGAACCTGACCATCGCTGACCTCAGTGAGGTACGTACACAGCGCGGCTCTCGGTGTGGATGCTCCACACGCTGCTGGCGATTGAGTGTGAAGATGGAACTTAATCAAACGCCGGGCCTCGTGTAAGAAGCACTCGTCCAAACAAATCTGTCCTCAAGTGATTTAAGAGAACTTTTTCACCAACGCGCTCAGAGAATTTTCAGCACAAACAAAATTCATCAGTGGTCCAGACCCGTTGTATGAGTCATTAACAGATATTCCCCCCAGCAGTGAAAAACACTTGATTAATTTAAGAGTTAGATTGCCTTAATGTGAAATGAATCTGAAGTTTAATGATGACAAACTCAAGAGCCTGTGCGCTCGGGCAGGAAATATTATTCAATGCACAGGCTTTTTTGACGTAAAAATCTTTATTTTTAGCATTTATTTTACATTTCATAGGCATATTTTGATAAATCCTGGTTCCACGGCTGTGCCCTGTATTACGTCTTGCCTTGCTGGAATTAAGAATTGGATTTCTAAAATTTCCTCCTGACCTCAGCACAGCATGATCAATAATATCTATCGATCATTTACTAATGTTAAAAAGAAGCCTGCGATCTTGGTGTCATGTTTGTCTCTAAGCTGTGTTTCGATGCTCAGGTTGTTTAAATGGTTTGGTCTTGCCCTCATTGCTTCACTGAGATGTCTTTAGCAGCTAACATCATGTCCAATTATCCTGTCTTCGTACGTCATCGGGAGTTTTGGGTCTCCTGTACGGCTGCTGACACTTCTGAATTTTTAATGTTTTCATCAGCTGATTTCTGACAGCAGAACATGAAGCTCTGCGGTGTGAATTTTTTCTTTTTTACTGACATTTTTGAAACTTGCCCGTAAACATACACATCGTCATATAGCAATTTCGGGGTGTGAGTTATGCTAATGAAGTGCACCTAGTAGTGTGGCGTTAAGACAGTTTGGTGACTCTGAAATCAACAAAACCTCACAGAGTTTTAGAATAAGAGCGAGAAAATGTTCTGGTTTGAGGCTCATAGTTAAATGACGAGCACCTCGGTCTTCTACGTTTGTTTTACATTCTGTACCCTCGCTCGCTTGTCACACACAGCATTACATAACATTTCAAACCCTTATGATCTGCATTATAACCAACCAAAGAACACATTCCTATACATTCCTTCTAGGATTAAACCTTAAGCCTATCAGCTCCCTGCTCCCCTGAGCTCGACAGTAAGAAACATGTCTGAACTCGTACTGTACCTGCTCTTCACAAAGGTTAAAATCTATAATTAATGTTAGCAAAAAGCTGTGAGCCACAATCTCAGCTTTTGTTGGAGAGATGGCGTGAGCCCACTCCTGCCCTCACGCTGTGATCATGAGCTCCTGAGCGGTCTTCGGGAGAATACTGGAGTGGAAAAAAAAGACCATTTTCCTTCACAAAGCTGCCCTTGTTTTGCGGTTTTGCCCTTGAGATATTAGAAAGGTTGGATGGGAAATGAATCCAGCACAAGACTCAAGAAAAAGTGGATCACTGTGAAGCTCACCGGGACCGTGTTGTGAGCACGAGTGCGCATAAATGCATACAGATGAATGTGTAAAGCAGGTGAGGTTAGAGGTTATGAAGAGACGAATGATGGTGATCTGCTCTGCGTCTCCCAGGTTGATAAGGACTTTATTCCCGGCTTGATGTACATCCGGGACAACGAGGCCACAGCTGAGGAGTTCGAGGCCATGACTCTTCCCTTCACGGTGCCCAACGCCAGCGGGCAGGATATCCAGCTCAGCTCCAAGTACTCTCACATCACACTGGAGAACCGTGCCGAATACGTTCGCCTGGCGATTAACTACAGGTGGGAAAAGCAGCCGAGTGAACGAGGTTTACGCCTTCCAGTGCGCGCTTGTGTTAACCTTTTTTTTTTTTCCCTCCTCTCTCCAGGCTCCATGAGTTTGATGAGCAGGTCTCTGCAGTGCGTGAGGGGATGGCTCGAGTAGTCCCAGTTCCCTTACTGTCGCTCTTCACTGGTTATGAACTGGAAACTATGGTCAGTGAGAGCTGGTTTTAAGGTTGAGACTTTGCCTCCGTCCTCAGGTGTCAGGCTGGTGTGACAGTGAGCGTTTCCTCTCCTCAGGTGTGCGGAAGCCCGGACATCCCTCTCCACCTGCTGAAGTCGGTGGCCACGTACAAAGGAGTGGAGCCGACGTCGCCGCTCATCCAGTGGTTCTGGGAGGTGATGGAGTCCTTCTCCAACACGGAGAGGTCGCTCTTCCTGAGGTTCGTCTGGGGTCGCACGCGCCTGCCTCGCACCATCGCTGACTTCCGTGGGCGGGATTTTGTCGTGCAGGTAAGAAAGTGAAAGTCTGACTGCAGCTCCTCTTTAAAAGTCAGTTTCCAGAGAAAAAAAACCTTTGATTTAATTCTGTTTGGGCAGAAATGTTGGCTACAAAAAGTTTCAGTATGCAACTGTTTACACTTTTAAACTAAAACAGTGACAGTCAGCACCATCAGACATACGACAAACACCGTCACGGCTGCTAGCTACAGCAGCTACGACGCTCGATGGTGGATTTTAAGAAAAATGCTTTGGCTGATATGGTAGTTAAACAGGCATTAAACTGAATTCTGTGTGAGATTAAAAAGGTGAAAAGTCTTAAATTGGTGAAGCCTGCAAGAAACTGCTTTTCTTCATAAGACAAAGGAGTCGTATCTGTACAAAAACTCACGTTAAAACAACAACTGGTTTTACGGCTCGTTATGACCCAAACTAATTTCTGGCCTGTAGCAACGACTTCCTGGAGTCATGTCATCACTGTGAGGTTGCCAGGCAACTAGTGGAGACTTCATGTCACTGCAGCCATCCAGGAAATGGCTCAGCACTACTTGTCATTCATACACAGCGAAGCCTCTTCACACACGAGTATGAATCCAGCTCTATGTTCACCCGACTGGAGACCTAATGACACCTTCTCCGTCCCCAGGTGCTGGATAAGTACAACCCCCCTGACCACTTCCTGCCGGAGTCCTACACGTGTTTCTTCCTGCTGAAGCTGCCCAGGTACTCGTGTAAACAGGTGCTGGAGGAGAAACTGAAATACGCCATTCACTTCTGCAAGTCCATCGACACCGACGACTACGCCCGCATCGCCCTGTCCGGCGAGCCCGCCGCTGACGACAGCAGCGAAGACTCGGACAACGAGGACGCCGACTCCTTCGCCTCAGACTCCACCCAGGACTACTTAACGGGACACTGAACATTAGCGGAAGGACGAGCGGACTGCATTAACCTCACCTATTAACACACACGTTCATACAGGCATTCTGCTAAGACACAAACGTCTGTGGGGGAAAAATGTGCAATGAGCTTTAAAAGCATTATAAGCTAAAGAGAGGAACAAACACAGGTTTGCTCGGATTTAGTTTCTTTAAAGTAAGACGGGGTGATCAGCTGCACATGTAATTGTTGTGTTACATGGGAATTATGTATATTGTTACAGTTAAAACATGGCTCCAGCCTAGCACTGTGGTAGATTTCTCCCCCTGGTTTGTGTGAATTACCTTTCCCTAGTTTGTAAATAGAAATTGATGTGCAACAAAACAGTAGTATTACTTTTTGTTTCTTGGTAATAGCCATGTTTCTTTATAAAAAAAACATTTTTAACTTAAAAAAAGTCAGTGTTTCTCACTCGGCTCACGTCAGTCGGAGCCCACTGAAGGGTCATTTTAAGATTCCTGTATTTACCCCCCTCCCCCCACCATGTTTGTGCACTGTCTCCTCAAAGAATGTATATAATATGATTGTGCCATGTATTCACAGAAGGTCTCATTCCTGCATATTAAATGTTAATACATTTCTGTTAATAAATTCAAGTGAAAACAGGTCGAGGTCTTCATTGTGATGGTTTTGTTTTGGTGCCTTTGAGAGGCGTTCACTGACCGTGAGCCTGTGTGTGTTGCTGCAGCCGGATCCGAGAAGGTTTTTAGAAAAACAAGCGCAACACAGATTTATACAAACAGTCTTTCTGACAATCTCAAAGTGACATCTACTTCCTGGATTTTTTGTGCTCTATGAATCATCATCAGACGTTGCAGTCTGGATTAAGGTTACTGTTTGGAAAGGGTTAACAGGCTGCTCTAAAAAAAACCCCATTGAATTGAATTTTTCCAAACTCGGTCAGAGGATCATTTAGGCTTTATTTCTCTTTTCACCGGGCGGAGCTTCAGCCGAAATTAAATCAGATTTTCCTTGCAGTTTCTTGAAGAATCCCCGTTAATAAACGGTACAAAGGTTGCACCGGGATGGCGGAGTGTTATCTTGACATCACTGTTAACCCTGCAGCTCTGTGGGATTAAAGAAATCTCCCATAATTACCTCCGTAATGAGCTGTTGTCAGCTGTGCTCGAGCATCGTGAGGGGCTGCGCCTCCCTCACGTGCTGGGAAAAAAAGGTGAAGTGAACGAGGGGCTCTTAAGACCCCCGCTCACTCGTGCACAGGCTTCACGACACATTCCTCCTCTGGCTGGAGGACACTCCCTCGAGGGTGTGTTGTCTACGTCCACTTCTTGTAAATTCACGCGTAGTTCAAAGACATGAGGAAAAAACCCTCTCTGTTTTATGAAGGCTTGATTTGGCTTAAAAATCATTAGCATTCTTTGTAGACTTAGTGCTTTTTCTCAGTAATAATCACAAAGTACGTTATGCTGGAGGGAGTCAGGTGCTTCTCAATACAGTGAGGGAGGGAGGAGAGCGGAGGCGAGGAATGAACGGCCTCCTTCTTCTGTGGTTATGTGTTACACAGACTGTTACATAAACTACGACTGGCAGAAACCAAGAAACTCAGATTTCAGTTCATTTTTACAGATTTTCATTGATTAATGTCGAGTCTGTGCACTCTAGTTCAGAACTTTACTCCTGGAGAGGCCCAAAATCCTCCGTGAGTTAGAAAGATTTACGTTATTTCACAGGAGAGATTTGTGATTTTTCCTGAGCTCTTATCACTGGTTTGAAGTGGGCGTGTACGTCTCTGCATACATGCAGTAGGGTGGTGTTATATGAGGGGTGGAGGTAACAAAAGCCGATGGATAAAAATGGAGGTGATGAAAATGTATCACTGATAAATCTAAAGCCGATTTGATTAAAACTGTCGTGACATGATGAAAACACAACACAAAATCTCCATTTATCATTTACAGAGTGGCCTGGAGGGAGAGAGCAACAAAAACTGGGCTGATAACTGGTCTGTGTCACTGTCCACCATTCATCACTCACAACACCCAACTGGCATTTCTAGCAAACCAGTGCCAAAAAATGCCCATCAAAAACCACGCTCACCGACACCTGATCGACTATTGGCTCTCTACTGACAGGCCGGGGGGCGTTCAGCCCCGACAAAACATGGCAAAACATTCGAGCATCTTGTGTTCGCACGTGCTCGCTGCCTTGATACGCCGGGGTTTACACGTCACACACGTGTTGGGAAACACACCCACCAATCGAGAGAGAGAACGATTTTACTTCTAAAGTGCTGTTGGATTAATGATTGACACCAACATTACCCACAATGCAACTCAAATGCCGACAGTTTGGCTGGAGTGTTATGCTAATGGCGGCTAACGCGGCCTCCAGCTGCTAGCCTCAGGCAGAAATGAGGAGCGGGCTGCAGAGGTCTGATAACTCAACACACGCAGATTTTTCTTCAGTTTCAAACCTGTCGTCTTCAGATCTGACTCAAGTGACATCACTTGAGGACGTTTATCAGGTTTCTCTCCCTCTGGAGCCACAAAAGGCTCAATGCAACTTAAATCTCTTACGTAGCTCCAGTTTAAGATACTAGTGATCACCTGAGATGCTCTTATAAACTCGCAGGATGGAAGTTTACAAATAGATATTTAATATGTTTGAATAATAGTAAAAAGGGTCATATGACAGTGTGTAGGTAATGAACACATTATGCACATTTCAACATGAAACCTGAAATCTTCTTGTTGACTTTATGAACAGTGTGAGAGTCTGTACGTATTTCAGTGTTTTAACTCTTAAACATGACTTCATTATAAAGTAAAAGTCACTAGTCAGCGTCCTCTAATCCTAGTTTAAACCTCATGTTAAGCTGTTAAACGTGTCAGCAGGCGTCTGAGGCTGCTGCACTCGATCACATGCAGGAGGGACGCTGCTCACCTCGGGATGGTTTAACCCGGCCGACAGACAGACAGAGAGACAGACAGACAGACAGAGGAGAGAAGGCAGCTCTGCGGGTCTGCAGCATGTGACTGCATGTGGGAGGTAGACTCAAGAGCATGATGGCCTTGTGTCTGCAACTTCAAAAAGCTCTTCCTCTTCTCTCTATTCATGCAGGCTCTGTTTTATCTGCACTGTAAATCGTTAACTTGTGACTACTACTGACTACCACTACCGAGAGGAGCACTTCTATTTTAAATACAGTAGTGAGATGTTGATGTACAGTATGCAGTTCTGCTGTCAGTCAGCGGTTTTAAACCACTGAAACAGATAAATTATGCTACTTGTTAGCCAATACTCTCCTCATTTATAAACTGAAGCTTCAGGCACTCATAAACGTTGGTTTGGGGCGGCGTGGATCAGTCAGGAGTACGGTTTAACCTGCATGATCAAAGTGTGCATAACTGCAGCCAGAACAATGAGGACCAGTGAAGCGTGTATGACCAGGACTAATTCCTGGAAAGAGTAAGAGAGTGACTGCGAGAGGTGGGATGGGCAATGAGACCCAAAACATAGCTTATTTAATGTCTGTCTAAAGTTTAAAGCACCTGAAATGTTTCAAATCGGATGCATTTCTCTACAACATGAAATAAACATGCTTTGTCAGTTATCATTTTTTCAAAGTGATTTACTCCCTATATGATCTACACAATAGTAAGTCAACAGTGAGCAGCACGCACACACACACACGCACACACACGCAGGTGTCGAGTCAAACAACTGAAAGTCATTAGCATCTCTAAACTGCGATGGAACAATGCATTGTGGGATTGTTGGTTGGTGAGTGGAGAGTGGAAACGACTATACTCTGTCTACAGCCACGCCAGCACGGCGGTGCTAACGTCAACATGCTAACATGCTGAGGTTAGCAGGCGTAATGTTTATCATATTTGTCAGCTTAGTTTAGTGTGTTAGCATGCTAACATTGAGAGTGACTTAATGACTTTGGCTCTATAGGACTTTTCGGACGCCATCATCAGGTCAATATCAGTATTTGTCCAATACTTAAAAAAAAAAAAAAAAAGTATGGCCTCAGCAGGAGTTATTGTTTAATAGTTATGAACATTTCACTAACACAGTGAACATAACCTGCTAAACATCAGCATGCTAACATGATCCACCTCTTTTGTTTGATTCGATATCACTCAGTAATTTTGTTTAAACCAAGCCAATAATCAGGGTCAGTGATGATTGATAAGGCTGATCAGCAAACACGCCAACCTCCAGACATCAGAGCCTGAACCAGGAGCCCAAACCTAATCAGGGTATCTGAGGATCTCCCCACAGAAAGCTGCTAATTTCAGACTGTTTTCCTGCTTTCTAGTGAGTTTGTGGAGTCATTCTGTAGCAGACGAGTGGAGTCGGGGGGGCAGTCAGTTGAAAGCTGGGCCTCTCGGGGGAATCTGGGGGGTTGGCAAGTAGCTTCATCTACAAACAGGAACACGGTGCGAAAAGCAAATGAAGGAGAACAACACATTACTCAAAGGCAGCGGATCCCAGAGGATCGTTTTGTCCAGAAAACAGCAACTGAACTAGATTTTATCAAAGCAGAAAGGCAGCCTAGAAAGAGGAGGAAGAAGAGGGGAAGAAGTCTTCGCTAACCAGTTTGTTTGAATCTGTCATATTTTTCTTAGTGATTGTATCAGAAGAGCTTTGACATGAACTTACTGATGAAACTACAAACGCAGTTCCTCTCCTGACACCTTGGCAGCTAAATGAAGCCATTAACCAAAGGTGCTGTCTGACAGATGAGAATTAGGATAAACACTAAAGCACGAAGCTTTCATTGGACAGCGGCCTGTCTGCTGGACTTTCACCAGCCTTAATGATTGGCTGCGACAAAGCTCGCATGTGCAGGGCTGTTTGGATGACAGCAGCTGGAGGGTTCGTGGACATCCAGACTCTCTGAATGAGTCTAGGGGTCACATGTCGATGCATAAATACGAAATATATCCAAACAAACTCTTTAATTCAACCATGCATTATTGGTGGTGCTGCACTGACCTGCACTCATTAGAAACACCTCTCAATATAATTCAGTCCACTACAACTTTGGCAAAACCCGGATTACGTTCAGTGGCAGGAGGAAACTAGCTAATCTAACCTGTTTTAATCTCATTCAAAACTGTAGATGTGAAAGTGAAGAGAAAAGCAAGGGAAAACTATATGAAAGGTGTGTGTGTGTGTGTGTGTGTGTGTGTGTGTGCGCGCCACACACGCCGTGAGCTTTGGGCTCTGGGGAAAAAAAAGCCTGATGTTCTCTGTGTACAGAGAAAATGTATTCAATATAAATGACTTCCTCATTGTTCAGGCAGCGTGAGCGCATGTTAGCGATGTTAGCATTAGCATGTCACTACTGAGGCCCATTCAGGATTTTGCGCGATCACGATAACCCAGAAACCCGTTACTGGGAATCATGACGGAGACACAGAGCATCCTCGTAACCATAGTAACGGCCTCTCACTCCTGCCTGGATGCGAGAGAGGAGGGAGAGACTTCAGCTGTCTGTTCGAGGTTCGACTGGCGCTCTTTTAAATTGTGGCATCTTGTTGCTCCCTCTTCTTCTTCTATGGTATAATGGTTTTCCATCTGGGGAATTGGCACCACCTACTGCTTATCTCAATGAACCAACTACGAATAATCGTGTAATGGTACTGGATGGAAACAAGCATTCATTCCCATTTTCTTTTGGCAATTTTCTCAAAATTCGGCTAAAATCTGTTATGCAGCAACGTATGTTCAACGCGTGCTGCGAGGCGACTGCGAGCATTTTAGCACGCTATCCCGTTCTCAGATCAAACAGTATCTCTCCTCAGTGCAGACTCATCTGTTGCTGTTATGTTGAACAGTTTCGTGAAGCCTTTCAGACCTACAGCAGCTGTCCTGGCCTCAGTGTGGCCTGCGGACATTCAGATGTTGTGGTTAAGTTAGGTTCATGCTACATGGGTGACCTCAGTAACACAAGTTCCACCTCATATTGACCTCCTCCCAAAGGCTTCATGTGCGGTTTGTGTCTTTAAGGCTTTGGGTGACCTGACCTATGCCACTAACCCAGAGAAACCAAGCAGCTCCTTGCACCCCTAAGGATAAAGGGATCATGGGAGAAAGGCCACAGGCCTTGGGGCTGCCTATGAAAAATTCATACTTGTACCAACAGAGCTACTGGGAGGCCTAAGTTACTGACCCATGGCCAGTCGCTGCACTGCCTAACGGGTACGCAGTTCAACTGCTCTGATGGTGGCTTGGAAATATTCAGTGGGAACAGACTATATTATCCAATTTTCAACAAAACAGCAGAGCAGCCTGCCTTCTGAGGAAGGCTGGTACAATAATCCCCCAAAAATGACCTTTTTGACCGGGCTTAACCAGCTAAGGACAAGAGTTTAGTTTCCTTCTTCATACATAAATTTGCATGCAGAAATGTTAAGGGGACAGGAACTGGGTGGGGGGTCTGGGGGTGGGGGAGGGTGGGGAGTTGTAGTTCAGACTTCTCAGACGATGCTTAGGTTTAAGTACTGCGCCCTGCTTGGCCGTGAGCCATCTGTGCCAGAGCGCTGATGAGCTGGCAGCGGCGGCCGAGGAATCGGCCATTGTTGCTCTCAAAACGGTTGGTTAGCTATCTGCTGAGGCAGAGAGGTCAGTGCGTTGGCGGCACATGATCCCGGTCGTCTGACCTCGGACACAGCAGCTGACAAAACAGTCTCACCGCAAGGTCCATTTAGCAGCTGTTTGTTTATATCACACATCACATGATCTTCATCATCCAATAAAGTTTGGCCGTTGGTTGCAGGAAGTGTAGATGTTCAAATTTCTATTTTCTTTCAGCATTTTAAAGACTTCTCATACAAAGCGGCTAAAAAGCTTCTTGATGACATTTTAACATCTAACAGCTCTGCTGATGAAGATCATGAGATACTATCAAAGGCTTCAGTCCATCGACATTCACGCACCGCGCTGAGGTCACAGGGAGGCGGAGCTAAGGCTTTGGAAAGATCATGATTGCTGCTGACTTTTCTGTATTTAAATAGACCGCGATCTTATCCTAACATGAACCAAGTGCTGCCAGTGCCCAAGAGTGACCACAAAAAAGCAGAATAATGCTGTCGTCTCTCAGAGTGGACAGTGAATTGCAAGATCGCCTATTTTGTCAGTAAACATACATTCAGTATTAATTTTGGTGACTGATCAGGTACATCAATTAACAGCTCTTCATCGTGTTAATACAAAATGTAATTCTGTTGGCATTACATTTCATTTAAAACATAGCTGCTGCTGCTAATTAGTTATAAATGAAGTGGATTTCTAGGAGCCAGGGCTCCATCTTTTAGGGTTATTGGCTCCTTCAGTGTTCATTCCCTGAGGTCTGCAGAGCTGCAACGGGCTCACATGACACACGATTTGTATACAGTACATATGTGTGTGTGCTACCGTATGTTAACTATGTGTGTATGCTCCACAGCACATTTCAGCTTCACACATAGTCTGGGAACATTCAGAGAAGATTCCCTAAAAGTTCTGTAAAGGTCTTTCCAGGAATAACCTCCTGGGAACCTTCAGTGAATGTTCCTAATGTTCCTAAAACGCTGGAGGCTGCAAAGAAAGTAACCAACGGGGAGCAGGTTACCTGTTTGCTGGGAGGTTATCAGATGCAGCAGAAGGTAAAAATGTAAATATTTCATCACTGCATTTTAAGTCAAAAAGAAACTGACAGGCTGAGTTTTGTAAGACTGCAGCTGTAGATGATCATCACGCTTTACACACCATTCACTACTTTTCCCATGAAGTTTATAAATGGACGTCAGGACGATGATTTCTCCTGTGTCACATGACCTCGCAGATATGAGAATAAAACCTCTCAGCAGCGAGTAACTGAGTCATCCAGGGCTCACACAGTCTGTAGTGACGCTCACGTCATTCAAAGCCTCTGGCTCGCTCTCCTCTCCTCTTGTTGTACATGTGATTGCTCTATTCTCCCTACTACATGTCACATCAGCCCACAAGACCAGAGTGCAGTCGCCCCCTGGGCATCTTCTCTGTGTAGCTTTCATCCTCTGGTGTCACAGGCGGAGTGAGTCCAGACCAGGTGACTCCATCCGCTCAATGGGAAACATTGTCTTCACTCATTTCGGAGAATGAGACGGCGAACGCTGGAATTCAACAGACTGTAACCGCTCGGCTGCAAAGATCACTCTGAGAGGGAGAGTTAATGGAAATATATTTTTGTCACTGATTGTGTTCAGTTCACTGGATAGATAATTATCATTGGGGGAAGGTTTTAGCGGTGGGAGTTTCTAATTACTTAGGTCCTGTTAGTCTGGTTCACTGGCTTTTACTCATGGATGGCGTGATTCCTAATCTGCTCCATTGTGTTGGGTCAAATGCAAATGTATGAGGAGATTAAATTAAAGATACACTCTCTGATTTTGTTATAGCTCTCAGCAAAACCCCTCTAAAATCATCAGGTTTTGGCTCTCTGTTTAAATATAACAGCTGAATCTGAGTCATTTATGTTCTTATTGAAAATGTTCAATTGGAAGCAACAGCTTGACTGATGAAAGTGACTTTTCCTCCCAAGAGACCTTTTTCTGAGCAGTGCATCTAATTCAGCACTTTTCACAAGTTTTCTTAAAACCTTCTGACGTTTTTAGTCCAAACTGACTCCCCTGACCCCACTCTGAACTTGACTTTTCACAAAGACTGCAAATAATTTCATCGTAATTTAGATCCTCTTTTAAAGATACTTAGGCACAGAAATTGATATCAGCAGCCAAAGTAAAGATTCAGATTTGCATGACTTGCATGAAATTGCATGGAAAAAAAAGGCTTCAAATGAGCTTCGTACCAGCACTTTTTGGAGAAGCACGATGTGCACATTATCTGTTTCACATATGAAACAAGAGAACAGCGATAACTAACAACCATTCAGAGAAAAAAGGAACATTTTTTCTGAAAAGCAGGCAGGGGTTTAAGTTTTCCTTGAAGCCTTTCTGTCTCTGACCTGTCTGACCTTTATGCACCTTAAAGCTGTGGAGTTGACTCACCCTGTTAAAGCGAGTTAGGCTCAGCGGGTTACATTTGAGCGCTCTCCCAACCAGATAAATCAGCATCAATCTCAATTCACAAAAAATGTGATGAGCGTGAATTACTGGCCATTTGTTAGAAAATATGCCTGACGTTGCATGAAACTGTGAGAAAAGGTATTTGAACATTAGAAATCAGGAAAAGGATAAAAATGCTGATCAGCTGTGGTCAAACTCTGATAAATAAGTTGAAAATTGGGGGTTGTGATGATACCCAGACCCAGTCAGGCAGACCAACAAAGGCTTCAGCCTGGAACTGCCTGGAAAATTTGTTCGGGATGCAGAGAAAAACGCTCAAGCAGCTTTAGCTGAAAAAAAAAAGTGGTGGAGCTGTTTCAAGATGCACAATGAAGAGGTGCTCGAACAGGAATGGCCTGCACAGTCGAGCTGGCAGAAAGAAGCCGTGGAGCAGCTTCACCACGTGAGCCTCGTCCACAACTATCACGAAAGACTGCAAGCCATCACTGATGCTGAGGGGGAAACACACAGCGTGGAGAACGAAGGGAAAGCAAACTTCTGAACGGGGAACATTTTGACTGATGGCTCATCTTTTTCATAAGAACCATGCACATCTTGTAAATTTTGTCAGGGGTATTTAGATTCATGAGTACTACCACGAGCAGAAAATGTCACCTTCTGAGCAATTTTTACAACATCAGGACGCTTTGATAGCCCAACACTAACATCTCCACATTACATTTTTATGACATTCTTTCTTTCTTCTTTCAAATGTGAAATTTCGCTTCAATTTTGGACTAAATTGTAGTTATTTAGTTCAAGAGGCTGTCAAACGTTCCTTTCACTGGTGGATTTGAAGTGCAGAGGATGGGGGTGGCGGGAGGAGGCGGCTAAGAGGCTTGAGGAGTCTGGTTGTAAAAAGGGGAGAAAAAGATTGAATGGGAATGTTTGCTGCTATTAGTGGAGAGAAAATTGTGCCACTCCCTCCTCCTCCTCCTCCTCCTCAGCTCCTCCAGACCCAGACTGCTCCTCCTTTGCTGGGGAGCACAGGAGAGGAAGAAACACCTCAGCCTTTCTCGTCTTCAGCCATCGTGTTCAAATATAACAGCAAATCCAAAAACAGCACCAGCAGCACAAATCCATATTTTTACACGATTGTCTGCATGAATTATTTGTGACTTTTCTGTCGGATGTCCATCGATTAACATCAAGCTTCATCATCATCGCCATCATCATCATTGTCCTTCCTCATCCTTACCATCACCATCATCCAGAACTGTCTTTGTCTTTAAAGGTAAGTCTGATAACTTTCATTTCTGTCTGTCACGATAATAAAACTTTTAATTTCATTTAAAGTTTGTACATGATGTTTGCCTCAGTTGCTTTGCATTCTTTGTATTGTAGATTTAGTGTTTCACACTAAGGGCTTTGTTTTAGGCTGTTCAAACATTACGTCCTAATACCACACCACAAGAGCTTTGTAAAAATCCCTTTCATTCCACTAATATCTAAATGGACGTGTGGTGGACAGATGAAATGTTATGTATTTTCAGACATTACCTGATAGTGAAAATCAAAAGGCAGGAAAAAAAATACACTTGACGTGTATAATCCTGTTTCAGTCTTTGGTTGCAGTGATTAACCTCCTCTAAGGGTGCTTTTGTCTTACTCCCACTACACTTGCTGAAAGATGTTTATCTTGAAATTTTACTTGCTGTGAACGAGCGTGGAAAAATCAAGAAAGTCTTTGTTGTTGTCAAACACAGCCCACAGGCGGGATGTCATAAAAGGATCATTCTTCTGTCTGATGAGCCGCGTCACAAGCATTGGACAAGGATATTATGCGAGGTGTAATGAAAACACCAACCAGCGATCTGTCATTATTATATATTGAATGCCAAAAAACAAAAAAGGAGTTAATGAGAATTTGAGAATTTATTGTGTATCCCTGAATAACTAACTGTAAATAAGAAATCAGAGTAAATGAATTATAATACACAATCGATGGTGCAATTTTTAACTTTTAAGATGCTGTAATATGTATTTTTAAGTGGATCAAATTGTGATGTGTTATATGAAAGGGCTCGCCCATAGTAGTTCTCGTTTCCTGGAAATGTTCCTGTAAATTGCAGGAAGGATCAGTTATGTGATGCTGCGCCACCTCTTGACAGGACTGCAGTCTTACTCCTCAAAGAGGTTTTATCACGGAGGGCTTAAATGTCGCACGTGAGTTCATGTTGGCCTTCATGTGAGCAATAATCCCACTGAATTCATGCAGCCTTTGGGACTGGGACGACCACATGTCTGCTGTAGCTGACCTCATCCACTGACCTCACACTATGCTTTATGGGAGTCGTGAATCACTCAGCTTCCGTCTGTGTTGCTGCAGCATGGCGGGGGTCGAAAACACACTTCACAGAGGATGCATCTAAAATCAATTCTGATACTTTACACGTACAGTATATAACTCATACTGTAGCTTGACTTCATGGCCTGTGGCTCTTGTTCACTGAAGGAGTTTGGCTCTCTGCTGAACAACAGAGCCCCTTGTTCCTTTTCGTTAAGGCGGAAAGACTTTTTATGGAATTAAATATGTCGTTAAAAAGAGAAAGTGTGATAGCTGTGAACTAATAAGTTGCTGCTAATCAATATTTTCATATATGGGTCACAGGACTACTTGTGTCAGAAAGGGGTTGCTTGTTGACGAACCTACAGAAAGTTACCAGCCAACTCTGTGGTTCCTCTTAGCTCTGTGGAGCCTTTTTAGCATCTTTCAGCTCACTGTTTTGGTTTTCCAGCCAGCAGTTTTTCTGTTTTGGTTCACTTTCGCAGCTCTCATAGTGTCAGCAGGGAACTATGTTCAGCGAAAAACATCTGAAAACTCAATCTACATTACATGCCCAGCACCAAATTAAAGACAGAGAAAGTTAGCATAGAGCTGAACATACTAGAGTTAAGCAGCTACAGAGGCAGATATATCCCTCAGGAGTTGGTGGAGGGCAACACAGAGCAAAAAGAGAATATTTATATTGGACTTACATTTGCCAGACAGCCATTAACACAACACAAATGAATGCTAATGTTGCTCTGTGACTGCTAGGTGTGCAAACAGACAACTGTTTGCCAACATGTTCGCCACATCAACTTATAAGACCAGTGTTTATTTCTGCTGCCACCAAGTGGCCAAAATCAGTTATTGCAGGTTTAAGTGCTGAATTGACCTACTTTGAGATACCTGCTGAATCAAAACTCTGCCTCCTTCTACCCTCCAGCAGTCTCAACATGTATTTGGAGAACAAGAGCAACCTGGACATTGAGATGTCTCAGACGTCAGCCCAAGGCCATCAGAGCAGGAACAGCCTGAGGGCACCAGAGGCCGTCGCAGGGAACTTTGGGGGGCTGCGTCTTCTGCAAGGCATCTCAGAGAGGAGAGACACCCAGAAACTACAGCAGTCTGCAGTTCTGCCCTCAGGACAGTGCGTCATCCATACTGAGGGCTTTGTCCCTGTTCGACAAGAGGATGGGTATGTCTACTGAACATGTCTCTGCTCTCTCATGGTGGTTTATTGTAAAGAGATCTCAATTAATTGGTGTTTTATTGATTATTTACAAAAGCTGCTGTGGAGTGTCTAACTGGTTCAGCTCAATGTCAGTGAACTGACTGAAAAGACTGGCTAAGTGGCATCCACGAATACCAAAGGAAGAACACCAGCTAAAAACTAAATAAACAAGCATCTTAAGGTTATGCAAATGCACCTGACAAAGGCTTTAACTTTAAGGCTTGTGAGATCATATATTTTTTTATTGTCAACAAAAATATGGCACCCCTGGCGATACTACATTATTGAACACAATATCACACTAACCTGCTGCTTCTCTTTGGAGTCTGATGTCAGCTGGCAGTGATGATGATGATGATGATGATGATGATGATGATGATGATGATACTCGCAACTGGTTTTCCAGGTTTGGGTCAGTCCCTCTGGAGCAGAGCTGAGTCTTTGCAGGCAAGGACTGTCCACAGTAGCAGGTAGTTGCTTAGCAGCTCATTGATTTCATGTTGCAGGTCTGGAGCTTGAGGTTCACCACTGATACTTCGTAATGTCCACCATGAAGGCCAAATGACACAGACACTTAACATCACGTCAGGTTTTCCTTCATCTGTATGAATTATTCCAGACTAACTGACACTCTGGAGCACGTTTACTGTGTCTGGTGTTAGCAGCTCCGCAGCAGCAACAAGGCAGTCCTTCACAAAGTCTCCCTGAATGAAGTTCCAGCTTCTTAGCTGTTAGCTCATCATCATAAAACTTGCCTGTGTAACACTGTCTTCTGTCAGAATGTGGTCTCAAAGGTGCTTGTTGGGCCTCCAAACTCCGCCGAAGAGCGTTAGCACTTGTAGCTAATCCAGTTTAGCATGTTTGTAGCTTTAATGATGCTAGACATTAGCCTTCTTCGTCACTGCGAGCCCCAAAAACTAACTTAGACACACTGGCTTGCCTTTTGCTTCAACAACAACAAAAACAAAAAACAATAAAACAAACAAACAAATAAAGAAGTTTGTCCGTTTCTCTTGAAAAGCGCGACACTCCGCATCCACTTCCGACATATTGACGGCTGCCATGATGCCCAGACGTAACATCAACTACAACGTCTGCGTTGCATTCAGGGACCGCTGGAAAAACGCGGCGTCTACAATCTCACGTTCTAGTCTTTGTCGCTGGAAAAAAGTAATTGTTTTGTTTTGTTTATGAATTAGTTTTTTTTTTCCAGTGGGTTTGTTGACAAAATTAAACAAATATCACCATACTTATTGAGTCTGATTGAGTTAATCAGGCAACTAGCTGACATTGTCACGCAATGTAAGTTATTCAGGAAGCGTTTTTTTTTTTTTTTTTTGCTTTGGTTGTTTTATCTTTATTCATTTGCTGTAGATTTAACCAAATCAAGTGCAGCTTGGCCTCTGATGAAATTGTAATGTATCTCAATCCATTAATCATACACAAAAACTAGACTCTATATTGTGTATTTATTTTCAGGTCACACAGAGCATAGCACCAAAAGTTTGTACTTGTCTTTAAAGCTGCTATAATCAATATGTCTATATTAACAGTTGTGTGTAATGTTAATGGGGATGCTTGTAGACAAACCAACACAATAATTATCACACTCTACAATTCTCCTCAGCTCTGTGTAGCGTTTTAGCATCTTTCAGCTCATTGTTTTGGCCATATGACCTTCTCTAAGCTCTTAAATTTGACTGTACCCCAAATTTCCAACCCCACACAGCAGACAGGCAAAGCTAGCAGCTAGCTGGAGAACATAATGGAGCATTTAGCATCTAAAGAGACAGATTTATCTCTTAAGAGCTGGTAGAGCCCAAAACAGAGCTAAAAGTAGATAAAAAGCATTTGCATGTATCATGTGGTGAGAAAAATGACTCCAGCTGAACGCTAATGTTGCTCCTGGCTGCTAAATGTGTAAATAAGCTACTGTTAAAATGTGACAGTACTGTGTTTCAGCGTTGTGTTTACAGCTTGTTTCTGCTGCTCACAACAGTCCAAAAATAGTTAATGTGGGTTTTTGGTAAAGTTTGTAGTAAGGTCCTATGTGAATAATTGGTTGAGAGTTCACATACTACAAGTTTCTCTTGTGTTCTACTTTAGAAAGAGATTAGCGCTCATTCTCTCCTCTCACCGGGTTTCCTGGAGTAAAGACATACGACAGTTTAAAGACTTTGAACCACACATGCAGAATCACATTACACATGCCCTGCTGGTTAAATCTTCCAGGGGATGCATGAACTTACGTGGAAAAGACTGGAATTTTCTTGTGAGGTATAACCATTCACACACACACACAGACTTAAGTGTGTGCGACTGTGGGTGTGTATCTCAGTCACTCAGGGGGGTGCTAATCTCAAGCCCGTGGCTGTGACGTCATTGGGATTAAACTGGGGAATTTGTTGCTTCGTGAACTCATGAAGTCAAAGTTGCACATGACAAAGAGTGTACTACAGCTGACACTGGTGTGTCTGCTGCATAGCCCTGTGGTAGGTCGGATTAGATGTTTTATATTTAAGCTTTCTGCACTGATGGTGATGATAACTTTTTATGTCTCCAGTGGCAATCAGGTGCTGTAATTCCCAAGTACCTGCAGATTAATCTTGACATTTTGACACACATTAAAAATGTGGACAGGTAGAAGATGTTGCAGGGCACACACAGCATCTATCATGTCTTCAATCAGACAAACAACCATAACAGAAAGCAAAGAGCTACTACGAAAACTGACACAAATGGACAACTGAGAAAAATTAGGAAAACCTACCAAGCATGATCATAAGGTTGACAAATGACAGACAGGGAAAATGAGCTCATTTGGACTCATTTGGAGAATATTGAGTTTCCTCTAAGACAGTGTTTCCCAACCACTGTGCCGCGGCACATAGGTGTGCCGTGAGAAATCATCAGGTGTGCCATGGAAGATGATCCAATTTCACCTGACTGGTGCTTTAAGACTTGGAGCAGCAGTCAGGTGACATCTTCCAGTGTGTCTTTCTTCAATTCCTGCAAGAATATCAGCTTTGTGTTTAACTAAACAGGCCCAGGTTTCACGCCGAGTAGGTAAATTAAGACTAGATTTTCATTATATTTCAATAAATATACATTTTGTGACATTTTTTGTTTGGTGGTGTTCCTTATGATTTTTCTAATGTAGAATATGTGCCGTGGCTCAAAAAGGTTGTGAAACACTGCTCTAAGAGCAAAACCTGCTCACCTGCTACATGTAGTTTCCTTTTTACAGTAATAAAGGCTGTTAAACATTTGAACTTGATTGCATCTGACATGTTGAGAATTTTCTTTGGCTGATTAGCTCATACCTCAACAGAAGGAATGCTGCAGTGGTGGTAGCTGTCACGTTATTGTCGGGCTCTTTTAAAATACTTTTGAACACAGGCTTAATGGACTGTAGGGCTCACTTATTTAACTTAAAGATTACCTTTAATGCTAATTAGATTCATGCATATTTATGCATCTTTGTCATTAAAAAATCTTTTGAAAATAATTTTGACAGAATTTTAAATTGTTTTTTTCAACATTAGATTTTTTTGAGATTGGAAATAATGTCAAGCATTACAGATCTTATAGGAGGTAAGAAATAAGCTGTAGCTCTTCAGTATGTGATTAATGTCATTTTCACAACTTGCTGCTTTGGTTCACTCTCACCGCTCTGGTCAGCAACACCATAGAGCAAAAGCTCTGATAAGCCCACTGTAGCTAAAAAAGAGTGTGAATACTGGACTAACATCGGTCAGGTGGTCAGAAACATAGCTTTAAATGAAAGCTAATAATGCTATGTATATAAGATGGGTGTGCCAGTAAGCAGCTGTTTGCTAAAGTCAGCATTATCAATTTAAAAAGGCATCGTATAATACTGTGTTGCCTGTAAAACTTGTGGCTGCTGCCCCCAAGTGTCCAAAAAAGAAACCTCACTTCGATAACCAGAAATAGAAATTAATATCATATTATCAGCCCATACGATTTTGGTATAAGAGAAATAGATAAGTAAAAATGAGGAATAACTCCTTTAAAACATGACCTAATTACCTGTTGGTCAATATTAATCACAATTACTGGTCTTTGTGGGTGTCCTAAAAAGACCACTGCATAACTTCTATTTCCAGCTTCAGTTTGTGCTTTCTGGGCTCGATATGCTTTAAACACTCCTCTGGAAACTGCAACCGTGCAATCTCCGTGACAAGTCACATCGAGGGGACAGGATCAGAGTCATGTCAGGCAAAGAAGAGGGGAGAAAACATTTGTAGACATGCAGTAAATCTCTTTATAGTTGTATAAGAGTATCTAGGAGGATTAATGCAGAAGACTTCCATAATGTAATCTAGTCTTTTATCCAACACCCTTGCCACATTCATTGATTCAAAGCTGCCAACTGTCTGGAGCGTGTTTGGTAACGCCTGCCAGACTTGCCTACAACAGTGAGGCATTATGAATTACTGAATTACTTCCTCAATACAACAGAAAGTCAACACAAAACAAACCAATGTCCAGAATGTATTTAAGCTCAAACCTTTTTGACAGCCAGAGGGTAAAACCCCTTCAAGATTATAAGATTAGCCGAGGGGGACCTTTAATTTTCAGAAAGATTTCCATCTAACAGTTTTGGCTCAGTGGGTTGGTCTTCCATTATATAATGACTCTTATGACGTCTCCACTGTTGTCAGAGTAATTGCTGAGATGACTGTGAGCTTGATGAAATACCGGATTGGTATTTATTTATTTATTTTTTTAAGTAAAAACAACCATTAATGTGTCAGAGGAGGACACTGGCACTGCCTCTTAGGCACTTTTAACATGTGTGACTGTGTTTAGCTTTGGAAGACAGGGATGAAGACAGATATAGAGTGTGTGTGTGCATGTGTGTGGATGTGAATGTTGGTTGAGACCCAGCTGCGATGCTCTGAGGGCAGCAGCCTGCAGGAGCCCCTGGGATGCGGTGCAGCAGCGGGGCGACAAAAGACACTTTAATGATCTCCTCAGGTGTCGAGTCACCAGCTGCTCACCCACCTTTCTGCCACCGGTGGGTTGCAAAGGGTCTGGCAAACTGCTTTAACTGGTAACTGACAGCTGTGTCGTGACAGCGGAGAGACTTTCTACTGTAGCCAAAGCTCACAATTCTGTTTCTCAGGTTGTGAAAAGCGATTCGTTATTTTTTATTTTTTAACTCATCATACTCCATTACTATTTTTTGTTTTTCAGGCACAGTTTCAGCGTGGTTAATATTCTCAGAGGAAAAACAAATTCAGCCAACCTTACAGAGAGGTCGCCTCTGCTGAGATTCTCTCAAGATGACAGGTGAGTAATTCCTCACGCTTCAGACTGTGAGCTAACATGATGCCTGAAAGTATCCAGCATTCAATAAATCAATGAGACAGTGTGAAATAAAAAAGAAGAAAAGGAATGTGCAAAATATATGAATGAACCAATATTTAATAATGATTCGTAATAATGATGTAAATGATCAAAACTCAACTAATCATGATGAAGTTCGTCATTCTTACAAAATGTTATTTAATATATGTATTATTTTTATTTATTTTTGCTGAAAATTTTTGATTTCATAGTAGGCCTATCACTTTTCATCATAGTGATGTTGTCACTGGTCATGGCCCCGCCCTCTCTTGAACTAGCAAGCTAAACAGCTGCTACCAAATTTAGCTTCAGGTAAATTCATTCTGAATCAATCAGCTTGAGTCTGAAAACAATACACAGACACAGCAATCTTTGTATTTAGCTCGACAGGGCTGACCTCCTGAGCTGACCTCGCTGATGCTGGTTGGCATGTGAGCTTGGCACCATCATCATCATCACACAGTGTTAGCTGCGGCAGCTAGCAGGTTAATTCAGAGTTAGCCTACTTTTTCAGCCTGTTCAGTCCCTCAGAGAAAGACTGTGAAAAATAAAAAGTTGTTATTCTTATTTTCTGGTTTTTTTTCTAGCCAACAGGCTGTCTAATTAGTGAGCCTGCTGGGCAACGAGGGGCTTCTGAAAGGCGAGGGGTTGAGGATTGGTGACACCTCCACCATCATTAAAAGTGACATTATGAAAAGTGACATTATGAAATAAAATGTGAAACAGGCGACAACAATTGGTGACATTTCATAATAATAAGCTGAGTTATAGCCGTTTCCTAAATCATTCAATAATTTATTGGCACATTTACATATTTTACAGAATTTATTCATATGATTGTTCACTTCCTAATGCCTTTTTTTTTATTTATTTAGTACACTTGGGGCTCCATAATCTGATCTTTACTGAAGCAGTTTCACAGGTTGTCTGACTGGAATTACTTGTGTGTTTTTCTTTTTTTATATTCCAGGCAGAATCAGAATGACATGCTGCCAGAGTCATTTAATGAAACGGCTCAGCTTATAACATCATTGCACAAGCCTTCTTATTTCATTACAGAGTAGTACAAAACATGTAATGAAATTGTGGTTAAAGAACACTCCTCTTTTACAGACATGTTTCTGCTGCTTAGTATTAGAAACATTTTTCAATTCAATTCAAATATGTCCACAGCTGTGTTTATTTTGGCTGATGCCCAGAGAGCTGACAGTGGTTATTTTTTCCCAGTATAACCTACATGACCCTACATGATCCCAGCTTCGTCGGAGGGGAAGAGCCCTGGGACAACAGCTCCCTGGACCTGGAGAAGAGGTGCCGGCTGGGCAGCGAGGTCACCAGCCTGTCCCTGTCCCGCTCCAGCTCCTCGGACAAGAGCGACCCTCTGGACAACCTCAACCTCAGCTTCAGGCTCACCAGTAGCATGAGGTGAGAGACCCCTCATGTTGTAAGCAGAAAACTGATCAACTGGAATACGTTATATACTGATCACCCTCAAAGTTTTTTTCCTTTTAACCCCTCAATATGAAGCCATGTCTACTTTCAACCCCATCTATGATTTTGGAGCATTTCAGAGAGCAATATTCCCTTCTGAGAGGGGAAACTATAGGAAAAAAAAGTTCAAAAGATTATAGAAAAGTCCAAAAAATAAAAAAGGATTTTCTGGAGAAGAATTTATGTTTATTAAGTGACTGTCTACTTGTTTTGTCTTTCCAGATGCTGTTTCAGAGCCTCCAAAGTTGCCACCATTTTTACCATCGTTGTTCTCTGCAGTGTAAGTGGACATGTCCCTTCAGATTAATTCACATTGGTTTAATAACACAAAAGAAACTTAACTTTATGTAAAAACAAAAAACAACTTTATTTTTCTTTATTCCTATTAAAGCAATAGCAAAACATTTTGCAAAATAAGCCAATTTCCTTTCTTTTGGACAGTGAGATTAGAAGATTGATGTGTCTGTATGTAGTATAGAGCCACACTTAGCTTAGCTTAGTTTAGCTTAGCATAAAGATTGGCAGCAAGGGGAAACAGTTAGCCTGGCTGCGTGCGGTACCTCTAACACCCCGAAATGAGAAATGAAAATGAGAAATAAGGAAATAATTGTTTGTGGGTTTTAGAGGGATTTACATGCTGGAACCTTCTTTTGACAAACAACAGTTTATCTCTCCGCCTTTTACATCTCTGCACCATCTGTTTGTAACCTCACTATGAACGTAAAAGACTTTTAAACCACAAACTGTTGTTTATACATTTCTATTTGTGTGCAGATTAATCAGACAAGATACATGTATTAAGATGTGTGAGCTTTGATAAAGATATTTTTGAAACTTATAACCAGGCTAGCAGGTTTCCCCCACTTTCAATCTTTATGCTAGCCAAGCTAATGACTTCCTGGCTTTAGCTCCATACTTCACAAAAACAGACAGGCAGGTGGTATCAACTGTTTTCACCTTAAGAATGACTGTTTCTCAAAAATGTTGAACTATTTCTTCAATTGTTAATCATATTAACTGGGTGAAGCTGAACCCAGAGTCTAATTGAGCAGAATGCGGAGAAATATTAGCGTTAAGCTAGTTAGCCCTCTGAAGTTCTATCATAGATAAAAGTTTACGAAACTCACTGACTTTGCTGTATGGGTGGTGCTGTATGAGTGAAGTTTTTTATTATTATTGTAGTTTTTAAGATACATAATATGCTTACTGAATGTCCCATATTTTATTTTTTCTCAGCATCTCGATTCCTCTGGTGGGAACTGTTTGGACTGAGTGAATAATATGTTAGTGAATTTATTCTGGTTTCAGCTGTTCTTCAGTATGTATCCAGATCGAGACAACCCCTGGAGGATGTTGGCAGTCTCTTCAACAGACAGCTTCTGTATCCTTTCCCACTGCATCAGTGTCATTGTGCATTTGTATTTTATGTTACGTTCTGATGTTAGCCCCAGCAGGCTAATCGAATCATCAAAGTGAAGGGTGGAACATGACTGTGTTTTACTTTGCGTATAAGGGCACACAGAGACACAATAGATTTTTCAAAATGCATTTAATCCACAGCTTTAATCAGAGTAAATGTTGCAGGAGAAGATAAGAGGTAGATAAGACAGAGTGGTAGCAATCCTGACAGGTGAATAAATGATCCTCACTGCTGTGTTTCGACGTGTACTTCAATCTATGAGTTGCATTCAAAGAGGGACAGTCCCATTGTCTTTATTATAAGCTGAAAATGAGTGAAGAGGAACACTGCACAGTTTATGAGATGTCATATTATAATGGAGCATTTAATTAGTTCCAAAATGTCATCTTTAAAAAATGGAAAAACTTTTCCTGTGTCCTGCACTCATCTTCATTCTATGATTTTAGATAAAAGAGAGTTGTCTGCAAAAGATTTAGTGCCAGTCTCCTTTCAAAGGCGCTAACACACATTCAACATCCACATATCCACGTTTTCTCTTGACGGTCCACGTCCCAAAGCAATGAATCTGACAGATTTTCGAGACAACGCTTTGCTGAAGCTGCAGGTGGGGGGGCCTTTCACAGGAGGGATGATCGACCTCACCAACCAGGAGTACGTCCTGATCCAGGTAGAGCAGACTGAACAGCCGGGACAGCGAAGGAGGAGGGCTCAGCAGGTGAGGGCGATACATTCTGCTCCTTCACTGTGTCATCTATGAAGTGTCGAGTCATAAAAAGTGAACTCATTTATCTTCTGCTGTTTGTGGACAGGTGATCCATAATTGGACCATTCCTCTGCACGGTGAACGGAGTGACCAGATACTGTTGACAAAAACGTTTGAGATGCTCAGCAGGTAATTATCTGTAATCTACTGCCATTCCTGCCTTTGGCACAATTAGTCAGCTCTAAATTGGTCTTTTGACCACGATGCAATGATGACAAAGTAAAACCCTGAATAAGAAGCAGCTTCCAGTGATGATCTCACTCCTCACACCTCTTCTAACCTCCACAAGCACATTGAAGTAAGTTGCACATATTGTGCTAATTTAGCTAGCTAATGTTAGCTATGTTAATTTTTTTGTGTTAATCTTTGATGTTATTACAATGACATTAACTCATTTTGCAGCTGGTGGTTAGAAAGCAGTTACCCCAACATAATATTAACCTCAACATTACTTTCATAAGTTTACTTTAATAATTTTCATTATTTTGCTTTGACCTGCACATCATAAACAGCTGTTACTTTTACTTGAGTAGGTTTCTCAAATGGTAATTTTCACTTTTAGTGGGAGGATTATGTAATTTTTATTCTTGCTGGAGGGTGGTTGCATGTTCTTGAGAGAGCTGGAGGGGACCTTTTCTTCACATCCACTACATCCCAGATGGTGTTTTCATACAGCATTTTCCCGCGTTACCAGAGAAAATACTTCAAGGATGAAGATTAACTGGCCAGTCTGGCAAATGTACGTCTGATTAACTTTCCCACCTCAGATAAAAAGTGGCATGCAGCTGCTCAGCTGTGTTTTTATAAGGCTTCTATCAGAGACGGTCTCCCACAAAATGGATGAGACAGTCCTGAGTGGTGTTTGGGAGATGCTGTATTTTTAAAAACTAAAACATGAGTCTAAAACATGAAAACGCCCCCCCCTTCATCACCCAGTGATTTTTATACAGTCCCTATAACAAAACATGAACACTTGTACAGTATAATGTAACCCCGTACACTGGCCCTCCTCTGTGAGGCTTATTATATACAATCTTCAAACAGAGGAAATCATTTTACAGTTAACATCTGCTTTATTCATTTATACATCTGTTGCACAAGAAATCCTTCTGTAGCTACTACAGATCTTCTGAAAGTTGTTAAAACTGACAGGATGCATAAAATTCTTCACAACATGCAGAACTTCAGATCTGAAAGACATAACTCCCCATCGAGGCCCCCTGGTGACACAGAGCTGAGTCTGTATATCCAGCTCTCTTCTGAGCACTTTGCCTTCACTGCAGGCTGCCATTACTTCTTCTAACCCTCTATCCTATCTCATTTCTAATAACATGCTTATCGTCTGATTCAGTGCTTGGCAGTCTGTGAATTTATGCCATATAACCTGATGTATTGTAACACTGTAAGTGTTCATGGTATTTTCTCTCGGCTGCTAGACATACAAACATTACACCACAGATTTCTGACAGCATTTTCCAGCTCAGGCACTGAAAATGTTCAGTAAAAGAAAAACATGCGCATCATTCTTGCTGCTGTGCTGCTTCCTTCCCCGCACAGTGATCCCATCATCATCACGATTCAAGCCTTCCTGCAGGATAACGAGGTGGTGCCGTTATCCATGACCCACCAGTCGCTCTATGTCAGTGTGGAGACACAGGTGGCCATCGCTGGAATCATCCTGACTGGCGTGTACGTTCTCATCATCTTCGAGGTAAAGGGTCTGTGGTGCAGGCGGTTGATGAACGAGTTTGTTTTCAGTACAGTATCTGCTGCCTTGTCAGACATGTGTAACACGTACAGCAGGTATGACAGCACATGAAGCTTTGATATCACCCACATCCAGAAATAAATTGTACTGTATTAAAGGTGCTGACAGCCATGGTAAATCCTCAGCTTTTCATTTTACTTGATTAGACCTCTCATGAGTGGGTGTGTACACACTCTTCTGTTTTGTTGTACCATGGATGTGTGGAACTGGTAAGACTGTTTTCACTGAGGATGTCACAGCACAGGTATAACCAATAATAAGATGAATGATGGCTGAATGCCATTTAGCTGCTTCGGTATCAGGGTCCTGATGTTGCTGTCTCAGCTTACTGGGATGCTTGAAATGAACCGGCGACTTTATGGAAGAGACAAATTGAACATTGAATGGTTGTCATTTGCATTGCGTCGCATTTCCCCTGTAGCCCAGCAGGTGGCGCTGTGTTGCAACACCAGGTCACACTGAATAACATCCCATGGCTGTCCCAGCTTTTGAGTTTGAATGTGTGACGAACAGCTCGTTAATCCCTAATATGGGTCAAGCTTCTAAAATACTACAGCCTACATTTCCCACAATGCAATTTGATAACATCTCCCATTAGACCCTCCATGCCTAATAAACCTCTTTCAAGTGCCACACTTGAAGGTAATGAAAACCAGTTTTAGATCATTTAATGTTACGTCGTCAGTGCACAGATTTCTTAACCCGAACATAACTGAATCTGCAGTCACATGACCGCCTTGTGATGTGAATGCTTGCATGTAAAAAGCACATGTGACAAGAACGAAAGCGGCATCAGAACCTACACGTCCTCACATACACGTCCCTCCAGAGCTCTGCATGACTTTGACCTGAGACGAAGTCGAATTGGCCACAATAATGGAAAACGCCTGTGTAACTTAAAGCGTCATGTTGAGCAGCAATCAGTAGATCCTTTTTTTAGAGCTCAGGTCTATAAGTAAAATTAATTAACATTTAATGGCTATGTTTGTTAAACTTGTGTTTGGCATACATAATATTTTTTTATAGATTGCAAATTAGTTTTTAAATCATTACCATTAATGTAATTTATTCACATATATGCAACAGTTCATTGATTATCAGTCAGTTGATACTCAATGATCTATTACATGTGGAGTAATGACTAATTTTCTCACATAAAAGTTAATAAAACTTTGACGTGTTGCTCACTAGCTTCTCACTTCACTCAGACTTGTTTAGCTTTGAGCTCACGGGAACTCTTCCGTAATTTTCATTCATTTCCAGTCAGTGTTTGGTTTTAATTAGACGGGCTAATCTCCCCGAGTGCGACAAGGTGTGAACTCACTAAGTTGTGTCGGCAGGGGCGATGCTCTGGTGTGAAAGTCAGCAGCGATGACAGCGCAGTTACACTCTGCAAACGCTCTCGTGTGTCATCTCTGTTACTGACAGGGCCGCTCGCAGAGGCTGTAATTGAAAGTGCGAGGGATTGTCTCCAAAGCAGACGAGCATGCAGTGTGTGGCTATTCAGACATCAGCAAGATGTCATCTGGCTTCAGCTCTGTCAGGTCTCCATTTGCCAATGCCTCCCTCCTCTGCAGACATTTGTTTTTCTCCATTAAACTTTAGTTTAATGAGTGATCGCATAAGCTTTCTCTCACTTTTAGGATATTGGGATTTTCTGAATGATAAGTTCAAACAAAGGGATCTCTCCATGTGTTGGTAATTGGACACCAATTTTCTCATTTTTAATGGGCACTTCAGTGAAATGTCCTTACAGAGGTCTGCAAGAGAAGAATCACAGCATGGTTTTCATTATGTCACTTTTGACAGAGGCTGAGGCAGGAAAAGGGGATGCTTTTGTTCTCCTTTATCTATTATCTGAACAGATGTATTGAGACAAAGAGAAGTTTCTCAAAGTCTGTAGACTGTCTGAGTTATTATTCATCTTGAGTGACAGGACCCAGTTTAGTGTTGAATAGTTCAGCGAGGTCAGTTTGAACTGAAGACGATGACGATGATGACGTTGTTCTCATCAAACGTTGCCCTTTTACAGCAGACAGCAGAATTAAGATGTAACAAATCTCTGTTTTGCCAGAATAAATCTGCCAATAAAACTACCTTATATGATACAAATGATGATGATTCCATTTAGGTCAAGACAAAGGTCATAGATCCCAGTTTCTTCTTCATCATACCCATAAAGTGACCTACTTTTCTGCAATTTATTGCGCTGGCATGAATGTCAGCGGAGCAGCTCTAATGCCTGATAGCACATCCATGCTTATCACAGACAATTTTTAATAATGGGATGCATCATACGTGCGGGTAGTGATGAAGGCTGGTGGAGGAGGGTGGCTCTTAACAGCATCATGGAGATATCTGTAACATCTCCTTGAAGTTCAGCATTTCTTGATATTTTACACAGAAGAAAATGACAGACCATCATAGAACTAATGGAGCACAAGCCTCAAACAAGATTTTTTTGACTCAACTTTTCCTGTTGCTGCTTCTGTTATTCAGACATTTTTTTTTAGAGAAACTTTAACAATGTCTCTGTAAAATAAGGGTCTTCACTTTGAGATGCAGCACAGGGCATCAGGCTTATTTATTAACAGACACAAAGAAGTGAATATGAAAAATTTGCATGAGAAAGACAGTAATATATAATTAATGTAATATAAATAAGGGCTGTAGCTTTGCGGCAGTGGCTATAAAGTCATCCACTGTTGTGACTTATCCAAAGGTGATTAAGGCTTTTGACTTCGCAGTAGAGAATTTCACATTCCTCACAGTTGCAAATGGAGAATATTTGACTTCGTGAGTCTCAGGCCTGGTTATTCAGTTTGTGTGTGAATGTATTTGTATTGTATGTGAATGATTATTAAAGAGGGACTGAAACAGACTGGTTGCATCTATATTTAAAGGTTGAAATTTAAATATTGTCGCATTAAACCAAGTGTTTCTGGTGAATCTCTTTGATTTTCAGATCGTGCACCGCACTCTGGCTGCCATGTTGGGATCTTTAGCCGCTTTAGCTGCTTTGGCTATCGTCGGTGACGTAAGTCTCTTTCACTCCTGTTTTAATGAGTCATAAAATAAATAAAAGAGAGATGTCTACAGCTGTTAGCTTATCCAGACACTGTACTGCTGTGCCAATCTTCCAGCAGTTTTAAGAAGCAACAGCAGCTTTGAATTACTGAGGAAGCTAGTTTGCTAGCTTAATAGCCGTAAGCTAGCTATAGCTGCATTGGTAACGAGTTGAAAATATCCCTTCATGTGCTATAAACTCATTTGCTTCTAATACATCCTTTTCATTTGTCAGTATTAAAGATATCACATGATGTGTGTGTTGAACAGAGTCGGGCTGTAGTCAGCTTCTTCCTGGTGGAGTTTCAGAATCAAGAAATTCAAAATGGCTGCCATGTAAATTCAGCCGCTTCATTTTTGCTAGCAGAGGAATTTATAGCTTAGAGTATTTATCATTGTCATGTGTCCTTGTACTTATCTCAAACCCTTCCAGTCCCCAGTAATCAATTAATAGCCAGGGAGGAGTAATATCAGTACTCAAACACAGTTATAACAAATACATTTGTTAGTACTCTACTGATCTCAATTAAGGATCAATGTATGTGACACTAATTCATTGACTCGTTGCTTTTAACTCACAGATATGATCATTGAAGAAACCCTGTCAAATCTAATTGTTTTCTTTTATTATCAATAGCGGCCCAGTCTGGTGACGGTGGTGGAGTGGATCGACTATGAGACGCTGGCTCTTCTGTTTGGCATGGTTAGACTCTGAAGATGTTTTTTAATCTCCTTTTGGGCAGTCTGGTTTGATTTTACATTGAAAAATATTATTATTACTTCATTTTACATCGCCATCTGACATCTTAACACCACTGTCTGTTTCTGTGGAGGCAAATGAAACTGACAATATAAACCATATCTAAGTCTTAAAAAAGACTGAATTTTATTTGAATCATTCTTTACAGACACATTTTAACTTTACAGCAGATCAAATTTTATTACAGAATATCCAATTCTCATTATTCTCATAGAAGATAATTCTGCCAGACCAGTGATATCTAAATTTCATATGGACGAATGACCACAGATGGCAGCTTCCTTTGGACAACTTCCACTGTCAGCAGCTGCCACTGAAATTTCCATCTCATTCTGAGGAAAACAGCAGAGGGACTTTCTGAAAATATTCCAAACCTAGAGGCAATACATTTCAGATATTACCATGTATTTATAGGTACTACAATACACTTATTATTATTGTTATGTATGATATAAATTCAGGTACTCAGGTGCTGGAGATATCTGTGTTATTGACCGGCATCTCCTATGAGAGCACCATCTTGTTGTCCGTGGTAACTATTTTCAGGGTGACATATAATGCTGTTACACACTGGAAAATGTCTGCTCGTCGTTTTTAAAGAAATGTGTGCTGTTTCTTCCAGATGGTACTGGTGGCCATTTTTTCAGAGACCGGCTTCTTTGATTATTGTGCTGTGAAGGTGAGTGATGATGATAATGATGGGTCCCAGTGCCAACACAAAAAATAGCAAAAGAAGTGCAAAGGATGAAGGATGTGCGACATTTTGTACATGAAGTTATACGGCACAGTTATTATAAGTTTTATATCTGAGTCATGTACTGTGGGGATGTTCAGTCTATGAAAATAGCTGCAAACTGGCCTGTTGGAGTTCTCCCAGAGGCTTTGAGCTAATTCTGAATACACATGACAGGACCAATATTTAGGAAGACCTTTGTAATATAAGATCACCTTACAGGTTTTGATGCCTTTCTTTACATCCTGACTCAAGGGGACATCACTTTCATTGGCTGACAACACATTTTTATTTTGTTTTGTGGGGAAGATCACAAAACTAGGTCAGTGCTGTCTATTAAAATGAGCCACATGTATTTAATATTTATTCAGAGAAGAAGAAATTCTGTCAGTATGAACTGATAAACATCACCTTTAAACTGTTTATTTCTTATCTCATAGTTACACGCAGTTATATATGTGTTCATGCATTTCAGGTGGTGCCATACTCCACAAATGATAGAGAAAACTCACATCTGTTACTGTTTAATCCTGAATATTCTGTGTGGATGGTGAAGGAGAGCGAATGCCTTTGTCCTTCAGGTACAGTAGCACTCAGACCTGGAGAACAGAGGGATTGTGCAGGCTCATGAATTTTAAACGTGATTTGGACAAGGGCAGGCACTCCAAATTAAAATACCTTCTCTGAGAAGAGCTCAGCAGCTCTGACACGTCCTACTATAACATACAAAAGGTGGCCATCCTGAGCTACTCCCATGGGGTAAAGGCTGGTGTATAAGCATTATAGACTGAGTGTGAAACTGTGTGTCATTCAATAGCATATGGCTATTTTTGGAATCAAAGGAGTACGCTACCCTGCTGAGTGCTACTAATGGAAAATTAAGCATTAAAGTGCTCATTTATGATGTTTCACTATGATATTCTTGAAGCTCTGACAGGCTGAAACACATCTCAGAAATGTCAGAACTCGTCCTGAGCAACTCCACTCACTGATTACTTTGCATGGTGGATTTAAAATCTACGAAAAGTGACTCACTCCTACTGTGGATGCATCAAGACATCCACTTAATAGGTTGCTAAGTGCCATTAACACTGACTTGTTGTCATTTTTCTTCTCTCTGCAGGCTTACCAATTATCCAGAGGAAGAGTGTGGCCAATGATCATCATCCTCTGTCTCATTGCTGCCATTCTCTCTGCTTTTCTGGACAATGTGACCACTATGATGCTTTTCACCCCTGTTACCATAAGGTATTGGCATTTGAAATTTCCATCCATTCATTATCTATACCTGCTTATCTAAACTAACACTGGGCAAAAGTCAGATTCTTTAATAATGAACCTAATTAAACTGCATGTTTTTGGACCCTGCACCAATGCAGTGATGTGATAGAAACAACTAAAAAATGTCTTCCAGCATGCCTGATGTGAACAGCTCTACCAGGTAGTGTACTCATTTGCAACTGGACATTCAGTAGCTGTGTAGTGTGAGTTATTAGAAAATCAATACTCAGGGTCTGACACAGTGTTAAGCTTTCAGACATACCTCCAGGAAAAATAGCTACACCTTCTTAAATGTCCAGGACTTTCTTGTTGTCTCATTAAGACATCTGCAGTCATCAAGCCATTGCTATATGAATTAATTTACTTATTTGATATTTTGGGAAATATACTTCAGAATTCATAGTGCTCTTATATTTGTATGGTAAGCAAGGAGCTACAGCTAGCAGCCAGTTATTTTAGCCTGGTGCGGCACATAACCCCTCATGAAATGGCACAGATTAAACAAAGCAGATAAAAGTGTTAAGCAGTGAGCATTAGAGGTGCTGGCAGGTTGACTTTGTTAGCCTGGGACGGAACTAGGCTAACTGTTTCCCCTTGTTTCCAGTCTTTGTGCTAAGCTAAGCTAAGCTAACCGACTGCCGGCTCTGGCTTCATATTCACAGCGAACCTGATTTTTAATTATTACCCAATCAGTTAATGCAAAAATGAGGATTTCTCATCAGATACGGTATGAAATGACTGTCTGTAGCCTTTTACTTCAAGTTTTCGTAGCTTTTAGCCTAAAGTTCTTGCATCTAATCAGCGATTCATATCCAGTAACCTTACAGTATTCTTAGAAATAGTCACATCAGTTGAGAGATCATGACCTGCTTTCTCACAAAAGCTGAAGCACACATTTCGTTCCTAAAAACAGAACCACTACACAGCAGCTGCAATTTAGTGCAGTGCCTTACAAACCGTCTGCATGCGTGCCGCCCACCTCTTTCTCTCGCTCATTGTTAGTGTCTCTATTTTCTGCCCTTGAATTGAGTTCTACAGTAAACCATTATTAAGTTCTCAAAATTGCTATTGCTGCCAGAAGGTCAGAATATAGATGATATTTGACTGGACTGAAATTAGACAGCTGATAAACATAACACAGATCTGGGCAAAAGTGTGCTCTAATCTGTTACCCAGCCAGCAGGGCAGATACTCTGTACAGCCCCGATGTTAAAGGACCAATGCTTTCTATCTTCCAATCTCCTTTTTATATTTCTGCATTTATTTCTCCCCACCCGTCGCAATCTAATCGGGGCTAAAGGGCTTTGCTGTCTCTGTCTGATTTTGCAGGTTGTGTGAGGTGCTTAATCTAGACCCCAGACATGTCCTGATTGCAGAAGTAATCTTCACCAACATTGGAGGGGCTGCCACAGCTGTCGGAGATCCACCCAATGTGATTATAGTATCAAATCAGGACCTGCGTAAAGAAGTAGGCACTTTCACAGCTCTCTGCCTAAACTTGCACTAATATACTGTAACAGATCAGCTCTGTGTAATCTGACACATGAACCAGATGCCTAGTAAAGCAAACGTAATGCTCTTCATCACATGTGTGAAACAGAGAGTAACAAGAAGATGAAGAGGAAATTATTCTGTGAGCAGAACAGATAGTACAGCACTGACAGGTGAATAACTAACTGACCTGAAATGGATTCATGTCACTTCCACCTCTTTATTTTTATCCTTTTTGTGTTGATAAACTATTCTAGAGGGTGGCAGGCAGCAGTATTATTTTGATTCATGGAGTTTGGCGCTGAATTACATTTGTGTGTCATTCTGAAAAAGTTGCTAAGGTCACTGCCAGGAGCAAAAGATGAATTATTAAGACTTCTCCTCAGAAGTTACCGTGTTTGCATTGATGAAGTCATTGTGTTTGTATTGATTCATTGCCCTCTAGACAATGAAGGATTTTGTACCAGAGAAAGTAATCAGATATATAAATATTACGCAAGGTCACATTTATTTATTAATTTATTTATATTGAAGAGAGCAGGAAACTGTTATTATTACAAACAACTCATACCGCTGCAAAGATCCATTTAATGGTATTTTGATCTTAATATTAAATCAAATGACTCCCTGTAATGTGAAAAGGATTCTGATGCTGTCAGTCCCATCGTTCATCATCCAGCTCTGCAGCTTTATGCAGCTTTATGCAGCTCATTGTTGTGTTTTGTTAGTCTGGACTGAGATTTGACAGGTGGGTCGGCCATGTTGTAATGTGTTTGTGTTCTGTTCTGTGAGCCTTTCTGCCCTCTAGTGGTCAAAAATGACTCAATGCAGCTTTAATGTACAAGCAAACAAAAACAATCCATCACACTCCCTCGAACAGGCCGGGATAAGTTGGCAGTCTGAAGTTAGACCTCGCCCTGCGCTTCCATGTCAGACTGCTGCCAAGAATTTGTTTTCCAAATCTGCTTTTTATTTAAAATAGACGTTGCAAGCAAATGAAATATCAGCACTGTCAGGTGAAATCTAGTCAAGGACAAAGAAAAACAGCCCAGTTTTTTGCACTCTGCATTTTTAAATTTTCATTTGTTGTGACTTTTAAGTCGGTATTTGACCATGTACTCTGAAATCTCTCTCTGGAGGTTGCAGTCATTAGATATCCAGGTTTTGTGTCTCCTTTCTCGTTTTACTTTTTTAAAAATATGTGTGGGTTAAGTGTAAAAGCACTGGGTATCCAGTACATATAATAATGATTTAAAAATATATTTATCGAGCACTTTTCAAGCTACTCAAAGTCACTTTACACAGCAGGTTAAATAAAAGAGAATAAGAAAGTGTATTGGAGAGTTATCCACTTTCTGTATCTCTTAAACTTTTACCAGCAGTTATGTTGCTGCAGATTTTTTTCTAAAGCTTTCATATCCCTCATCGACTGACATTCATGATCTAATATAACATTTTACAGTGCATACACATTGAAAGGGTACATACAGACAAGTGTTTTATGAGTACGCACTGTGGGTGAATCACCTGTGTTTGCTGGGCTTCACATGTGTCATCTCTGTTCTGCACAGTCTCTCCATGTGTTTATACAATCGTGACCCTTATTTATGTTGATGCGCAGGTGATGAATGGAGATCTAGTGGCCGTGAAAGCAATTTATATTTTTGTCGCTGCCGTCATAAATCACGGGAATTAAAAATGTCAAAACGGTGGCGAAAGAAACTGTAACACCTGCCCCGTGTTACATACTGCCACTTTGGCAGTCTTCCAAACATTTATAAGATTTGACTTTAAACATTTTACATTTTCACATCAGAAGCAGCACGGCGGCTCTCAGAGCTCCCTCTTCCAGCACATTTAATTGTTTGTGAAGGCTACGTGCAGAAACTCACCTGCAGCTCAGCAGCAGCTCGCGCTGGTGTGGCTTCAGTCTGCTGTAAGTGGCATGTTCGTCCACACTGGAGACCCTCCGTGGGACTAGTGTGTGATTAAACTTGTGAAGGAGACACTGTCACTGTCCTGATGCAACAATGTGTGAAACCATGTAACTCTTTTCCTGTAGTGGATTACGTTCATCACCTTTGGTTGAGACTTTTGTATGAATCTGTGTCTTTGTACCACCACGCTGGTGAGGCGATAAGTGTTTCCCTTATTTAGTGTCTTCCCAAACATATATTTTTACATTTATGTCTCAATA
Source organism: Chaetodon trifasciatus (assembly GCA_037975065.1). NCBI lineage: Eukaryota > Metazoa > Chordata > Actinopteri > Chaetodontiformes > Chaetodontidae > Chaetodon > Chaetodon trifasciatus. The sequence continues at coordinate 2,782,310 of JBBMOE010000039.1, forward strand.
ATATATATATTTTTGATTTGTAACTTTCATTTTTCCAATTTTGGCCTTCTAAAAAACAAATTTTCCCTTTTTTTCTTGTTTTTCTGCTTGAAAATGTTGCAGTAAATTGTCAATGTGCAATCATATTAATTTCCTGATTGGAAGTCATGTCCTGTAAAAACCCTGCACACACCTTCAAGTCACATGATGCCTCTGTCAGGCCATGATATCTTTGAAAACTGTTTAGAGGCAAGTCGTCCTCTGTTGTGAACAGCCGTGAGAACATGTTCCTGAGTCAATCAGAGCAGCCCGGAAAAGGCCACCTTGTAGGCTCTTCTCATAACCTTCACTCTCCTTATACTCAGAGGGGCATGATGCTACATCACTGGAAGATATGACATTTTCCCAGCTGCTTGATGTGGCATCTGTTCACCGCGCGTGACATTTTAGCCTTTGCCGATGCAGCAGTATGGGGTCTCCTTCAGCATACAGCAGCTCCGACCACACCGGGCTCGCTGTCCGGTTTGTCTTGGCTCGGCTTCCCAGGTGACAGAACCGCAGGGACCCGGCAGCAGCGTGCTCGTTCAGTCATGTCTGGCCTCTGATAAGGACAGCCTGTGTGTGCATGCATGGTTTGCTCGCCTGTTTGTTTGTTTGCATGCTCGCTTGTTTGCGTCCAGGGGATTTTTGGGAGAAATTCAGAGATAGAAAGAATGGCACAGCTGCGAGGTGTGTTTTTAGGTGATTCTGTCTCTCATCAGAGTGTCCTTGTATTTGATTTGTTACAGAGCAAAGTAGCATGGTGCATACAGAATCTCTACCTCCTTTTGGCATAATTTCACTGAGGGACATTGGTGACACTCCTCGCCAAATGCATCTCCTCCAACCTGTCGCTGCTGTTGACACTGGCTCTGAAATATGGACACATCAGCTCACGGTTTATGGCCGCAAACAGAGATACATTATGACAGCAAACATGCAATCAAAACCTAGATTCATGGTGATTTGCTCTCTTGTGCCTTGCTGCTGAGTGATTAGGAAGATTGGAAATATGTTACAGCCTAAGATACGGATGCAGCTCCTTGGTTTTTAACTCTGGTCTCTAGTTTCTAGGAAGAGTTTTCATTTATAACGGGCTTACATGAGCAGCCATCCTCAACCCACAAGGCTGCCCTGAGGGTCACGGCAGATTGAGTGAGTGGGTCTCTTTGGAGGCACGAATGCAGGAGCAGTCAGAGTTGTCCTGTATGTGAGGCAATCAGGTGACATAGTGATGAAATTAGACCGTGGGACTTGAAGGGAATCTCTGCATTTAATCTGCTGCGCAGTTGATGAGACGTTTAAGAACAATCTTCAGACTCAAGCTTGATGGGATCCTTGATATCTTTTTAGGTTGTGAGAATATCTTTATTTTTGTCATATGTTGGTTTGTCCTGTTCATCGTCATAGCCTGTAGAGATCACTATTAATCATTTATATATATATACGGTATATATAGTATAAATCACTCACTAATCGCTCAAACTGTCCACCTTAAAGGCTTTATTTTGAGGCTTTGTCATTTTGAATTGGCATGTTATGTAGCTGATGCTTGTGAGGACATATTTCCATGGATGTATCTGTTAAAATGGTTTTCTTTGGGAAAGATTTGCTCAGTTTTGAGGACAGCCTCAGCCAAACTAGAGCTTGGTGGACATGAAAAAACCTTAAGGATGCACTTTTCAATGCCCCTTTTGGGTGCAATAGTAAATCTCTTTGCTTTCTGATGTCATTCATGCACGACACCCTCATATAAATTATATTGCGTCTTGATATAATGCCCCTGTAACTATTGCAATGACTGTATTAAAGTGACATAACATACAGATTAGTGGTTACACCTGCTTACATCCTTCTTGATGATGATGAACAGTTCAGATGAAGGCCACATGTCTCACCTAGAAACAGCGATGATCTGCACAGCACTGACACTGACTCTCTCACCAAACCTCATGTCCGGGCACTGCCGCCTGACTCAGTTGTCTAACACGTCGTTGTTCTTCATCTCACAGGGGATTGATTTTGCCAGTTTCACAGGCTACATGTTCCTCGGGATATGCCTCGTCCTCTTCACCTCATTCCCTTTCCTGCGGATGCTCTACTGGAACAAAAAACTCTATAACAAAGAGTCCATTGAAATTGTTGGTGAGTTGATATTTTTGCAAACTGGCTTTTGTTTGAAAATGTCTTTTCTTTTCTATATAGATGATGGTTTGGGATTATCATGATGTTAATTGGGCTGAAATGTAAATTGCTCTTGATGTGGCACAATCTAAAATTAATTATGATGGCTTCTGGTTGTTATTATAGGCTCCATACTACAGTTGCTCACCTTCTCAGGCAATGCAGTGACCTCGTAGAAACTTAATTATCTTGGCATTACGACCTCAGCCCTCAGGCTCCCACACATGATGTATAGCGCCCTCTGAATCGAAGACTTCCCCCCTGTCTCAGCTGATTTCCACAGTATTGCATTCACATTGTCCTCATCAGACGACCCTGTCGCTGCAGATAGAGGAGATCTCTCTGTGGTCATGACGTCAGTAAAAACTGGCCTCACTCAGCCTGAGAGCAGTACAGGACTCCCATCTCAGTTCCAATCTTTTCTTCCCAATTGTGCGATTGTATAAAATATTCAGCTAATCTTGTGTTCCACAGTTCTTTTATACATCTGCTTAATTATCCATTAACAAAAGAAACAATTATTTGGCCGTCCCTCAAGACATTACATTGTCCAGAGGTAGAGTAAGATCGTTTAATAAGAATAGAAACCACAGGGTGTGTTTAGTTTGGATAGTAACTGTGTCCTCCATCTTAGAATCTATTTGTTGCTGCTGTAGATCTTTGCATATGAGACCCCGGAGATGGAGATAATGGGCAAAGTAATAAAACAGGGATATTTGTGTGAAATTGTTTGCAATTCTTCCAGAAACGCAGTCACCTTTTATCAGCGTTTACCCACAACGCTACAGTTTCCCCCCTTGGAGAGAACATCAGCAGGGGATCATTAAAAACGGAGACCACCGGGCTCCCCAGACGTCACCACCGAGCTCCCATCTAAGGAGTGAGAAGACCGACTGTTAGGAGGTGTACTGTCACGCTAAGCTCCAGGCAGATTGAAGGAAGCAGTTGTTCAGTGCAGGCCTGATAGCTCATCTGTAAATCCCACCCTGTGGAGTTTCCGCTTCTCCCGCCAACCTTACCTACCTGGAGAGCATACAGCTAAATCAGCTCAAAAGCCCCTGCCTCGACTGGTAATTGTGAAGATTCGCTTACAGGAAGGTTTTTTTCCTGTGCCAGTTAGATCCCATTAAGATCACCTAGCAACCTTCCCTAAGAAAGGATGGCACCTACTGGTATCCACACAGGTGTCCAGCTCCCTCAGGCTGTATCTCTGCTTCAACATTGGCTGTTCCTGAGCTGGTCAATGTGCCCAGTGCCTGGCTGCATTAGTCCCTCTATGGGGGCTCACAGCATATTGACCGAAACGCCTTTATATCCTCTCAGTTGGCCTCAGCTGTAGGAGCTATTATCAACAAATCCACCCCTGTAAACATGCTACATACTGCTGCAAAGCTCCACCGCTGTAATGACTGTGTTGAACATGCACTAAACAGGTGGCCTTCTCTCCTGCTCTGTTTGTCCTGCTCCTCCAGAACTCAAGCATGAGATCCTGGTCTGGAGGCAGACGGCTCAGCGCATTAACCCAGCAAGCCGAGAGGAGACGGCTGTGAAATGCCTCCTGATGCAAAAAGTCCTCAACCTGGAAAGTCTGCTCCGCAAGATGATGAAAACCTTCCAAAGGTTAGAAAAAAGGACTGAAAACAGAAGTTATACCTGTTGTTGTGAAGAATGCCTTAATCGCTTGTCATGATAAAGACATCTTTGTTTCATATTGTGTTAATAAGACAAAGAATTCAGTAGTTATCATAATATCGTTAATGAGGTTTGGACGGAGACATCTAATAAATAGTTGAGTTTATTTTGGATTATTTCATTGTTTGAAACCCAACACAACAAAAATTGAGGAAGGAAAATACAAGGAAGCACCAAGAATAGCACATTTTGTCCCCTTGTCCAAGATGTTTTCCAGCCATAACAATTACAGCATAAATACAGTTTTTATACCACTGAGAAATACAGAAGTACCATTCACAACACTGAAAAAATACCTAAAAACAGCACAACATTCAGCATATCATTTTTCATGATTTAACAAATATTTGGAAACTCTCTCTCGAGTGATTCGTCTGCAATTACATGTTTATTTCTGTTCATCAACACGCAGAAAAATGTCATTAATATGAGATTTAAATGTTCTTTTGTGTGACAGACAAATCTCTCAAGAGGATAAAAACTGGGAGCAAAACATCCAAGAGCTGCAGAAGAAGGTTGGCCTCCATACTTCATACTTTATCACCCGCTGTGACTGCGGAGCACTGATGTTATCGCAATGATGAAGCCGGCCCGGTGTTTGAAACTTAAGACGAATGCTGTCAGTAGAATATATCTTTCTCCTCCACAGCACAGGATAACCGACAAGGTTCTGCTGGTGAAGTGTGTGTCCGTCCTCGCCGTGGTGATCTTCATGTTCTTTGTCAACTCCTTCGTTCCCAGCATTCATCTCGATCTCGGTGAGCGCGGCAGTATCTCATTATTGTGCTGTTCCCACAGGCCCCACCGGGTGGTTATAGGTTCCGTCATGTAATTATAACACAGCTTCCTCTGCTCTTGTATTTGAAATGAGCTGAAATAATGGGCTGACTCGCAAATGCAACCAACAAATTACATGGATACAGAGCTGCATTTAGAGCCGTCACCTCTGATACAATAGCTATGGTTCAAATGGAGTCCGGTCGCTTTTTGAAGAGTCCCTTGGCAAACACAGGCACCAGTAATACTGAGTTACACACAAACAACAGCAGTGTAAACCATCACACAGTGAAATCACAAGGCTATGACATCCAGGTCTTAACACTGGCAACAAGCCCACAGAAAACGACCACCTTGACTCTCCAGTTTCTCTCAGCTTTACACAATATTTCCCTTCTCTGGCCTGAACTTTGCTGTTTAGGTTCGATCTTATGCTCACTCATTAGCATAGCGTTTAGCATTTTTTTTTTAGCATGTTTACAAAATATGGTTATAGAAGCCCAACCATGTCTTTGTAATGGTTTTACCATCTGTGACAAATCTCAATGGTCCAATAACAAGTCCATCAATGACAAGTTTCAAGGAGGTTTTTTTGGTGAAGGGAGCTGCAGTAGCATGTGGTTTTAGCATGAGAGCATCACTGTCAGGTTACTGTATGTACACCTGTACAAAAAATATAGAAAAACATATACCTGTATGAAACATAGACCTGTTTAAAAGTATTTATATATATTTTTTTAAAAGTAAAAATATGAAAAATCTAAAATACAGCCGTTAAAACTGTCTAAAACTGTATGAAGTACAGTGATTGGATGTTAGCAGTCAGCTGATGTAAACATGACAAAAGCAAGAGATCTGAACGTGCGTGCCTGCATATTTTGGACCTGTTAGTAAACCTGGACATGTGGGTTAGGCTGAAGGTTCTGTCTTGTCTGACACTTCTGACTGTGATATCTCTGATGTGAGCTCAGCGGACGACCTGAACAGCGTGTCGTTAATGCTAACACTGTCCCTAAATGAAGATGGCTGTCTGCACACACACCCTGTCATCTCTCCCCTCGCCACAGAGGCCATTCAGTCACCAAACATGCTCGGTTAATTACGGGCGCTGCTCAGGTTAGCTCGCTGTGACATTTATTAAATGGGAATGACCCCACAGCGGTGTGTTTTCTGTCCCCGCGGAGGGATCGGCGCCTGTCCAAGCACAGCTCTCATTAATGCATGCAGGTCACAGTCAGGGTTGACGACTGCAGCCGGCCCAGTCTATTCACTCACATGTGTTTTAAAATCGAGCCTCATTAAAATTTCATTAACTTCACACAGTAAGATTTAATTTCAGTCTGATCACTGCCTGGTCATTTGATCCCTCTAATGTATCTGAGGTTATCTGGGTTTGGATGAAACCTTATTGATCCCGATGCAGAGACCGGGAGAGAGCAGCGGCGAAAGGCACATTGTAAAGTAGGAAATCCTCAAACATTTAAAGTCTGTCTAGTTTCAAACAGATCGGTCGTTCATTTTTAGACACTGTAGAGAAACTCTGGCTAAAGTCCAACATTTAAATTGCTTTGAATCTTTAGTCAAATCTTTGGCAAGGCAAAAGGAACATCTGAAACATCAGAGTTTCTTATCTAACCACATGCTCACGAGTGTACGAGATACTCGAGCCGGAGCACAAATCTCTTTATCTTTTGGCTTTGGCCTTGTGTTCGTTTACTTTGTTCTGAGTACCTTATGGAAAACGGCGGCGAGACATTTTTCACAGCACATTTCCTGTCGCAGACACTGTTGTCTTGCGTGTGTGATGGATGAGTCCATCATAAACCGCTCAGACTTGCCTAAAAGCCCTTTTTAATTGGAGAGCTCTTTAGGTTTGTTATCTGCTGCCCGCTCCTGGATGCAGCCTCAGGAAATATCGATGCAGTGTCGTATGTTTTGTTGATATTTTTTGTCATCTGTTGCTTGGAAGAATCACAGAACTCTATGATTATTGGGTCTCTTATTCTGAGTTCTCTACTTGTTTTTGCAGCCTAAATGAAATGAGCCTTTGTTATTCCTGGTGACACATGCATCAGTGTAAGTACATTGAAAAGAAGAATTTCATTGTCACATTGAAGCAGAGTGAAGCAACTCTAACTGAACTCTATAATGGGTATATTAGCTAAGAGCTGCCTGTATATGTAAGAAAGAAAATATGCAATTTTATCCACACAGACCTTCATCTGTGTAAGACAGAAATCTCAGACTTTTCCTCTGATGAAGATCCACTGTTGGCGTGGGGAGCGTCGTAGCAGGAGTCGCGTTTTCTAACCCTGCTGACCAACTCTTTGTTGCAGAGCCTCCATTTGCTTGAACTCTAAACTGAGAAATGTTCGCAGAATGAACTGAACTATTTTAGCTTCAATAGGTGTGTGAACTTAGAAGCTTAATTTTGAAGCCGTGTATGTCATGCTTTTAGCCGTGCATGCACAAGATGAACTCTCAGCTCAACAGATTGTTAATGTAAGTATATGATTCCCCTGTTCTGCTCAGAATAAGTAGACTATGAAGTGTTGTAGTGATGATACTGTACAGACTTAAAGCTGCACTAATACATTTGCCTTATATAACATTTGAAAGGGGTCGCCTGCACTGATGAACCCACAGAGAAATATCAACCTGCAGGCTGATAAAGTTAGTGACTTCCTGGTGAAAGTGAAGCATTTAGCAGCCAGATATTTATCTCAGGAGCTGATGGACACCAAAACAGAGCAGAAAGGAGACAGAATATTGGACACAACGTCAAAAATGTGCTAATGTTGCTCCATGTCTGCAGGATTTGTACAGTAATTTGGCAAGTATTAGCTAACAAGTTCACCATTTCAACTTAAAGCTGATTACATGTCAGAGATGTGTTTGCAGCTGCCCCCAAGTTCCTATTATTGTAAGTTTTAAGAGACCAGCATTTTAATTTTAGGTCTTATTATCTTCTAAATGTTACTGGCATATGGTGGCCAGAAACACATCTTCACATAAATATAGTGTTGCTGTGTGTTTGCTGTAATGTAAATGGGCAACCGTTTGCTAACACGCTTACATCAACAACTTAATAGGGTCGTATGTCAGTGCCCCCAGGTGGCTAAAATATCAATGAATGCAGGTTTAAAGTAAAACTGTCCCTTCAAAATGTCAAATGCAAATATCATTGAAACGTATACACATATGAAAGGTATTCATCGTTCATCTGTTTCCTCTTCAGCAGCTGCTCTTTCCCGTTGCTCAGTTGTTCATACTCGTTGGCCATTTCCTGCAAACTTTGGTCCACATTTAGCCTAAAAACCTTCCTGTGCCATCATGTAGACATTAAAGTAAACCCAGAGAGCCAAATTGTCTGTTAAAAGCAGACATTTCCAGCCCGTCTCTCGCTGAATTCTGGCAGAGATTTTGAGTTTCTGAACATGTAAACACGCCGTGATGCCTCTCTGTCAGTCTTGATCTTACTCTGTCTCCAATCTTCCCTCCGTCACTCTCCCTCTTCTGTCCTTCCGTTGCTCTTCTTTCTTCACTAATTCATCAGTTGTGAAATTACTTCCCCAAAGGCCTCGGCCAAGGCAATTACTGGTGCTCACCTGTTTAATCAAATTTTCTCCAAGTGGATGCACACTCGTCCCGCTTTCACAAACGCTGCCTGGTGCCAACTTTTGTCCTCCCGACTAGAATGTGTTGAATTAACATTTCTGTGATAATGAATGCCTCATCAGACCAAGACAGACCAAATACGTCACTCATTGTTTCCAACAGGTACCAGCTCGCGCTCTGCTGTGCTTATGAACACTGTGTGAAAACTCCTCGGCAGGCTGAATTCTCACACGTTCATTTTTCACGTTCATTTTCATTTTGGATGCATGTTGAGCGTTGGCTTATTTGGGGCGGCGCAGATGACAAAAAAAGCAGCGGTAGCGTCTGTAACATTTACTGAAGGCTCTTTTTGAGGGTTGTGATTAAAGACAAGTCTAAGTGAACAGAGAACAGATGGAACTCCATTTTGCTGAATTAATGAACACGACTTCATCGTTTAAAAAGTCTCCAATGTTTGTGTCGCGTGTGATATGGCTTCTTTTTACAAATCTGCCAGATTGAGCTCAGTGTCTGCTGGATGAGGCCGTTAAACATTTTTTTTATGTGTGTGAGAGTTTTCTCGCTGTAAAGGGAGATGCCTGTTGCTCTCTCTCAGGGTGGATCGCTATCCTGGGTGCACTGTGGCTTCTGGTTCTGGCGGACATCCAGGACTTCGAGATCATCCTGCACCGGGTGGAGTGGGCCACGCTGCTGTTCTTCGCCGCCCTCTTCGTGCTGATGGAGGTATTTGACGTACACTCCGTACATTTAGAGAGATTTTAGACTTCACACAAAATAAAAAACTGATGCCAAACAACAACTTTTGCATCGAGCCTTGACTTGTCCCACGAGGTAATGATAGCAAATAACAAGTGAGCCAGGACTGGTGTAAATGTAGCTGGGCTCCCCTCCGACAAGCATCTTTGCAAGGTACTGAAGAAAACAGGATCATTGCTTGGATCTATTGACGGTACACCAGGCAGTGCCAGAAATCCAGTCAGTCTGTGAGCTTACAGTCTGAGAAGTAATTATCCTTTTCTTTACCCACGAGCCTCCCTGTGAAACGATGAAATGAAAACGTAATGTCAGCACAAAAACCACTTTGTTTCCCTCCTCTGAGTCTTTGATATAGACGTGGGCCCTGTCAAAACTATGTGTTGAATGCATTTAACATTGCACAGTGTTAGAGAGCAGTAACGGCCACCAGAATGTGAATATTTTGCTCTTGGTGTCAATAACGATAACAAGAATGGATTTGTCTCTGTCTGCTTAATGGCCGCTTAATAAAAATCAAATTGCTTTTCTTCTCTTGGTTTAATCCCACCTGTAACTAATTCTCCTCCCATTTTCTTTCCATATTAATCTTCTGCCCTTCATTTTTCAGGCTTTAGCCCAGCTGCAGCTTATCGACTACATTGGAGAACAGACAGCGCTGCTTATAAAAGTGAGTTTGTCCTTTGATTCTTAGCCTTAACTGTTGTTTCTCAGAGCTCTGGCATAATTGATAATTGGGCACAGGTGACGCGATGCTGCATTTCATGCATTTTCTTATGCACAGCTCTGAATTCAATTATTTTGTTTAAATCTGACTCCTGTCAGCAGCTGACGGGGTCTGGAGTAATTTTCACCCATATTCTAGCCTGTGTGCATCATGCAAGCGAGGTGTCTCTTAGCAGAGAATTGCACCAGTAATAGGTACGTCAGCTCGCGTTTAGACCGTGGGCCTCTATAAGTCTAATAATCACACATGACAGGTGGTGGTCTATTCATGGTTTCTGACCTGCTCAGCCTCCCCGAACGATGGACGACATGCTGTGCTGGAATTGCATGGCCTTTCTCTCCTGATACATGTGGGGGGCAGGTGAAAGGAGGAGATATTGCCTCTGTTAACCTGGCCATGCATACCGAAGAGAAGACCGTCAAGAGGGTTCAAATAACATCATGCTTGTCACATGTGGAGAATTGGCCTTGATGTGTGTGTACAGCAGAGCTCGGAGATAAAACGCAAAGACGCCGCCTCCACCTGCGGGCGCGTCGCACGTTCAGCGGCTTCATCCCCTCAGCCTGCCCTCCCTGACGAAAGGTTCAGTGTCAGAGAATGAACATGACTGTGTGTTTGATTTAAATCAGTGACGGGCCGACGGGGGGGTGACTGCATCTGAGTGACAATGAAAGTAGCAGTTATCTGTCGCTCTTATTATCTCCTCTCTCAGGCGGTGCCAGAGGACCAGCGCTTGGCTATAGCCATTATCTTGGTGATGTGGGTCTCGGCTCTGGCCTCTTCTCTCATTGACAACATTCCCTTCACTGCCACCATGGTAAGAGGCTTCGGTGTGATGCTTTAATTTCACACTCCAGTATATCCTCGTGAAATCGCACACAAGCACAGTTCAAAGAAGACATATTCAAACAGGAAGGAGTCAGAAATCATCTGACTTGAGATGGGTTTCACCACTATTTATTACTAAATCTCGCTATGAAAAAAACATAATTTAGCCACTATAAAACATTTCAATGTAACCAGTATGGAGTGTTTTGACACCTATAAATCGTGTAATTATTGTTGAGGTGACTTTTGACTTTTGAACACCATCTCTAAGGGCAGTTAACGTTAACTTATTCATCATTTTATAGCTCTAATAGCTCAAAGAAAACTCTCATAATGTCTCAGTGCGGACCTTTCCATCGCACTCTGTCACGAGAGACAACCCGGCAGCTGGCTAGTTGTGTTATTGTCACAGAAATTTATTTCAGTCTATAAATAATTACACTGATTTTGTTATTAGTCATTATAAAGCACTTATTAACGCCTTATTCCCAGGGTTAGGGTTATTAAGGTCATACACATAAACTTCCTTCCTTGCTATTAATAACCAGTCATTAGGAGATTATTAATGGAAAACTCAAAGCTAATGTAGTTTTAGTTGTAGAATATAGTCATGGAGAGCAAGACTAATAAGTGCTTTATAATGACTAATAAGTGTCAATATGTTACTCAAATGCGCTAATAAGCAGCTAGTTAATTCTGAATGTGTGTACCTTAATGTAAAGTACATTTTACGCTTGTTCATGACTGAAACTTTAAATATGTGCTGCATAATTTCACTTCCTCACTGCAGCTGTTCCATAATTTCACCCTGTATCAGAAATACAGTCATTTTTTACATGTTAGTTTTGTCTCTCAAGCATGTATATTCCTCTCTAATCACACTGTTTTTTTCTCATTTTGAACAATTGTTGGTTACATTCAGGTGATATAACTTCTTGTACTTCCACACGGAAAGTAATCGACACGCTACTTATGTAGTGAACAATATAAGGTATAATAATGATGCTTGATTTAAGAAATTCTGATTTTATTCAGCACAACTTCATGACATTTTTGCCTTGACATGATATATGTGGTTTCCTGCAGAGTTTATTATTATTATTTTACCACTCCTTGCTAAATTAAATGTTAACAGCTGTGACATTTTTAACACCGCTGAAATAAAACATCTATTCATACCTTAACTGTAGCATCAGGTCTAATTAGCTTCACATAAGAAGAGCAGAGCAAACAATGTTGATCCAATAACATGCTCACTGACTTGTACTTAAAGTTAGAGTGTGAGTGTCTGTTAAATGGCACTTTATCTGACTTTCCGTACAATAACTGCGATGCTAAAATACAGAAATGTTGTCTCAGACGCTCATGAATTATGCAGCTGCTTTCTGATACAAACCAACTGCCTCCTCACCGCTTTGTTGTCAGCTGTCTGTTTTGCTGAAAATTAATAGATTGTACAGAGAGCGCTGCTTCAGAGGGGCGCCAGTCTGCTCAATTAAAATGACAGTTAGAAAAAGAAAAGATGTTATCCAGCCGACAGAAGGAGACGATGCTCGCTAGAATTAAACTGCCAGATTTTTGACTAGTCAACCAGTTTGTCCAGGGGGGTTTAAAATGTCCTCTTCTCTGGTTGTTTGTCCATATTTTCAGGTCCATGTAAGCGTTGTTGCACCTATAAGAGACGACTTCAAACCGCATCAATTTTCAGTTCAGTGCACAGCCGATAAGAAAACATGTCCTGATTGTCACAATAGACTGAAGCTGAGAAAAGATTTGTTTTCCTCATTCAGAGCAGAAAAATGTATTTATGCGTGCTTCCGTTTACGGGCTCTTGTAAACGTGATTCTCTAAAGAATAGTCGACACATTTTGGGACATTATTCACTTTCTTGCTCAGAAGAGAAGATTGACGCCACTTTCATGTGTGTACAGTAAATACAAAGCTACAGCTAGCGACGGTTAGCTTACATTAGCAAGACACAGCAGAAAACAGTTGGTCTGACTCTGATAAAAATGTCCACCTACCTGCACCCCTGAAGCTAATTAAGCACTAATTAATATGTAATTTCTTGTGTATTGACTCCACATCCAACTGTGGATTTTGTTCCCTCTAGACTGAGCTAGGCTAAGTTAGCGCTATCCGGTCTTCAAGCTAAGTTAACTGTCAGTTGGTGGTAGCATCTGCTGTAACACAAGCAAGCGAATGAATGTATTTCTAAAAGGTCGACCTTTATGCACAAACAATTCTTTGGCAGCAAACCATTTCATCATTGGAATAAAGGTGTTTTTTTTACGTTACTTCAAATACTCAGTGCAGGATTGTTTTCCCAATATAAGGCTATGTACAGTGCATGCATGCTCTGTTAGTCTGCTATGCAGAAGTGACGTGCAGCCCTCTATTTATTCATGCATCATCAGTTTACACCAGCAGAGACCAGTGGAAATATCCTCACCACACTGCACATGAAAGCTTTAATGTTGCCTTGGTAGACTAAGATTCAGGAGAGCAGCTGGAATTTGAGTAACGTTCTCAGAAAATAATCCAACAGTTTTCAAGAAATTCCAAAACATGGCTGAGCACACGCTGCTCTGCCATCATGGTGGGATCCGATCTGGCTCATCAGCGACTGTATGTTGCATGTAAAACCCATCACATAGCACATTATAGATGGAGCCCCTGTGTTTATGTGTATGAATTTGGGGTTTTCTAGTGTTGGAAAGCTTCAGACTACTTTTACAGCCCAAACCTAACTGAAATAATGCTTATTTTTTGCTTATTTTTGCTTATTTTTTATTTTCTGTCCTCACAGATTCCAGTTCTCATCAACCTGAGTCAGGATGCAGATGTGAACCTGCCAGTAAAACCTCTCATCTTCGCCTTGGCTATGGGAGCCTGTCTTGGGGGTAAGTCTCTGTCCTCTTCATATAATCAAGTATGAGACTGTTGTTGGGCTGAAACGCAACTTCCTCACGGTCACCGGGGACTTCATAGTTGATCCCCGTTTGAAAGGTGTGGATCTTTATCGATGGCCCCTGTCGGGAGACATCTTATGCTCCAGGTGACAATCACACTTTGTATGGCTGTGTCACTCCCCGGGGAGGTCAGGTTGTGCTTTTTGCGAGAGCGGCTCAAGGCCCTCGGAGCTCGCCTCATTGCGGCTCTCCCACACCCCAGCGGCTGGCCCTCCAGCACTGTGTGTCCCTGTTTGGGTGGGAAGAAAGACACAGAGGGAGAGAGAGTTAGAGGGCTGTCATGGTGTTTCAGTTTAATCAACTGCCCTGTGACAGGTCCGTATCGATCGGCAGTATGATGTCGCCGCCCAGCTCCATCCCCACACTGACACCTTTTGAGATGTGAGCAGTATCGAGTAGCAGGATGGATACGCACCCTGACTGTCAAAATGCTGCCTACAGTAGATTGGAAATAGTAAAACTTTCTGCTAGATTAAGTCTGAAAATACTGAGAGAAAGATAATGATGATTATTGCTGGAATTATTATTCCAACTTGCCCTTCTAGCTCTTCATAACTGTGTTTTATGTGATGTAGAACTCAGACCTGCTAGATTCAGTTTCCCTGAATGTTGTTTTCCTGTCTGTTTAGGAAATGGCACGTTGATAGGAGCATCAGCCAACGTTGTGTGTGCAGGAATAGCTGAACAACACGGTTACGGCTTTTCCTTCATGGAGTTCTTCAGGTAAGCCCCCTCCCCCTAAACAGATCAAACAATCTTAAAATCTTGCTCCCAAAGTTGCTTTATTTCTAGTTCTAATCAGCGCTGTGGATCCTGTACTATAGGCCATACTGCCTAAAGGGGTACTTACATGTTAATGTCCATCATGCTACAATAGGAGGTGCCAGCAATGTGTATTGAGTTGCCTGAGAACATTTAGAGTTTCTTCATATCCTGAATTGCAAATGTCTGGCTTCCCCCAGAGTGCCGCTCATTGAAATATGTATCATGCGGCAGACGCTATGCTCCTCTTTGAGGGGGCGTTGCTGGAAGTCTGAGTAGTGGTTTTTGAAGGGTTACCACCCGACCTTACTCGGGGTATATGCAGCAGGTGTTCACGAAACAACCTGGCAGACATGAGTTAAAGTCATCTGGTCTGGGCAGCGATTTCAGTCCGTGTCCTCTCCGGTGATGCTGCGAGGGAGCTGAGAAATGTTTACTACAGTGAGCATGGAGGAAGTCAAACTGTAGCAAAATATGTTCAATAGTCTACCGAACAGTGAGTTGTTGGAAAGCAGAAACACACTTGATTTGAGAACCCTCTGGTGGCTTAAAAAACAAGCCCAAGTGATTGGTGGAAAATGTCATTATATCTCAGGCAGGGTGGTAAGTGGGCTGCCTCCCAAGTTGCCACCTGCTCACTAATAATTCTCATTCCGGTGACGTAACAGCCAGACATACTTTGCAATTTGCTTGCTGGAGAAGTGGAAGTGGTCAGTGATTTTGAAAGACGGATGAATATGAGTCTGATTAGCCTTAATATGCAATCGCTTGGAAATAGCATGTCATTTGATTTATGGGACTTCTAAGTGTACTGTGTGCGATGATGAAAAGAGAGCCGAGACCATTCCTCGCGGGATTTCGTTCTCAAAGAGATTGCAGTTTAATCGGTGGCTTGAATGTCTGCAGGTGGGATTTACATGAAACACAGACGTTCTTTCACAGCAGTGAACAGTTCTGTGGCTGTGCCAATGCTTTTTTTAGCAACACCAGCAGTGCAGCTCTGTGGATGGTAATACCTGTGAGCTGGGACTGAAATATGTCAACAAACATTCGATGAAGTTTGGTTCAGACATTCATGGTACCCAGAGGATGAATCCTAATGACAAAGACGCCTTGTTTGTTGGAACATGGATGAAAAATTTGTTGGTTCCAGCTTCTCAAATGTGGGACTGTGTTGCTTTGACTGTTCAATAAGAATAAGAACACTAAGCATGTGATCTCTGGCCTCTGGGAAGCTGTTTTCACATTTGTCTGATGTTTTAAAGGCTACAACATTAATTTTAAAAAATCAAAGATGAATCTGTAATGAATATAATTGGTAGCATCGACCATAATTACAGCAGTGTTGCATCACCTCACTTGATTTTAGTTACGTGATTTCAGTTGACGATGAAATGTCTCAATCATCAGTCAATCAATAACCAATAAAAGACACCGTAGTCGTTTTTTTTGTGCTCTGAATTGCAAACAACATTAAGGTAGTTCACAGGGCAGGTAGAGGAGCAGAGGACAGGTAGAGGAGCAGAGGACAGGTAGAGGAATAGAGGACAGGTAGACGAGCAGAGGACAGGTAGAGAAGCAGAGGACAGGTAGAGGAGTAGATGACAGGTACAGGAGCAGAGGACAGGTAAACGAGCAGAGGACAGGTAGAAAAGCAGAGGACAGGTAGAGGAGCAGAGGACAGGTAGACGAGCAGAGGACATGTATTGTGACAGCAGGTGACCCTTGCTGTTGTGAAGAAAACAAAGACCTCTTCATTGACTTCAGCGTCTTGTTTCCTTCTCTCTCTGCTTCGAAGCCGCAGTAATCAGGACAAATGTCACAGAGAGTTTTAGTTCTGCATGCTGACGAATTTGTTATTGTGGTGAAAAGACTCGGGACTGTCCATCTGCACGGGGTTCCACTGAAACAGATAGGAACAGTTGCAGCCTGTCAGCTCTCCTCTACCTCTCGCCATCGCTGTGTTTACAGTTATTGGATAGAAGCATTGCTCTCGGCTGAAGCGCTGCCTGTAATTGGCTGTCTGTGGCAGGGGTCACAGCTGTTCACAGAGACAGGTGAAGGGGAGAGAAGTCTGTCTCAGACTCCAGGCAGCTGGGACTGACTCGTGCTGTATCAGATGGTTACATTCAGGGCCCAGATGAGCCCACGGGGACACGGATGCCTTTTTGATAGACCATCACAAAGGAAAATGAGTGGCCCTGAATAGCTCAGCAGTTAGTCGGTATGGTCCCTGCTGCTTCCTCCATGCCTCTAGACCCTGATCATCCTCCTGTCCTCAAACCATTAACCCGGGGACAACAACAAAGCACCTGTTCCATATGTGTTCTGTGGTATCAGCCATTGTTAGTGCTCACATGCTCAGTGTGAGAAATAGCCACTGTTACAGACGAGTAGCTTTATTTTCACAGCGGTGGAAGAAGTGATATAATCATATTACTTATATAAGAACTTCTGAACAACATGGCTTTACATGGGAAAAACATTACTGAAATAATAGGAAATAATAGGATCTAATAGGAGAGAAAAGAAGAAAAAAATAATTTCTGTGACACAAATCTGTGTTAATTTCTTCTCTGACCTTTGATGGGTCTCAAACTGTCACTGCAATGAAGCCGTATGTGAAGTTTAGAGGGATTGAAATGTCTCTTTGCTAACGACTTGGACATGTGAAACCTGACAAACGGCCCAATTAGACACTGTTTTTTAGTCGGGGTTACAAGCCGGAAAGTCTGAGAACAACTAATTTAATTTTTGACAAAGGCTTTCAGAGCGAGAGACGATTTTTTCATGTAAAATCTTTATCCGAAAAGTGACCACAGCTGTCAAATGTAGAGTACAATATTTCAGTTTAAAGCAGCATAAAATGGAAATACTCAAGTACCTGAATCATACTTCAGTCCTTTAGTAAATGTACTAACTGTCCACCTCTGATATTTACTGTAATTTCTTCAAATCTAATCTCATTTTTAAACTGCGACAGATTAACGACAGACTAACACACTGAAACCCTCGTTAGCCTTGCAGGACTTGTAAAACAGTCACAAAGCAAATCACCTAAAGCTTGTGGTTAAAAATATAATAACCACACTGAGCCGCTCGTGACGTCGGGAGAGGTCCTGGTCCGCCATCACTGTGCGCTGACCACCAGGCGAAGTAAACAAGGAGACTCCGAATCAGATGACTTCAAACAATGTGAGGCCAGTTAGAAAGAGAGGAGCATGATTCAGGTTCTGCACACTTTGTGCTGCCTCCCTCTGCGGCATGTGACACAACTATTATTCCCATTTATAGAGCTCTCTGCAAAAAAGACCTGTGCTGGGAACAATGGTGCCCTTCACCGGAGACTGCAGGTGTGCTTCCTTTATTTTCGAGAAATCTAACATGCACTGTAATACAGAGAAAAACAGATATTTTTAGAAGTTCAGGGAGTGTTTCCTGTAATACTCTCCAGCCTGAACGCTGCACATTTGAGTGTTGTCCAGATCGTACCAGTAAAAGAAGAGCACAAGTCAAGCATTGTCGCAGGAAGCGGTGCCGTCCACAGCTTCCAGCGCGTCCCGCTGGTTTATCTGCAGAAAGTCTTTGAGATTGCATCGGGCCTTTCAAAGGGCTTCCATCATATGCAATTAAATCGATGCGTGAGATCACAAGGTACGATGGGACGTTTTATTTCCTCTCTGTGCCGCATTGTGGTGAGTTTTTCACCTGCCCCTGTCCCCTCATGCTGTGCCTGTGACGGGGAATGAGTGTCGCTCAGCAGAAAGAGATTCCCTCGTGCAGAGGTGACCTCAGCTCGTCTGATAACAGTTTAGAGATCCCTCGCTCCATCCATCTTAAGTGGACATTCATTCCACAAAGATTAAAATCACAGTGGTCTCATGTTAATGGGTTATTTAAGTACCTTGACCTTCTGAAACCTTATTTCTCATTTTCACATATTATATGTTTTAGAGAATAATTTAGTATAGGCTCAGCAGCACAGTAGGGAGTGAAAAGTATTTTCCCTCTACAGATCAATATACACGCCACTGACCCTCCATCTGCTCGGCTGAATGCTACATTACTGTCAAGCTATGCAGTGTTTCATAGCATCGATTCTGTAGTCTGAGGGCGAGTGTTGTGGCTTAGCGGTCTGAAGTTTCCTGTTCAGGAGCAACACTTGTCACACAGCTGGAATCCAGTTTGTGATTTTCACAGTAAAAAAATGTCTTTTACTCTTGATATTTCTACGGTCAATCTCCAGCAGCAGACTATGTGACAGCAGTTACAGGTTGCACCAGCTCATCCACAGTAGTGTAGTAGTTCCTCGGACCAGAGCCTGGATACCATCAATGTGCAGGCTAACGTTAGCGACTCTGTCCTGCTCTGTTGGATTCAGGAAAGGTTACCCTCCAGCAATCGTTATCCGAGATAGGCTTACATATACCAACACATTGGTTGGTTGAAAACCTTTTTTCATGTAACGTTAAAAGTGAAAATACTATTTGCAAAGACAAACAATGAAGCAGAAATATCCTGCAGTCCTGCTTGTCTCAGTATGTCAGAAAAGCTGCAAAACACAGCTACGTTAGCATGAGGTCAGAGTCTGACTAGCTCACTAGCTTTACACCATAACGACAAAAGTGTTTATTTATGTTTCTGTCTTCTACATGAATCAGCTGGTGACTTTTAGCTTGGTACATTTAGCTTTAGCTTCAGTCTTTTAGGGCTATGCAGCCACCACGTGCATATTCAAACCTGCAATGCAGAACTTTTGTCTCCCTCTACTGGCAGTGAGAGTAATTATACAAACACTGTGCTTGTGACGCCATCGGCTCCACCATGCTTCTAGCTGCTGTAGCTAACGGTTGCTCCGTCCTTCAGCTTTGTCAAACCAGTGATTGCTGGTTGGCGTAAAACGCATCACTACCTGAGTGCCAGTGCAGAAATGTCACCACATACACCAGATTAAAAAACAGGCTTAATCAGCATTTTGTGAGCTTGTTCAGCAAAAGATTGAAAGTGACTCCAGCTCCAAGATCCCTGTACAAGATTCTGACTTTAAAACCAGCCAGCTCAACACATTAAGTCAGCGTTGTCGATTGACTCATCGAGCTACTGTTAGCTTGATTAGCTAGCTAGCTGTAGCTGGAAAAATCTCTAGGTGGCAGTTGTCAATGTGGGGTTTAGAAGTGTGAAGGTGGAGAGGAGCAGCGAGGAGGCCTGATTATGGGGGCTTTGAGAGTGAAGAGGAGGAGGTCTGGGAGTTGCAGTGACAAAAGATGGAGATTCAAATCAATCCATAAGATCACTGTTAACCTCTTTTGCATTTTAATTGTTTCAAACACCATCGGCATGTTGGTATTAATAGAATTACTGCAGATGTGGAGTTAATTGAAAAATGGTTAATTGATACTTTTGCAGCCAAACATGAAGTTAAAGCCATTTTCTCTGAAATGGTTAAAGTACGCCCTGAGAGGAGGTTTTGTGATGGACAAACCTCTAAAGTTACAGGAAGTGACAGATCAAATTTTAAAAGACAGATCATAGGAAAACTGTTTATTTGGCTGATGTGTCCACCTTTCCCTGCTGGTTTTGCTGAACATTTTTCTTGGAGGTTTCCCTCATTATTCACCCCTATCAAACCTCTGATGTGTAAATAACAACGACAATCAGTCTGACCTTTGTATCTCAGCCTTGTTGGCTACTCAGAAAGTTTGGCTGGTCCGATTTAAATTCACCACCACGCTGTACTGAAATCATTCTTAATGAGCTTAAGTGCTTGACTAGCCTCATTAATCCTTAGTTCAAGTACTAATTTGACATTTCCACATGCATATTAAATGGAAACTGCATAATTTTATTCGTCCGAATGAAGAAATAGTTGTAGCAATGAAGAGTAATACATATAGCGACACACAATTACCAGATATGTGCGGACACATAACATTTCCTGTTTAATTTAAGGTCCTCTGGACTTCTCGTATCCTTTTCTGAGCGTCCTCACTGCAAAAGACTCGATATAAGGGATATTCTGAAAGGTCATCTTAAAATGGGACTTTGAAATGGCTGATTCAGAGGACGTTATATAAGAAAGGTGCAATAGGGAACAGATACACAAGGCCAATAGCTGCAAACTCTCTTATTGTGTTTTGATATAGGCCCTTTTCTGTATTGTCTGTATTTAGTTGTGTGTTGAAAAGCATTTACTTTCTTTGCAGAATTCTTATCTGCCTTATTTATGATGCAGCATAACAAAGGATAAACTAATTGGTTCACCAGGTCGCTGCTTTAAGTGCTGAAACTCTCATTTGTCGGAGAGAGATGAAGTCATCCAGACGTTTAACTTTTCCCAGCTGTCAAAAACATCTTAAGCGAGGAACTCATGTAATGCAGCCTTAATTGGCCACTTAGGGGATCTTTAATTCTTTAAGAAGTTCAAAATTTTACCACACTTCATATCAACACCCTTGATCACACCTCAGTGAAACTCGGCTCACGTTCTCTGGGGTGCTCTAGATTTTTGCCAATCAAACAAACATTTTTTTTTTTTTACTTGTCCTGTTTTGTTTATAGACCAGTTTGCACCTATCATGGTGCAAATTATCACCCACTGTCAACACAATGAAATACACTTTGAAACAATCATGGACAACCCATCCCACCCCCTGCATGAGACGGTGGGGGGCTTAAGCAGCTCCTTCAGGAACAGACTGCTGCATCCATTGTGTCGATGCTACCGCAGATCCTTCAGTCCTAAAGCTGTCAGACTGTTTAACTCCAGCATCATGCAACGTAGCACTGCGTTGATGCTGCTTGTCCCATTTCTACATCATAAACATACTGTTATCTTATATGCTCATATATGCTCACAGTGTCCACTACGTCTGGTGCAACTGTGCAATAACACAAACACTGTATTTATGATCCATATTGGCAGCAGTATTTTTAATCAGCACAGTGAACATACAGTCAATGTTCTTCTCATGCAACAGTATTTTTCAAGTGCAATTCAACATTTGGCATTGGTAGTTTCTTCATAAGAATAATGGCAGTGGTATTTTTATGGGCAGAAGTATTTTTATGGCAATTAGTATTTTTTGATAATCTGTATATAATGTACATATACATAGTTGATTTTTTTAATTATTTTATCCTGTATCCTTCTTATCTTGACTTAGCAACAGACCTTAGCAGTACACTTGTTTGATTGCAGTACTTCACTACATTTCACTTCTTTACCACATAAGCAACATAAATACCAGAAACCTTCATATCGCCTCCAAACAAAAAATTTAGACCTATAGACTATTTCACAAACTGCTGCTGCTGACTCCAAGTTATATATTATATATGTGTTATATATTATACATGACTTATTCCGATTATCCATTCATCTGTCCATCTATCATTCCCCCAAAAGTCACATTTTAAGTAGTAAAACTGCATCTGTTGTCTTCATCAAGCTTAAACCGCCACACTTACTTACTTACCACACTTATTTCCCATCAAGACAAGCTCATATAGGAGACTTGAAAACTAAAAGGAGAAAGTCCTGAGCAGCCCCACCTCAGTGCTCATCAAATCCTGAACACCAGCTCTAACTGAGCCCAAATCTTTTCTTTACCAGCCCGTGAGAAGGAATCCAGGTAAACAGAAAACACACACGGCAGAGACACATGTAACCTTTTGCATGTCTCTAAAAAATCAAGCTTGCTCAGTTAACCTTTCCATTTCACATAATTGCCTTTGAGGGCCTGTCTGACCTGAGCGTGTGTTACTGCAGTGAAAGACGGATCGGCGTAATGGTTTTTCACAATGAAAAAATAAAAGCACGTCTGCGGGTGAAACTACATTTAGACAGAACAGGATATAAAGTCATGTTGATGTTTAGCGCTGGCGAGTAACCAAACAAGCAGCCCATTACCGTTCTGTTATCATGCTTCATCATCATAATAATCATCCGTGCATTAGAAATAACTCGCCGTCATCGTTCTGTCATTAATCTCAATTGGAAGATTAGCATGGTTAATAAACAATGATGTTTACCATCGTCAGCGTGAGGTATGGCAGCTGTATTTTTATGGTTATTTTCTGGTTTATTTGTTGCTGACTTATTTATTGAGTTTATCATTGACTCACAACTCATGCCGCACCATCACAACAGTAAGCAACATCTGCTCTAAATGATGTTTTAACGATATGGGTTGTCTTTAGGGGTGCTATACTTTTAATTACTTTTTGGATGAATCGCTGTGGCGCTAAATACACATGGCATTTCTTTTCTCTTTTTGTTCTGATCTGTGTCACAGACTGAGGGCAAACAGATCTTTGGCCCTCAGAGCAGCCATGTGTCCATATAGGACACATGGTAGACATCCAAGAGACAAACCATCTGCAGCTCTGGAGTCATCTAAGGGTGAACTGCAAATGCATACAATAAAAACCTGACCTGCAATCTACTTACTACAGTTTTACTGCTGCTGTGTCGTGAAGCTAACTAACGAACATATCACGACAATCTTCAGTCACAGGTGCCCAGCTCTGGACGAGCCAGTTGTTTGTGTGCACTTGAAGGCTTTTTAGATTGCATGATGTGATTTAATTTGGCAAATATTATACAACCCTGCTTTAACATCTCATCGGGCCTGTCTTGGAGCAGCAGATAGCGAGCGGGAAGACGAACCGTCACCTGCAGGCTGAGGTGTCCTTGAGCAAGACACTGAGTTTGCAGCAGCTCCAGCAGGGCGGCTCTGACCTCCCTGCGCAGGGGGGAGTGAACAGTCACCCCGGGGGGCTCAGCACAAGCAAGCATCAGAATAAGGATCAGTTTTATTCGAAGTTTTCGTATATGAGGAAAACACAAAGAAAAACAACACGAGAGGCATGAATGGAATGAATATGAATATGAATGGAAAGATGTTATTGTGAACTTGTGTAAAAACATTGGAAATGAGGCGATAGGTCTCTTCACGGTGCAGCACGTAAAGGCACGTTTTCCCTAAACACACAGAGCTGCTGCACTTGTTTATTCTGGACTGTGTCTGGAATGAATTGTCCAAAGAAAGAAATGAGAGAATAACAGGAAATATTCACATACATCGCAGGCTCGACCATAGACTGATTGTGTTTTCGTGGACTCTTATGAAGAGTGAAAGATAGTTGTAGAAGGAAGCTGTGTGTGACATTGTCAAATACCCTCTGCCTTATCAAAGATTTATTCAAGAAGCAGTTGTTTCAGGCAGTCGTTCCATTTGCACGAAGTAGAGATGTCAGCAAAACACATTTTCTGGACCGCTGAGATGTTTGAAGCCTTTTCTTACAAATGTACTGCACAATATAACATGTATCTGAGCTACAGAAGCTACAGGAATGATGGCTGGACTGTATGTTATGCTGCTGCTGTATAAAAGCCTGCATTGCATTATCGTGCAACGATGAATAAACTTTGATAACAATAAAAGCAGACATGTTTTCTGCTCCAGCTCGTTTCAGGTGTCTGCAGGGAAATATTTCTACTGCATGGAAATGAGCAGAGAGCAGACTGTCGGAAAGGAACAAAACACACTGGAAACGTGTAGAAACAAGACAGTCTGGCTCCCCTGTTAGACTGTAACTACTGGACAACGCACACACACACACACACACACACACACACACACACACACACACACACACACACACACACACACAGTGGAGTTAATGAGAGACTGAGAGACGTCGTCATGCTGCTTCGGACTTGTCAGGATCAGTTCTATGTTGTCAGCCTTTGCTTAACGTTGACCAGTCAAAGTATTTGGAGCAGTGACACGACTTCTTTTGCAGAACTCTGACACATGAGCGGAATTGTTGCTTACTGCTGCAGAACGTTAGCATGCTAACAGTAGCATGAAGCTCAAAGTCCAGCTGAGGCTGTTGGAGTGTGGAGATTTGTGTTGGACGTGTTCTGTCATGGACCCTAAAGATCGACCTGCAGTCTCAGGATCATCAAGATCCTTTGGGTTCATCATCTGGGGACATTAACCTCCATATGAACCTGGACCAAATAAACTTGCACCACCTAGACCAGCAATAAAATGCTAATTGGTGACATGAATGTGTTGTTCCCTGTTACAGGTTAGGATTCCCCATGATGATCATGACGTGTATGATCGGCATGTGCTACCTGCTGGCCACCCACATCGGACTGAGGTGGAACATGTAATCCACCACTGCTGTACAGAGCCAAAGAGTGTGTGTGTGTGTGTGTGTGTGCGCGCGCGTGTGTGTGTGCATGTGACCACTCCAAGCAATCAGCTCACCGTAATGTGACACGTAACCTGATTGACTGGTCAGATTCCAGACACTACATGAAGCACAGCAGCCATGTTTTGGAAAACGCCTTTGACTGGAGTGCAGACCAGCAGGGACCAGAATTACAGGAGCTTTGACCAAAACATCCGACACTATGAGCGCCATGCGTTAGTTCTTGGTGACTGGTCCACCGTCACCCTGTTGAGTTTTACCAGCTTTGTCAAAAACTTGAACCTTTGTGTCCTCAGCAATGAGCCAATCCAAGGGAAGGAAATGTGTCTTTACTGGAAAACACGGCCCCACTCCATAATGCTGTACATGGTGCTACTGCCTCAGTGGGTGTAACTGGTGGATGTGATTCCAGCTACGGCCTCTGACGCCAGACTCTTCATTCATCAGAAATGTATGTGGCCTGTTTACAAAAACTCGAGTGCTTTTAGAGCATTTAGGACACTGATCAGATTGATTTCGGCAAACATTTCACCCACAGTTTTCCAGACTTTCAAAGGAACCACGACACCCAGTGAAAGGGATTTTATAACGGTTAATGTCTAATATTTTTGTCAGCTACCCAAATCTCACCACCGCCTGCATGAATCGGAAAAACAAAAGCAGCGCGAGTTAAACTGGAGAACAGCAGAATGATTACGAAAAGCCGACGCTTATCTAAACATTGTATACTACCTGTTGTACTGAGTACACCATGATCTCATGTAAGCTCAATGATTTAGTTCAGTTAACCGTATTTAAAGTAGAAAAGTTTAATCATATAAAAGCTCTGGCACGGATTGGACTACACCTTCTGACTATGTCCAGCTGAAACTATCACCTGTATTTATTGTACAGCCTGACAACTTGAACGTCATTTCTCTTTAATTGTTTCCTCTTCCAGAACATTCAGACAGAGACAAACGTGAACAATAAAGGTTGTGATGTTTCTGGTTTTCATTTGGCTCACTGAGTGTTATTCTAACAGGGTACTCTTTATGAGGGGTTTATGCGTTTGTCATTGGTCTATAAATATTTACTTGTGCTTTATAGACAAGTTTTAATCCATCAATAAGAACCACTTTTGGGTTGCCTTTTGGGGAACACCTCTCTGGCTGGCTGGCTTCGCTTCACGGAGCTTTATAATGAATTTCAGCTCATTGTGCAGCTGTCCAGCCACAGCTGTACAGTTGTACAGTTCTCACCTAATTACAGGGGTGGGGTTTGCGGACAGGCAAGCCAGGCAGTCGCTTGGAGCCCCCGGACACTTATTCACAACAATGATTATTGATAGGCCTGGGCTTTCAGAGAACTCTGTTGGTCCCTGGACCTCACCTTGAGAACCACTAATCTATTTTTTCAGTATTCAGTATTTTTCAGTACCAAATTTTTGTGGCGTGCACGGGTGGGGTGGGGGCCCCAGCGATTTCTTGCTTGGAGGCCCAAGAGGCTCTAGCAACGCCACTGCCTAATCATTAGGCTTTGCCCCACGCTACTGTTGTTTGGTGATTAATGTTAGCTATATTTAGCCATTAGCCTCTTTTGGTTGGTTTAGACTTCACACCAGAGTACTTAAGATGAACCTCACGTCTCAAGTTTATCATCAAACTAACTAGTTTCAAAGTTTCGCTCAGTGTGGCCTTTGCTAACTTTCCTAACTGGTGCACCGGGCCACAGACGCTTTGCAGCTTTTTTTGAAATAATTGGAGGTTAAAGGGTTCATTGGAGGGTCTTCTTGCCTCGATCCAGACCTCTGAATCTGTCCACTCCACTGAGGTGACTGATTTGGCACCATGACATCAAACAGCGGTTTCTTATGTGAAAAAACTGACGATTTAATGGCTGCCACGGGGGATAAACGACGAGGCAATCACCAGCAGATTTGTCAACCTGTGCGCCACAATCATGGAGGAGTAAAAACAACAATGGACGCTGCTATTGAGGCTGCTCTTTGCTCTGCTCTTATAACCCTGACAAAACCAGTGTGTTGGCATGGCTATCCATCAGCGGCAACTCAAATCCACCTGCTCCATGCAATGTCAGTGGACACAGTGTCAGATACCATGCAGATACCTCCTGATGAAGAGCTAAAAAGCTAAAGCTAGTGTCGAGCTGGAGAAGGATAAACACCAACGGGAGGGATTTTTCACAACATGGCAACCCAAAACTAATAGCCTATAACTTAATCTACCAAGCATTAGTGAATCATTTATTAATCATTAATGAAGCCATTAGCTTCAGTTTCTAAACTCTCTTTAAATGGTGTCTTATTAGAAAGTGGTACCAATATATTACACAACCATTTTTGGGGGTCATTTGCTTTCTGCTCCGTGTGATGAGAGAAAAGTCGGCCGCTCTCTTGCCTGTACTTCACTGACAGTATCATAATTGCTCTGTCCACCTACACTTTCCCACTCGAGCTCTGGGAGTTCTCAACATCTTAAAAATGTCAAACATCACTAAATGTAAAGTAGAGGACGCCAAGGTCAGTGGATGCTCAACAAAAATACATTACACAACACTATCGCAGAAGAAGACCACTGACGGACGGTACAGTATCTACGGCAGCAGGGAGGATTTTGTCTTTCATGTGAAAAGCTTTCTGCTTCTTCACTGTGTTTCCTCTGAAGCTGCACTATGATCTCCTCCACAGCCACAGCTCTGCTCTTACTGTGTTTATTGGCAGCGACTGAGAGTAAAACTGGCTTTCATGTTCTCTTTAATGAGTCAGGCTCCAGGCCAACTAAACCCCAACTACACAGATCGATGTATGTAGCTCCTGTAGGACTATTGTTTCACATTAAAACTCTCGGGGGGGGGGGAGGGCGGCCTGAAGAGTGGAACAGCCCTGTTTGTTCCAGTCATCGGGAAACTGTTTGTGTTGTCCACTTTGTTGCCATTAAAGCTCTGCATCACAGCATTAATTAGCATCTAATTAATTAAAGACACATCCACCCTTGGAGAATTCTACGTGGTTATACATCATTAATGTGTTTAATGTGTTCCTGGAGTTAGTTCCTGGGGGCTCAAATCCAGGTTTTTGTTCTTATGCACTAAACTGAGCTGCGAGTCAGATACCGCACACTCAAAAACCAACCAAATATAAAGCGTTAAAGGAGTAAATGACATCAGTGCACAGTGGAATAACAATAAAGTAAGACAGACAGTAAACTAAAATAGAGCATAGATTGAAAAAAGAAGAATTGGCAATGATATTGAAATGTAATTAAATTTATTTTTGCACCTGATATTGAAAAAGTAGCACTGCAGCTGATATGTTAAGTAAAAT
This sequence comes from Chaetodon trifasciatus, assembly GCA_037975065.1. Taxonomy (NCBI): domain Eukaryota; kingdom Metazoa; phylum Chordata; class Actinopteri; order Chaetodontiformes; family Chaetodontidae; genus Chaetodon; species Chaetodon trifasciatus. Next base: position 2,810,193 of record JBBMOE010000039.1, read on the forward strand.
TGCAGGTGATATAGACATTATTGGTCTCAATGTTTGAAGTTTCAACCGTCCTTCGTGCAGAAAGGAGAAGAGTTTTATAGTCTGGTGGTAGAAAAGAGCTCCTGTGGGGTTCTGTGGGGCACCTCAGGGGTCTCAGTCTACAGCTGAAGCTGGTCTGATCTGACTCCAGTCTGGCGTGGAGTAGTTTCCTCAGCACCCGCCTCTCTGACACCTCCACCAGTTCCACCCTCAGGAACTGAAAGGTTTGACATTTTCCCATTATGGAGACAATTCCAGTTATGCTTCACATTTTGACCAGTTACTGAGGGTCTTTTCTTAGATTTAACGCTTTAATGACTGAATCCTCGCTATATTTTCACACAGTGGGTGTTTTTATTCCAGTTGGGGCAATTTTCGCCTTCATATTACACAAACTGAATTTTCCCTGCAGAGCTGATCCAAAGATTTTAAAGCACAATGATGAACCGTAAACTATCAACAACTGCGGGAATTTCATAGAAATATCTGATTTTTACTATCAAAGCTTTGAGTTGTAGAATCTCCAGAATTACCTATCTATTATTTCTTCTCATTCTACTTGGACTACATTACCCAGAAGTCATCTCAATAACTGCAAACTGAGACAGTGATTTTGATGATGGGCATATTATTGTTGACAGAAGGAATTCTTTAATCTTCAAACGTTTTTTTTTTCCTCTGTTATATTTTGTGATTTGTGATGTTGGCTTCTAGAAATAAATCAGTGCCCAGCTGTCATTAAATTATTTAGCCTTTTTGATGAAACCAGATATTTGCCACCCCGTTTTGAACATTTCTGTCTTCAGTAGGAGCCAATGGGCTCACAGCTGAGCGTCACAGACAGTGTCAGACACGTCAGAAACCACTGAGAGATGGGCTACCACGCTGCCAGTTTTGGTCTTTTCATGGAAAAAACAAAGTTGTGCACACATCACTCATCACGGTCCATCTTAAAGCTGCTGGTGGGTTGAACTTTTCTATCTTTGCCTCCTGAATGACGATTATTTTTCTGTCTGACTGTTGAGCTTTTGGTTCATCATTGCTTTCCTTCAGCTCTTGATGCAAACATCTGATTTTTGCTGTTATTGTTTTGGAGCATTGAGAATGTTTTCTTATTTCTATCAAGAGCCAGACATCACACAGCAGCAGCAGCAGCTTGTTTTATTGACCGTCTGTCTCTGAACTCAAGCCTGTGAAAAAACAAAGCGAGGTGACTCCTGCTGAACACTTTTTGCCTTGTTTGCTTTGCTCTTTTGCATAACTGCTGACATTTTGTTGGAGCTGGAGCTAATCCAGCAGTTCTGTGAGCCACTTATCTGCTGCTCGGCTTGACCGTCCTCGGTGAGTTAGCAGCATATTTATTGTGGTCACTGACCCAGACGCCTCCCTGAAGACAGACCACTGAATATTCAATCTTTGTTTCCAGGAATCAGCAAAGACAATAAAAAATCAATAACAATGACCAGGGGTCTAAATTACTGGAATCAGAGGCATATTTTGAGGCATCATGGCATCTGAGTTGCTGCTGTTTTTCCTGCTTTGCTCATGGATGTGATTTGGTTTATAATGAGAACAATAAGAGCCCAGCATTATTTAACCAATCAGGCCTGAAAGTCACTACACGATCGGTGGTTTGAGGCTGCGATGTCACCATGACATAACACAACCACACAGGCCAGGTCATTTGAGATGATATGAAAAGCAACAGGACGGTTTCACCCTGCCATGCCGCTAATGACTGCAGAAGAACAGGATGCGATGAGATGACATCATTAAGAGCACCAGTCAAACATCAAACATGAAAACTGTTAAGAACTGCATATGAAAATGAAATATTGTAGCTACTTATGTTTATTTTTTGGGGGGACTGTTTCATCTTTATTCCACAGTGACCCCCAAAGGGAGAAACATGTCCATCTGCAGTTTGCACCACAACAACAGTCATGTGACGTCATGTGCAAACAACCTATTTCATTCATTCACTGTTATGTCTGTTAAAAACTTCTTAGAACTAGATTTCTGTCGGCTTTGCTTTCAGCATCTCCAGCGAATGCGAATGTTAGTCTATAATCACACTTTAATTGCATATTTTGACATTTTTCACAAACAAAATGATTGTACATTTGTACAGTGTGTCACTGATTAAATGTCTTTAAACAAAGCAGCAGAAATAACCATGATTATTAGTATTAATTTAGGTGTGGCTCATGTCTTTAGAGCGCCTAAATGAGACGTCATGATTTCGCTCCACACGTTAGAAAACAAACAAAAGAAACAGAAATGAACTAAGTGCACAGAAACATTTATTATCCAGCAAATATGATAAAGAAGGAAATGAAAGGCAATGCACATTAGGCAACACTGACATTTCAAAACATCTAGATGTGCCTCGGTTAGCTGAACAGCTAATTAGCACCTGCTCCTGTGCTAATTCACTTGATTGATTTAACATTTTTTAATTGAATGGTATTAAATGTTTGTTTACATGATTAACAGCAGGGATCTAATAAATTTGAAAAATATTCATTCATTCATTCATCTTCTACCCTGACTATCCCTTTCGGGGTTGGGGGGGGGGGGGGGCTGGAGCATATCCCAGCTGTCAACAGGTGGGAGGCGGGGTACACCCTGAGCCGGTCACCTGCCGACTGCAGGGCAACACACATACAACCATTCACGCTCACACTCACACCTAGGGACAATTTAGAGTCACCAATTAACCTAATGAGCATGTTTTTGGTCTGTGGGAGGAAGCCAGAGTGCCCGGAGAGAACCCACACATGCACGGGAAGAACATGCAAGCTTCCCGCCCGACCCGGGGATCGAACCGGCGACCTTCTTGCTGTGAGGCACGTGCACTACCTGCTGCGCCACCGTGCCGCCCCTTTGAAAAATATTTGCACTATTTTTCAAGTTGTGGAAGACTAATGTCAGCTACCTAGCTTGATTTCAGCAGCCCGGCCCATGTCCTCTGTTTTTCACCACAGTGTAAACACCTGTCAATCACAGGTGAAGCTGGTAACATTAATGCCATTCCAGCTGCAGGGTCCTGCTGTTCCTGCCCACTAGTTCACTCACTGACTGTGGCATAATACCCACGGCCTGCACTCCATTTAGAGGTTTCCCTGGACTCGCCGCCTTAATACATGCAGCCTGCTGGTAAGGACAAATCAAGATCACCCACCCACAGCTCAGAGTGTCAACCCTCTGTTGTGGCATAGCAGGTGCCACAAAGCTTACACTGAATGTAAGCATTCCTTCTTCTGAGGGAGAAAAGACCTCAAACTGAAGCTGAGGAGGACGTCATATGTATTTTCTCACCTACTATGATGTGACAGAAATGATCACAACAATATGCTTAAAAGACACTGAGGAGCTTGATTTTCAGCATGAAATATTTTTTTAACAAATCAACATTTGTGGTACTGATACACAAACAAAAATGTGGTCCATGTTTCCCCAATTCAGTGACTTGAAAGCATGAGTTTCTGACATTCAGTGTAACATACAGTGCGAGAGGCGGTCAGTCAAACAGTGTCACACAGATCCTTCAAAGAGGCCTAATCAGTCACACTAATGCACAGCACCTGTGTGGGTCTGCAGGCCTTTGGATTGGCTGTTAATAACACCTACCAACGTTTCACTTGTCTAAACTTAAATTAACCAAATTAGCCCACTTTCACCTGAACAAAGTGAGACATAAAGACAGATAACGACTTAACAAAGTATTTGTCCAGCCCAAAATTCTAGAAATGTGATGGTTAAACATGCAACAACAGATTTTTTCTGGCTTTAAGCAAACAGTTTCCCACCTACACATCCAGCAGACATACAGAGCAACATCATCATTCACTGGAGTCCTGTTTCTGGCCACATGATGAATGTAAGTACAGTATTCACTCTCTTTTTGCTCTCCACCAACTCCTGATGTGTCTGACTGTGTACTGTGTGTTTTTTAGCATGTTTTCACTAAGAACTGCTGCCTGCTGTGGCCGAAAACAATGCTCTAAGAACATGAAAGTGAAATAAGGCTACTATACTGCATATACTGAATCAGTGCAGGAGTATGGACGTACACATCATGATCATTTCCTGTATACTGTATCTCATTTGTCACTTGTAATGCAACAGATGAGATTTTACATTAATTGAAAATCACTTTTCTAACCTCGTTAAGATCCATATGGTGTTTTTTTTAAATGGCACGAGATGTATCATGAGGGAAATAAGCAGTCAACGCTGCGCCTGAGCATCTCCACCGTGGAAGCGCAGTGGAACAATGACGGTCTCACAAGCACAGATTCAGACAGCGTTTCATACATCACATAACAAAGGAACCAATCCGCTCAACGCCTGGGAAGGAGTGACGGTGAAAAGCGACGGCAGGGACGAGTTCTGTTTTCAGTTGCTAAGATGAAAAAGGAGGAACGTTGAGGCTTCACGTGTTATCAAAGGATCTGAAGGCAAACGTGCAGAGTTACATCTAAACCAACGTAAGACATGAAGGGATTTATCCATGGAAAACGCTTGTAAATATGTGATTCTGATGAACAGAGATGAGTTTCCAGGGCTTTAATTAATGCCTGGAGAGAAATGTTAATAGAGAATATTTAGATAAAGACGTGAGAACCCATGCAGGTAAGTAGGCCAGACAATAGAGTCTATTTATTGCTCAACATGTTCTTTAAGGTTACCCGTGACACTATTGTTCCTCTGACGATATAAATGAATTAATTACACCAGTTCAATGAGAATTCATTCAATTTCCTCTAAGAAGTCTCCTCTATCCACGGCTAATGCTCTTATTCATCAAGAGGGGATTAAATGAGCTCTACCTTCTGTAATTAAGAACTGCAGTGAGGGAGCTTAAGAGGATTCGCTTTAAAGGCTATTTTAAAAAAGCCTGATCCTCCTGTTACAAGACACAGTAACACGATACAGACTGAAATAAACATTTCCTTCTTTGATCACCGTAACACAGAAGGTCTTTTTAATTAGACCGAGAGGAAAAATGACACAGTGCATTATCAAATAACGAATAGAAGAAGCCTTTTATGTCTAATATTGTTTTTAGATCATGATTAAAAGGCTGTATTTGTAAAAGCTATGAAAAACACAGCATTTTACAGCAGAGAAGAAGAAAACCAAACAAGTTAAAGCAAAGCATGAGAGAGAACAAATAACTGGCTTTATTCTGCAGTGCAGGGATAATAGTGAACTTTAAGCTATACTTAGAAGCAGGGCTTTCACAGATGCAGCATGTTGTGCTGAACAAGCTGCACAATGATTCACGATGCCGCTCTAAGGTTGTACTTGTAAAGGGTTGGTACAGGACGAGACTTAACGTGTCTGTTGGACTTCTTGCAGGTCTTTAGCAGAACCCATGTGGAGAACTTTTCCTTTAAGTGAAGCTGAGAACAGATCTGATCTTTAAGACCTGTAAACTGCTCAATCTGAAGGTAGATTACCATGTTTGTAGAACATAATGTTAGTCTGTTTTTATCGTCCTCTTGTGTTCATGTAAATGAAACTGAAGGTATAAACAGTAAGCGCATGAACGGGACTAAGAGTCTCTGTGAGGCTGCACGTAGACACATCAGCTGCTTATGTTTAGCAGGTATGTTTATCATGGTCACCATTTTATCTTATCATTTTATCATGCCAATGTTTGTTAATAGCATTAAACACAAAGTACAGCTGAGGCTGGAAAATGTCATTTTGTGTCATAAACCAAAGTATTGGACAAATTCAAATTTTTGCCTGATGGTGGCGCAGGATGAAAATTCAGGGCACCACCAAATTTAATACAATCCTTCCTTAGTGGACCATGAATGAACCGAATTTCATGACAATTCATCCAACGGTTTTAAGACATTTCACTGAAATGGAACTGATAAACATCTGCATTAGGTCTACTTTGGCTGCAGATGTTTTTTTTACTTTCCTGAAGATGATAACCAGCAGAATAACAACCCCACACTGTGTAACTTTGCTGGTAGCCAGCTGGCAAACTTTGGTTCCCAAAACGTTGTGGGAATATCACTTTTTCAGCAGTGGGAACATTTAATAAACATTCTTGCACAATTTTCCTTAGATATTAAAACAGCTAGTTTTCCTGGTGTAAAACTAACATTATTTTATGTTTCCACAATATTCTGCGAAGGTTAGTTGAATGTTTCAGGAAGGCCGCTGCAGTGTTTCCCCTTAAGAGTTTTTCTGACGTAAAACTAATGTTAATGTGAGGTTCCCCTAACATCCTGGGACAGTTAGTTGAAACATTCCCAGAATGTACTGGGAATGTTAGTTGAATGTTCCAGGAAGGTTACCTAAATATTCCCCCTTAACATTCTCGAGATGTTAAAAGGAGACTTTTTCTGACACAGAATCAACATGAGGCTACATTCCCTGAGTGCTCTGCGAAGGTTAGTTGAATGAGCCTTATGTTACAAAAGTCCTTTGATTTACAGAAAATTTTAAGTGTTTATTTAGCAGAACTGCAGCAGCTTGTTGTTCATGACAAGCTATCTCTGCCTTTAGCTCCACACTCTTGACATTAAAATGCAGTATCTGAATCCCTACTAGAGCTCACCCACACATCAGTACTCTACCGCTTCCTCCACTCTGTCAGTGTTTCTCTGTGAGTGTGGTGACGAGACACTCAAACACTCAAAAAACAAAGTCCAGACATTTCAGAAGTTTAATTTAGTCGAAGTAATAAACAAAACAGAAAGTCAGCCTTCAATAATCAAGAGTCAAACAGCAGGCAGAGATGAAACACAACAGCAGGAATAATAAAGTCTGGAGCACAAATCTGCAGGGAGAACAAAGACAACCCGGCAACAGGTGGTGGGTAATGAGTCTAAGTACTGGGAGGACTGATTGGATGATCGAGAACAGGTGATGATAAAACTGGCGGGAAACTGAACAATGACCAGAAGTAAAGCATATGGGAATGCATAAAGAAGAGTTACTACAAAATAAAACAGGAAATTCAGTGAAAGAGAGACAGGCTAGCGTTTCCCAGTGTCTCCAGTATTTATGCTTTGCAAGCAGCATAGCTTAAATACTGCGGTATTGATCGTGTCATCAAACTCATGGCAAGGAAGCATAAGTCGGGTACAGCTCTAACATTTCAAGCCTGCTCGTTCATACTTTCACACAGAAACTCCATTCAAACCTGAAAATGTTCCACATCTTTTATTCACTATTGGTAAACTTTCAAAGCCAGCGCTGCAGTTTAGCGTCAGCTTTTCAACATTCAGCATTTACACTTCTCTGGTTACGATTGATGTTGAATCAGCGTTGAATTTCCAACCATAACTGAGACTGAATCAATACCGATTCACCCGTCAACTACAAAGTCAGCCTGCAGCCACATTTCAGCTGATTATATATTGAAACAATGGAGTGAAACAATATTGATTCAGCCAGCCATCATCTAAAAGGCAGTCCACGATGTTAAAATATTTAATGAACTTTTTTCTTCTTTGACATATTTGGCGAACAGTCTAAGAGACCTAAGATCTAAGAGTTTACATATCTCATACATTTAAAATGAAGAAATACAACATTTCTAGAATGCTCTACTGTGTGTGAGGTGGTCCAAAAAACACACACTAAACAATGTATTTTTGGCAAATATTAGCATTATTAGTTAGTTATATGAAAACAAGTTGGAATAACTTAAAAAACTACCATCAAAGAGGCTCCCAGCAGGGAACCTCGGGGGAACTTCGTTAAAATTAGCCCCAAAAAATGCAACTTCATGTGATTATTAGAATTATTTTGTGAATGTTACGTTTAACAATTCATTTGCACAACTTACTTACGACATCGTGAGAGGTTTATGTGAGGAGCTACCAGCAGGGAACCTGAAGGGAACGTTAAAAAATTAGCCTGAAAAAACGTGACTTCATGTGTTTCTTAGAACGTTTTGTAATTGTTACATTGAACAAAAACATTTGTGCAACATTCTTGGAACATTGTGGCAAAGTTACCAAGTACAAAACCTGTAAGGAACATTCCGGAAATGTTACTGGAGCGTTTTGTGTTTGCTGGGTTGGAGGCTCGAATGCTGCAGCGTGGTGTGAAAATGCTTTTAATCTCAATTTGTTCTGAAACGCTTTCGAACCAGCAGACTGCCGGTGCACAAGGAGCTCGTCTCCAAACATGTTTCACTGTGGCTGAATTTCATTTAGGTTTTATTAATTATTCCCCCACAGAGACAAACAAACTCATCTGTCTGACAGGGCTGAAATCATTTCTACATTAGGGAAATGACAGGATTTCTTCTGATAGGATCATTTATTCTATCACTTGAGAAATTGGAAGACATCACTGTGGCCTCTGGTTACTTACGACAGGCATTCATCCTCATTTGTGAGAATCTTACTTGACTGAATAAAAAATGTTTAACATCAGTGGACTAATCAAAAGCTCTAATCGACTGATATCCTATCAAACATCTGTGTTTGTTGTTAGCGTTCCTCCATGCAGAACAGCTTCTGAAATTTCCCATCATAAACAAACAAATATGCCAGTTTTCACTGTGACTAATTGCTTAATTTTGAATGCTCTGCAAGTTTATTTCCACTGCATAGTGACTCAAATGAAGGGTGTGAAATTAATCCACATCTCATCCCGTATTTGAGGATGGTGAGCTGTAATGACAATACGTTACAATAGCATTTGTTGTTCCTGGAATAAAAGATCGGAAATCGCTGCCACGGCCTTTAAAGAGTCAAGCTTTGGATCGGCGTTTCCTCCTCATTCATTAAAAGTCGTCTAATGGAACATCTGACATTTGGCTGAATACACTTGTTTGCTGTCTTATTCATGAAAACACTGACTTCACAGTCATCTCTGTCGGTCTCGTGCATTGTAGCCCGGCTCCATCTAAAATGACATTATCAGCAATAACATGATCTGCCTTTATATGTCGGATGTGGTTGGACATGAAAATGTTAAAAATCTGGGTTGCAGGAGCCGTTACATGTTGGGATTTGTGGACAACTGCTGGGTGCAGTGATTGAGCACAGCGTGGCGCCGGCTGCCATGAAGGGTCAAGGCACCGCAGGTATTCTTCCCATTCAAATGTTAAAGCAGCTGGTTTCACTGATTAGGAAGTTTATCCAGCCGGGAAGAAGTAATCAGACAGATCACCTGGTGAATCCTGCGGCTGGAGCTCAAACCTGCGAACTCTCAGAGGCTCCACACTCCTGATTCAGGCTGAAGAGCGCTCCACTCTCCACTCTGTTCAACTTTGGTGATAATTATCTGTCAGAGCGTTCAAACAGGAGTCATCAGAGCTCCTTTATTTTCTGCTCAAATCAGACAAGAGGTTTGAGGGGAAGAGCTGCAGCGTCTCCTCCTGCTTCAACCACAGCCGTGATCACGGCTGATCAAAACTCGCTCGCCTCGTTACCGTCCCCTCCCTTAATAATGGTGCATTTGCATATCTATGACAAAAATGTATTACACTTTCAATGGCGTATTGTTTATAGACATGTACGAGATGATTGCAGAAATGGGAACTAAGACTGCGTAGCATCAACTTAATTGGATTTCTTATCTAGGCATTGTGTGCATGATGAAACAGACTATGAGCGTTGAAGTCACGATCCATGCATGCTTTAACTTTCAACAACTGTTCTGGCCGAACTTTGTTGTCTCTGGTCATTCAAACAGTCTGATGGAGACGTATCTACAGGTGACACTAATAAAAACATCACAGTGAGTTTTGCCTCTTTTTTAGGAAAACACCCTTAAAAAAATGTGAATTGACTCCATTTAATTGATGATATGTTGAGTTAAAATGAGTGTTGTTTCTTTTGTAACTCAAGTGTAAAAGGAGATTTGTGAAATATGCTTATTCACTTTCTTGCTGAAACTACAGCCAAGAGAGTGGTTAGCTTAGCTTAGCACAAAAACGGGGGGCAGCTAACCTGGCTGAGTCAAAAAGTACAACCCTGATTCCAGAAAAGTTTGGACGCTGTGTGAAGCATAAATAAAACAGAAAGGAATAAAATGCTGATCCCTTTTGACATACACTCAACTGAAAACAGCACAAAGACAATATATGTAATGTCTGAGCTCATCAGCTTCATTGATTTTTCTAAATATCTGCTCATTCTGAATCTGATGCAGCAACACGTTTCAAAGACTGGGAAAGATGTGGAACGCTCCAAAAACACCTGTTTGGATCGTTCCACAGGTAAACAGGTTGATTGGTAACAGGTGATAGTATCATGATTGGGTATGAAAGGGGCTTCACCACTTTGTGAACACATGACTGGATAAAGGAAGTTACTGCATGGACTCAGGAACACTTGAGGAAACTGTCGTCAGTAAACACAGTTTGTTTACAAATGACTGAATTCTGTTTTTATACATATTTTACACAGAGTCCAGACTTTTTGGGGAATCTAAGTTGTAAGAAAATCATCCAATCAGCACCTCTAAAGCTCAAAAATATTATCATGTTGAGATATGTGAAGAAATATTTCAACACATAACTGCTGGTAAAACTTCCAGTTGGATATAACAGAAGATTCAACAGACTGTTGACCAACGCTGGCACCTACACATATATAAAATCCTATATTAACACTAATACTGTGGATTCTGCTTCAATTCAAAGGGAACTATAGACAGTTTGTTTGTCTCTGCTGTCTCTTTTTATTGAACTGCCAAAAATATGTAACACAACAGCTAATTTAGGCGAGTTAAATGATGTCATAAGGCTGCAGCCGGGGTGTCCAGCTGGAATAATGCATGAAATCTCCAGAGATTTCTGTTCTTCCCATTCTGCCGACACTGCAGCTTTAAAGTTACTGGTTGGTAGGTTTTGTTACCATTGGACAGAGAAAGGCTAGCTGCTTGTACAATGCTACGCTAACACAGCTTCTGGCTGTTGTTTCATATTAAATGTGCTGACATGAGTATTGATCTTACCCCTTGGCAAGAGAGCGAATAAGCGTTTCTCCTAAAATGTTCAGAACGCCTTTAAAAGCAATGCCCTCGTTCGTGACAGAGGACTCACTGAGCTTGAAGAGACACTGCTGAGCAGGCAGATATGTCTCCTGATCTGACATCCCAGTGGGACAGAGGGCCGAGCTGTCCGGCCTCCACGTCTGTCTGGCGGAAAATACAAGCTAAACGATTCAGCTGCGTAACCCATCATTTGTGCAGGACGTTGACGAGCTGCTGAGTCCTCCAAGCTGCTTAAAGCCACAGTCAGTAAGTGAAATAGTCTAACACCACATATTTATTGTTAACCGCTCAAGAAATGTCGTGCACCTCCTCCTTGCTGTTGCTTGGTAACTTCCATAGAGAAGTGCAGTAGTTCTCGGGCTAATGTGGAGCGATTAGACTGTTTGTGAGAAACAGTGCGAGGCCACACAGAGTTTGTTCCAGCAGCTAACCGTCTGCATCCTGCAGGCTTTCCCTCGTCCTCCACACCTGCTCCCAGCCGGCTGCACCCAACAATACGTCATTCACTTCAGTCCTCCAGAGCTGATGATTGTGCTGGAGCGTTTTCCATCAGCTGAGGAAAGGTTTGTGAATGAATAATTGAACAAATGCTGCTAAATACCAAAATGACATAATTTAATGACTGGTTAAATATTGATAAATATAATCTATGTTTATATATTATTGATAATATTATTATCAAAATGCAAAATTGATTTTTCTTTTCCCTCACTGACATTTTATCTCTGTTGTGTTTACCTCTGAAGCCTTTGATTTTAAGCAGCATGGCTTTAGGGATGCCCACTTCAGACTGAAATATCTCAACTATTAGATGCACTGCTGTGAAATTTTGCACAGACCAACCCTGTTCTCACTCCCAACTCGTCCCATGTGGATGTGATATGCTCAGTCAGGTCACTTTTTAAGGCACCGGGCACCTACTTAGCCTCATTATTCAACATGCAGGGAGGTCTGATGGACTTCTATAGACCTGTCCTCAACCCCAACACGTTAAATGACGTAGTATAAAATGCGAGATCTATTTCTACTCAAAGTTTTGGAGACAAACTTTTTACCTGACAACCTGCACCTGGTTGACATGTTTGAGATGTGCTCATCACAAACCACAGTATGAGCCCGCAGCTCTTTTCAGCTCATTGTGGCTGTTTCAAGTATATTCGACCCTCCAGTATTTAGACCAAATTGCACAGAATATGTTCATATGTGGTTAAATTGGCAAGCTTCTATTTAAGAGTTTAAAAACTGATGAAACTCCGCTAATTTGGTGACAAATACTTCGTGAAATACTATGTGAAAACAGCAACAGCAGGAAAAGTTTGGTTTGCATCAGCAGAGCAGGAACTTCACACAGCTCCGATGCAGCTGAAAGTGATCAATAATCAGGCTGATATGTGACACTTCAAAGAGGAACACAGGAGAGAGGAGACCATCACATGTCAGTCCTGCTACCAAACAGGACCACAGCAGTCCGGCTCGGCGTGGCTTTCCCCTGCTGTGAGGGTGCAGGCTGACCCAGGCCCATAGAAATCCCTGTTAGGCCCCAGATGCCCAAACATGCCTCAGTCAAATCAAGTGATTTATGGTTAAGATATGAGAGTTTTGCGTAACGCCAGTGTGAGAAGATAAATGCTCGGCTAACATTGCAGATAGAAATTGTCCAATGACAGAAGAACAATAACGCCACGCTTTAATTTGGAAAGCTGATAAAAAGTCACGTTATGCAACATCTGCTTTGTTTTAAGATGGAAAATGTTTTGTAGGATGTTGTATTCAGGTGTCAGTCGAGTGTGTTGAGGCCATTCAAATCAGTTTCAGCTGTGTGTGTGTGTGTGTGTGTGTGTGTGTCTGTGAATTAACGCTGCACCACTGGAAGGAAACTTGAAAGTTGCTTTAAAGGCACAAAAGACAGATTGTTGTCAAGGCCAGTTGACAAAATGGAGTCGCATTGCTGTTGCTGCCTGCAATCAGATCTTAAGTTACGCTTCATTATATTAGAGAGAACACAGTCACCATGGCAACTGACAATTTGTAGTGGCGAGTGGGCAGGACGACCAACACGGTGGCGATCTATGAATGAGACAGACTTGTTTTGTTTTGGTTTATCCTGCACAGACATCACACGGCCACGGCTGCATTGCTGCTCCTGTGCAGAAAGAGGCGTTTAATGACCCCACAGCCACGATGTTTCATGAGTGAATCACTGAGGGGACCTGCGGGCTAAAGCTTTCAGTGTCCCTGCACAGGATTACAGCAAGCAAGAAGATCACTTGTTATTAAAGTTATCCTGTGGGGAACATGAACAAACCAGTATATTTTGAGATATTTCTGACCAACCAACCGGCTGACAGATCAACACTTTCATCCGCAGAGAGATGCCGCCACCATAGCTAATAATAATAATATGTCAGTGTTGTATTTGCAGCTTGTTTCTGCTGCCCCCATGTGGCCAAAAACAGCAACAACACAACACAGTTAATGCAGATTTAGTTTCTCTTAAATTACAAAACTTTATAGAAAGTTTCCACCTCTGAATTTCTGCTTCCACTCCAATACAATGGAGGTGAATGAGATTTTATCTGCAGCGCTCACAGCACTGAAAATATACTTTACAAGATTTAACAGCAACATCTTAAAGGATCCGAATTTCAGCAGTTCATGAAGTATTAAGAACTTTTATGTTGTCAGGTGGGCGGCACGGTGGCCTGACAGCAAGAAGGTCGCCAGTTCGATCCCCGGGTCGGGCGGGGCTTTTCTGTGTGAAGTTTGCATGTTCTTCCCGTGCATGCGTGGGTTCTCTCCGGGCACTCCGGCTTCCTCCCACAGACCAAAAACCTACTCATTAGGTTAATTGGTGACTTAAAATTGTCCCTAGGTGTGAATGTGAGAGTGAATGGTTGTATGTGTGTTGCCCTGCAGTCGACTGGCGACTGGCTCAGGGTGTACCCCGCCTCCCGCCCGTTGACAGCTGGGATAGGCTCCAGCCCCCCGCAACCTCGAAGGCGGGTATAGAAGATGAATGAATGAATGTTGTCAGACCAACATGTTTGAGCTCGTGGCCTTCACTGGTGACAAACTTTGCAAAGAACATTTTCTTCTTTTTCTTCTTCTGGAGTTTGGAGCATTTTTGACTGTTTACCTTGATCCACCATTCAAGTAGGTGAGGTAGTGCTAGAACCACCTCTACTGTGGATGACCCACAGACCTCACTGTGGAGGTTTTCATTCATTTATTTTATTTGGATTTGAGTGTGTGTGTAACAACAGGCTGCTATGTACAGTGCAGATTTAACCCCTGTGGTGAAAGGACAAACATCATTGTCATCATCATCATCATCACCGTCATTTATTTGTGGCTGTAAGCAAACAGTTTTCACATCCAGTTGTGTTACTTTCTCCTTTAACAGCGGCTTTATTGGATTTCAGACATGTACAATTGAATTCTAGGCTTAGAAAAGAACTGTTCTGTTTGTTTGACTGATTTCTCTCACAGCGTAGCAGGAATGACCTGCAGCACATCGCTGCTTTAAACATTTTGCTCAGGTGGAGACTGGCAGCCGTTTTCTCCTCTTGCTGCAGATTGTTGACAGTCTATGAATGGAGCAGCTCCCTGATAGGTCCCATTGTGCTTCTCGCTTTTTCCAGAATGTATTCTGACAAAACACCAGTGAGGTATGGTGAGGCAGTGCAGCTGAGGCGAAAGAGTCTATCAGGAGGCATATTTTCCTATAGGATGTTTGCAGTCACATGATGTTAAATCCAGATGGAGGGCAGGAAGTGAAAAACGCAATGGACGAGATGGAGCAAAGTTCATATGGTGCTAGTTTAGATGAAATTAAGGTTTGCACAGAAAATCAGAGCACATGTTGGAAATTACTCTTACTTTATGAAGAGGAGCAATTTCTTGCATTTTTCAGCTCATTGTGGTTTCTCAGTTTGATCGATTTGAGCAACCGTAAACGACACAAGAGCACTCTGAGTGTGTGTTTTAGCGCTTCCTATGCAGAAAATCACTTCCTGCCCTCCATCTGCAAAAGAGTGACGCAATGTCATATACAAACAACCTATTAAATCATTGAAGGTCTAGTGTGGAGGATTCAGGAGGATCTATTGGCAGAAATGGAATCTAATACTAATGAGTATGTTTTCATTTGTGTAAAATCACCTGAAAATAAGAATCTTTGTGTTTTGGTACCTTAGAATGAGCTCTTTATATCTTGAGAGGAAGTGGGTCCTCTCATGGAGTTTGCCACGTTGCACCGCCATATTTCTCCAGAAGCCCAGCACGGGCAAAGCAAATGCTGGCTCTAAAGAGGGACTAACATTTTTCGGAGGGTGAGGCGAGAGGCTTCAGTTGGTTCACCTCACCACTAGATACCACTAAATCCTGCACACTGGACCTCCTTCAGAACAGCTTCAATTTAAATGCATTTAAACAAAAGATGTCTGAAAATTGACTGCGCTGATGTACATTTATGAAAAAAGTTTATTCCATATATTCTGGTTCTTGGTAGTAATGCACATTTCAAATATAAAAAGAACCATAGGTATGAAAACAGCATCAGAAATGGATGGTAGATGTTGGAGCCAAAGAAGCAAAACCATGAAAACAACCCCACTCACAGGACACCACGCTGCTCAGGAGCACAACCTCAACACTTGCACGTGACTGTACCATTGAGTAATGAGATATCTATGTCACACCGAAGCCACAAGAATGAAAACACAAAGCAGATAAAGTGTACAGTTGAGAATTGTGCATACAGTCAGATTGAAGATAATACATGTCAACAGAAACATGATTCACCACTGCTGAAATACGCTGCAGAGAGCACAGGTTGGAATAGCGCTTGTGGTAGAAATGCACAACAGCAGCAGAGACACTCCTGTTCAGCAGGCGCTGCAGCTGTCTGTGAGATTTCTGCCACAAATAATACAACAGCGGATGAACTGGCAAATGATATCAACCATCTTAAAGCACTTCTAGGCTAATTATTTCTGTTAGGCTCATAGTTTCCAATCAAATGACACTTCACAGTACTGCACTGAATACATGAAGGCCTACTCTTTAAAAAAACAAAACAAAACACAGCAGTTTCCTTGAATGATTCAAACTAGCAGAATAACTGAAACAGAAATGTCTTTGGCTTATTAATCACAATAATACAAACTGAATGTGTCTTTATTGTACATCAAGTCACCAAAACTGCACTAACACTCCAGCGATTCGGTCCATTTACGCAACATTTTCATAAACACACAACTTTCCTTGCGAGGGATTTACATAGCACATTAGTGACAGACAGATACGTTTCATGTCTAAATGTCTGTCCCTCACATGTCCCATCTGCATAATCCAGCTCATCCTCAGATGACACGGTGCCCAGAGCTGGTTCACTGGTTCAGTCTGGAGCCACACACATGCCCAAACTGGCCTGGGATCAAATCCCGGCCTGAATCCCTTCCTGTGTTTACTCCCGCTTGCTTCCCCAGAGCCTGTAAAGATAATACTGAAAAATGTGGACGGTCCAGTTGGAAAAACATGATGCAAAATCAGAAGCAAATATGACGTGGAGGGTGTGAACGAGGCGTTTTAAACAGCCAAATGGAAAATCTGTCGTGTCAGTTTAAAGGCACATTGAATTCATGTTGTCTAAATCTGTCATTGTGCTAAATATAGCATCATGGGGATGCAGAAATGTTCTATGTAAACCCCGAAACTCAAAAGTAACACCTGCACACAAACTCCAATCTACAGTTTTTATTGAACCACATTAGACGATGCATCAGTTCAGTCTGGATCGTTGACACGACAAATAGTTTTTAAGGAGTCTCAATAAGATCTTACAGAAAATAATGAGCCATCTGGAACCGTGTTCACAATAACTCTTGACCTTAAACATTTGAGCCTTACTCAAGAAAAGCTACTGAGTTAAATGCAAGAACTTGCCGCTGTGTTTTTGACACTATTGCCTGATAATACAGAGAGAGACAAGCATGAGTTGCTGTATGATTTTAACAGTCAGGACCGGCTGTAAGTTTCTAAAACTCAAACATGGGTGCATCCTGGTGCTCAGCTGGTGAACCAGCCTGGGATCTCTGTCACAGGCCTCCCCTCTCTCAGTCAGTCATGTAATGGAGGCAGAAATGCCTCAGAAAAGTGTGTCTTCTTCTTATTATCCTAACATGGTAATGCAAGAGTTATTGTAAAGTAGCACCACTCACAATACCTTATTGCATCGCCCTTCATCTGTCAGCAGAACATCTGGGCTCCACAGAGTAATGAATCAATTAACACTGCAAAACAAACACGGATCAATAATGTCGTATAAAACTGTTTTCCGTTCACATTGTGGCCCACAAAACGCCACGTGCGGCAGGTTATTACTATTATTACTGTTAGGTGTGATTCAGGACTTTGTGTTTGCTGAGGAGACGCCGTGAACAGGTGCACTAACATATGTGGCTGCATCCATTCTCATTCAGCATCGTGTTTGTCTGCAGGCACAGTGGGCGGCACTTTACGCCAGCGCTGGCGGAGTTTACTGTTCTTCTCCTGTTTGAAGTAATGACCGTTCGGTTTCACCTCCACTGCACACCGACACAACGTGAACACAGCATCAACGCTGGCAGTCGCTAAATACTCCACAATTCAAAAAGCAAACGTTACACATGCTATATTTCTTTTTCTCCACCGGACTATACTACGTGTGCAGTATCAAAACATATTAGTGTTCAAACTTGCCTGGAAACATAAATGACTGGGCACATATGTGAAATATTTGGCACAAACATAGCAAATATAATCAAAAGAAAACAGCTCGGGATAGAAAACGTTCCATTTAAGTAACTGCCCGAGGCGAAGAAGTAGCCTTTGCTGAAGTGAGGTCTTCACCACGCTGAGGTTATTATCAGAGGTAAATATGTATGTCTGGTGTTCATCTCAGCTCTGGGCTACACTCTAAGGCAATTCAACGGCTGCTAATGCCAAATCTAAACACAGGGAAATTAAATTATGACACAAACATATTAAACCATAATTCTATCTCTGAAGCTTCTTCAGTGTAGTGTTTGTCTACTGCATGCAAACAAGAGTCAACGGCCAAACAGAGAGAGTGATCCTAATGAGTGGGATTATCGTATTTGTGCCTACATTAATGTACAAATGATGCCCATCCTATTTAATCTGGGCTCCGCGTTCACCGACTGTTCGCAGAACGGAAGGGTCGTTGTTGGTTTAACGGCTGGAAGCAGAACACAATTCTCTGCCCGTCCACTTCACCGAGTGTGTGTTAAGAGCTGTGGCAACACCAATACATGGTGTGAATATGTAGAAATATAGCAGTTGAATTACAGCGTTGGTTGCCTGTGCTGTCCACCTCAGAGGACCCCAGTCTGGGATGATTCAGTTTGTAGACATGAGAAACTTTCAGGAGCGTATTTATGTTCCCAAGGTCTTACGTTCCCGAGCTTAATGTTCTGTTAACACACATTAACCCTCCTGTTGTATTCAGGTCAAACCCTGAACCCTAACCCTGGGAAAATAGGACCTTTTGTCATGTTCCCACTTTGTCCCATGTGGGGAAATCTCGAGGACACAGGACAGGTCTGACAACGCTCATGGCTTCACCTTCAGCCTCACGCTCTCACACCAAAATAATTCTCACGGAAAACACTGACAGCAACATAAATGAACATGTGAACATATTTCAGTGAAAGTCTTTCTGGTGCAGTATTGGTTAAACTAAGCAAACGTTTGTTATGTACTGTAACTCCGGGTTCTATGGGCTGTTAAATTACTCTGATTGGTGTGTGATGCTTGGCGTATTTTTCTGTGTGTGTGTGTGTGTGTGTGTGTTGCACCAAGTCCCGCCCTACTGTGCTATGATTGGCTTGTTTAGCTTTCTGGCAGAGTGTCACATGACATAAGAGCGACAAAGTCTGCACAGGGAGGGGGTCAAACCCAGGACTTTCACTCATGTGATCTGGGTTTGTGTCCTGTGTGAAGCATAAATCAGTGTTGACTTATTATCTTTAGACTTGCTTGTTCAGGTTTAGGCAACAAAACCACTTGCTTAGATTGCGGAAAACATTGTTCACCACCAGTTAACCATGTGTTAGAAAGATTTTCTGGCAGAAAGACCCCCCCGCCACCACCCCACATCACACTTCAAGTGGAAGTCAAAAGTTGACACAGGAACATTGGAATGACTCCATTATGTCAACTGTCTTCAATTATATTTAACTCCAGATTTGTGATTTTTACAGCTCCTAAAACCTCCAAAGTGACGCTGACATAGTAAGAAAATACTGGTCCACATAGAGCTCATATCAATCAATAAACCACTCTTCACTCACAGTCTTTGACAGGAATAGTTAGTTGGGAAATAAGCTTAATCTTTTTGATGGGAAGGTTGATACCACTCTCACCTCTGTACAGTGAATATGAAGCTAAAGCTAGTTAGCATAGATTAGCACAAAGGCTGGAAACTGAGAGAAACAGGTAGCCCGACTCTGATTCTCAGTAATTATATGTCATTTGTTTAATTCGTACAAAAGCCAACGTGCTGGCAGCTGTTTCCCTGTTTCTTTATGCTAAGCTAATATAACTAGCTGCTGATTGTAGCTACTTATCTAGTTATATATTTACATTAAAGTGGTATCAGTCTTACTGTCTGACCCGTATTTCCCAAAATATTCCCAAACTCAGACATCTTTTCAACAGACGTCACTGAAGGCAGGCCTACATGGGGCTGGCGCTCTGTGCTGGATTGTCTTTTGAACCCACAGAAGTTAGTAAAGGGACTCTCCTATAATCATTATACTGTCTCTTGGGTGCACATCCAGGACACCCCAGAGAGACATTTGCACCTGCACAAACACAAACATGAATAAAATATAAGGAATCATTAAAATAATTGACGTCACATCTTCTAATGTGAAAAATATGCTAAGAAATGACGTATTATTCTTCTTTCTGCTGCACCGATCATTCACATTGTTCTCTTCCCTAGGAACCAATTTATTTATGATACCGTGTACTGGTACTAATAATGCTGCAAGCAGGAGGAATGAGTCATGCCTAATGACTGAGAGTCAGTCTGAAGAGATAAAAACCTAATGATTTTTCATGTGGTCGTTACAACAAATGGCTGTGTTATACATGTAACTCAAAGCTCTGAATGAGAGCAGCCATAATCAGTCAAAGCCAGGCTCTTGTATTTTTTATTTTTTTTTTATAAATCATTATTCCCTGATTATTGTAGCAGATAGTATCTACCCCTCCAGAGGAAGGCACTATGAATGGTTTGAATGTCCTTGGATATTCATCAACTGGATTTGACTGATGGCTGGATAATAACGTGCCGGTACAATCTCAACAACACAAGTCATCCTCCTGACTGAGAAGTTTAGGGTAGCAGTGCAAAGCACATTTCCTTTGTCTTCAGAGTCCATCCCGTCCTCCCTCTGTGTACAGCATATTGAAGGGAATCAGCATTGTGTTGTATTCGCATACCTGAAGTCACAGAAGCAGAAATCTCTGCTCGGCACAGGCCTGCAGGCACACCCTGTCCCCTGTTTTTATCTCCAGGTAACTACTTCAGGTTCCACAGGAAAAGGTTCATTTGGTGTTACCTTTCTTCATAATCTTGGATTTCTTCTGTTAAACTGTGCTGCAGTTCTTTTGTGACCGAACAGGCTCCTGCGGTATGCTAAAGGTAGAGATAGCCTACCCAGTAGACGACGTTGAACAGCAAGAAGGAGGTGGGGAAGAAGACGCGCGAGTATGCGTCCAGTTCAAGTATATCTATGTGGACACGTCCTTTCCTCCACGCGCCTCCTTTACACTCCTCGAAGCAGCAGAAGAAGCTCTGGCAGTCTTTCCCGTCCAGACACTCGTAGACACAAGCCTCCTCAAAGTCCTGCCAGTACATGGAGTTGTTTAAAGTGATGACGGTGTGTGGAGGTCTCACGTCCAGGACAGAATAGTTCTGAGAAGAAGAAGAAGAAGAAGAAGAAGAAGAAGAAGAAGAAGAAGAAGAAGAAGAAGAAGAAGAAGCAGTCACACATTTAGCTCACTCATTTAATTATTGTCTCCTGGTACAGACTAGTTTTCTTATGCCTGGATCAGACTACATGATTTTAGCCCAATTTTAAGACGATTTCGTTGTGGCGGACGGATTACCCCGATGCAAAGACTAGCATGGCAGAATTTTTTTGTCTTGACACATCGACATGTTCCTGAGCATTGACCAATCAGGTGCTCTTTCCAGAGAGGTAACCATGGCGAAGAGGAGGGGGAGGGATGCTGAGGTTGCTGCTGTCAGGTGGAACAACGAAAGAGAGGAAAAGTTCACTGAGCTGTGGTAACAGTACCCCTGCTTATTACTAATGTTATTGCTAGCAAAATACCCTGTAGCCGTTTCTCAATACCAAGTATGCCAAGTTCGGACTTACGAACTTGGCAGTTCGGACTTAACAAGTTCGACTTGGGAGTACAGTCTCTCCAGGACAGGAGGACGCAGGACGGTCATTCTGCAATTGGGACGGCAGCGTACTTGATGACGTCACCATCTCAGCTCGTCCGTTAGCAGGACGAAACATCTCCGATAACTTTGGAGCAAATTTTAAACTACGTGCTATCGTGATGAATCGACCACAGATTTTAAGTTTTAACATCCACTCACATAAAATAATCTGAAAACCACATTCCGTACTACTAAAACAGTAGTATTTCGAAACTTGTAATTTACAATTGTCAGTCCTCTCCTCCGACATCGTTGCTACGAAATGCATTCTGGGATACGTGACTGCCCCAAGTCCGCACAAGTCACCATCCGATGCATCCTCGATAAAATGGGAGGGGCAAGAACACATCCGGGTATTTGACTATACTTGTCGAGATGCGGACTTTTGAATTGGAGCAGTACTTGGACTGATGACGTTTCTCAAGTACACAAGAACACAAGTACAGAGAAGAACGCATATTGAGAAAGGGCCTCTGAGTGGATATGTTATTTGGCTAGCTTGCCAAATTGCTTACCAGTTAATTTTATCCATGATGCTAACTTATGTATTATTAATTTTAGCAAACAATAAACGAGCATTCAGCGTTCATTTCAGCGTTCACTGTTTTGGCCGATGCCCACAGGATCGAGCACGAACGCGAGCAGCAGGATGCTGACTGCAGTTCACTGAACGGCCACAGGTGTCATTAAGAACTAGGATTTTCTGAACGTACACATAGCACCTTTAAGACGCACTCATGCCATTAAATGCTGTGTGAACACACAGGGTTAAGTAAAATACAGGCAGCACAAATGTATGAATTACAGCTTTCTTAACCAAGATTATTTCACTAATTTATCATATGAGGTACATTTCTAAAATGTTTGTAGTATTAATACATAAGATGCATGAAAACAAAGTATTCTCAAATACTAACCACCCAACTGAAGACATTTATCACAGAACTCTCTGATAAACACTTGTAAACTTTATTCCAAAGGTACAAACAGGACGGCAAAGCTTCCTCGATGTATCATCAACAAAATAAAATAAATCAATAAATCCTGCACCTGCAGTCAACTTAATGCATCTGGAGGAAAAAGCTCACACAAGTATCCAAAGAGGCTTCAGTCTCCTTTGCACGAATGATCGGACAGTTATGCATGCTGCCTGTCTAACGTTACAGATTAGAGCTTTGGTTGTCTGCACAGAACATGAGGTGACCGTCTGCACTCCCGTCCTTCAGTTGTTGACGGACTATAAGGGCCCGTCTGTCTCTGAAGCTTTTTCAGACTGGTGCAGTGTCCCTTAAAATAGTAACAGTCTTATCAGAAGAGCTTACAAAGGGCAGCGTCACATCATCTCAACCCTTTTTTTTTTCGCACTTCTGTCTTATCTGTGATAACAAAACCAAAGCCCCATCAGAAAAAAGCTACTTCTGTAACACAGCAAGACAAACAGTAATCCTGCACATAAGGGCATCACCCCAATCTACATTTTTATCATTTGTTTCAACTGTGAGTTCAATATTGGTGATTTTAAGTAATATTGCTGCAAGAATATTTAATATATCAGTACATAAAAAGGCCAACTCACCGATCTTTTAGGTTCCATGCAGCTGGGTCTTCGAGCGCTGTACGAATAATAATTTAAAGTTGCGTACTCCATCAGAGCGGCGAAGACAAACAGGAAGCAGACGGTGACAAACAGGTCCATGGCGGTGACATAAGACACTCTGGGTAGAGACGTCCTGGCCACACTGCTGAGGGTCGTCATGGTCAGCACTGTGGTTATACCTGAAGGGCACAAGGTTGGACAAACTCATCACAGCACGGCTCAGAGGTAATAATGGAGAATCAAGCGTTTTTTTAAACTCAGGCGTGAGATGAACACAGTTTGATATTGTCTTGGACCGGCTTGCGGACTACATGAACATCCTGTTTACTGCAGTGAATTTGAAGCTCAGGAGCAGAAAAACATTATACTGCACTATTCCTGAAAGGCTTTATGTTGATACAAGTTTCTTGGACAGCCCCATCTAACCTTCCTAATATTATGAAATGTCCAGACAGCATGGAAACCCATCATGGTGTGCTCTTTAAATGGGGATTGTGTCAAATAATCAAAACAAACACAGTGGAAACTCTCAATCCTCAGAGTTAGCTCATATCTGTGTTCCTGACCTCTCATTCTATGTCCAGTTCAGATGTCTGTGCTGCCTCAGAGCCCAAGCTCACGAAACTAAAACAAAAATCTAACTTCACCAACTCATCATACATTAAGTTTAAAATCTGCCTTGTCATTGCAGTGTCATCACAGCCTTTACTCTTTGCAAAAATGATCCAAATAGGGAATTTCATTCTAAACAGCCTGTAACAGCCTGGGTGGGACAGTGGAACAGCAGCAACACTGTCGCCTCACAGCTAGAAGGTCCCGGGTTCGATCTCCACCTGGGGCACTGTGGGCGCTGAGGGCGTGTCCTCCACCATACCTTCGGTGCCTGCTGATCCTCCGTATAAATGAAACCCCCCTCTAAAAACATGCATGAAGATCACTACCTGACCAATGGTGACGAAAAGGAAACTGGGTCCCCGGGCGCCGGTCGGCTGGCAGCCCACCGCTCCTGGTCTGCCGCGGAGGAAGGACTTACCAGGATGGGTCAAAAGCGGAGGAATAATTTCACCAATGCATGGCGTGTGTGTAGCATGTTGTGTACTTTGGAGTATCCCGACTTGGTTTAGCTAACTCCGACTGCTGGAGCCTCATGTTAGCTTTGAATTAGAGAATTTTTGAATGAGCAAGCCTGATTACACGTTTTCCATTGCAGTCAGGCTTAATCACAAGACCAATACCATTATTTTCTCAGTACAGATGTGACTTTTATGTTAAAATATAAAGATATTTTCTCCTCACCCAGCCTGAGACTGCTAACTTTTTGCAAACAGTTGCTTATTTACACATCCAGCAAACATGCAACAGCGTTATAATTCAAGACTCTAATTATTGGACAAATGTAAGTAAATATCCACCCTCCTTTTGGATCTAGTTTTGGTCTCCACCAACTCCTGAGGGAAACATCTGGCTGTTAATTGCTCCTCAATGTTCACCAGCTAGTTGCTCACATTGTTTGTCAGCTGTTCGGTGCTAAGCAGGCAGCATACAGTGGCTTTTTAGAGCTTTTTCACTGAAAACAGCTGCCATGAAAGCAGTAAGAGTGAACCAAAACAGTAAAGCTGTGGACCATAAATCCAAAACAATGAGCTGAAAGACGCGTTTTTGTTCTGTCCCCCACGCGAAGCAGAGCGGTTCGGCTGCCTGATTTTAACTTGCTCAGATTTTTCTCGACATTTGTGCTTCTACCACACGTAAGTAGGCTTCCTAAGTAAGTGGTTTTCTTTGTTTGGCTGTTTTAGTTGGGAGTATTGTTGATGTATGAGTCTATGAGTCTGCACAATGTTTTATTTTGAAAATTTACCAGATACTCTACACCGTTCCTGTGTCTGACTTCCTGTCTGCCTCCGTCTGATCTGTTGACCCATCAGACTCGTGCATATTCTCCACGCAGCAGACCGGAGACCTGCTTCTGCGGTTAGATTTTACACGCGGTCGTTTGTTCATTATTAATATAAAACTAGCGATTAGTGCCACTTTCCTGGATCTACTGCATGTAAAAGAATTAAGCATCTGCCTTCCTTTTATAACTTCTTGTAGTAAAAGCAAGCATTTCCTTATCTTAACAATGTCACTTAAACTAAATCAAGGGCTTTTATTTTGTCTACCAGCAGACGTTGATGTCACTCAGACTGACAGAGAAAACCTACAAGCCTCAAGCCTCTCTGTATGATGTCCTGCTTTCCTCTCTCCAGTCTTCTCCTCCATGAGCGTTATCGAGATGCTGACAAGAAAAAAAACATCTGTGACTGTTTCACTGAGGTTCCCATGGTAACAAGCTGGCCCCATCTATTTCAGGCAGACATCTCACACTTTTCCTTTAGCCTCTGCTCGCCACAGTGATTACACTTACCTGCCTTCTGCTGATGCTGTGGCACAGATTTGGGAGTTTTCGCTCTAAATGACAGAATGAACAGCAGGTTTGAAGAGAGGGAAAACTCTCAAAAGCATTTGTCTTTCCTGACAGCTTAACGTTCTCTATATGATGTGTCAAACATAAATGGCTCAAGGGCCAGATGTGCAGTATATGACCACTCTCACAGCTGTTTGCCTCCACCAACCAGTCAAGTCGAAGTTCACATCCACGTCTGTCCCGACTCATTTAATATGTGTACTGAAGACTGTGAAGGAATTTTTTTTTAAAAAAAAGGTATTAAGTGTATTTTCTTGGCGAAATCGAAGTTCTCACTATATTGACACGTGTGTGAGAAACATGGCGTCTTCACTTAGAGACTATTTTTCCCAAAGAGGACTAATACACACATGGTGCAACAACAATCACCTGAAGATCAATATCAGCACAACCAATCAGCTTCTGCTGGACTACAATGATTTAAATATGGATGCTGCTGAAGAGAAGCTGCAAACTGCAAAACGTGGACGCTTCACACACGTTCATCCCGACAGAACTGAAGATCCAAACAATCAGCTCAGTTTCAAGGTGGAAGAACAAGATTCGAGTCACCAACTCAGCATCTGACCTAATGTGAAACATGGTCACAATCTGTCCTTCTGTTCCTGAGTTATGCTGCTGAATATTAACCAGAAAAGTGTTTCTGCAGAACGTTATGACGTCACAGTGAAGCTGACCTTTGACCTTTTGGATGTAAAATGCCACCACGTCGTCATTTTAGTCTATGCGACCTTTGTGTGAAATTTCTATCATAGTGTGAAAATTATGGCCAAAAATGTGGTTTGTGTGGTCACAGTGGCCTTTTACCACCAAATTAGTTCATCCTCAAAGTGAACGTTTGGGCCAATTTTGAAGAAACTGCATCAAGGCGTCCCTGAGATATCACGTTAAGTAGCACGCTAAGTGTGTGATAACTTCCTTCTGAGCTAAGTTAGTGCTGTAATTATCCGCTATTCAGGCTGAAACCCGAGCTGGAAGGTTTGCTGTCATGGGTTGACTCACTCAGTCCTTTTCTCCACCTGAAGGGCTTCATCTTTACTCCCACACTGGCTCGACTTGCCCTGTGCTTCTATCATCTGCACACATCTAACATCCATCCATTATCTTCATCCTTTCTCCTGATTTGTATGCGGTTGATCCGTTAAATTAGATTAATAGTTGTTCATTTTCAGATGTGAATGTGCAGTGAAGAACACGGTGACACAGTGGTGATTCCATTGAGAGCGAAAATCATACGTTAACATAACATCACAACATCATTTCTAGCTACATCAGCAAAGATACCTCAGTGGTTAGCACGAGTTCTGTTCAAAAGAGGTACAATTAGTACTTCCGTTTACTTTTGTAATGCCAGTTTAAATGCTTGAAACTGCTGTACTTAAACTAGCATGTTGTCCAGTTCCTGAGCAAACACAAGCTAAAAATGTGAACCAAATGTAAAGAGAGAGAGAGAGAAAAAAAGGGTGTAATCAATTACCTTCACCAAAATGTTCCACAGGACTGCACAACAACAAACAGAGAGCGTGTGCAAAAGAGGGAAAAAGCGTAACAGAACAGAAAAAGCAGATGGAGTGACTCAAGTGAGGTGACAGACGTCCATGCGGTGTAGACAACAGCACCTGAAGACGAGCACATTCAGAACAAAACATGATTAAAATATGCAAATGGAAAGTGAGACCTTAAGATGATGTCTGCATCAGTATTTTCAATTATCTGTACTGAAGTTTAAAGCAACGCTCCAGACGTGAACGCTGCGTCCTGGTTTGGACAGAGCTGCTGAACTGCAGTGAGACCACGGTACCTAAAGTCGTTCTGGCCGGCGTGGCGTCTTTTTTGATCCAGAAGGACACCCAGGAGAGGACCACGGTGAGGATGCAGGGGATGTAGGTCTGGATGGTGAAGTAGCCCATGCGTCGGCTCAGGTCAAAGTACACTGTCATCACCACGTAGTCGCCTGTGAGGGAAAGAACAGCACGACCTGATGTGAGGCTTCACGAACATGACTTCAGCCACTTCAGACAAAGGTACATAAATGAGGGTAAAAATTAGGGAAATAACTCTGAAGCTCTTTAATGTGATGCAACAAATGGCCGTTGACCTTCGTGTAACATGACATCATGATAACACGCCTCATTTATACGCCGTGTATAAAGACTCAAAAACAAAATGACGGCGTTTTTCTGCATTCGTTTGCATCGTAGCAGCGAGTAACAGAGCAGGCTGGCACTGCCACAGTCTGCTGGGAGCTGTGCAATGCGAAGGTTCGTGGATACACGAGAGTTTTTTTAGACGTGTACTTCATATTTTTTGCGGGCTCAGTGTAAACAAGGAAATACTATTACATGAGCGACGATAGGACCGCAAGAGGATTTTCCCAATTATCTCGGACTTCCCTTGGTGGTCTCCACATGGCCGTTTTCTTACTTTTGTACTTAGGCAGGCAAAGCTCTCTGGGTACTGGCTTATTTCCCGCCGTATTTCTGGCTTCAGATCACCAATATGTGTTTTCTAGTGTGATATTCACGCAACAGTCTAAGTTTCTACTCCTCAAACCAGCCTGGCTGTGCTTTCATTTCAACATGTATAAAACTATCAACAGTTAATGTGACAGACACAATTTGTTGCAGAATAAATGAAGGAATGATTATGAACTACTATTCCTCCTACGACTACTTATTAACAACAACGCTGAACCTGACAAAGAAACAACAGACAGATCCTACCTGCTGTAGTCTTTATTATGTCTGTCGTGTTTCTCAGGCCCATAAAATCAAACTGGTAGAGACGCCAGGACTTCTGGTCAGCCGCCTCCACAGAGTTCTTCCTCCACTTGTAAATCATCTCATCTCGTGGGTATCCATCTGCAATTACACAGAGCATGTGTGTGTGACCCTCGGCGCTACATGGCACATCCTAATGATGGATATCCCGTGCAGACAGACCTAGGGCCACCCAGAGCAACATTTGTCTTGTGCTGGAGGCTGGCTAATGAAAAGACAGTCTGGAACAAAGACAGAGGCAGAAAGAAAGTAGATTAAATGAAAGCTTTGGTTCAATAATGTACTGAATCCATCTTGATGTTGGGCCTGACCTTCACATGGTGTGCACAGAGCCTGGGAGTGCTTTTACAATCGATCAAGCGAGGTTAATGATGGGTTAATGATTGCGTTCATGCTTTGCTGTTGCACTCGCCCGGATCTTTCCTGTCTTAAACAGACACATAATCATTTTAAGTAGAAAAGCTAACAAAATTATGATCTTGCCTGATAGCAATTTGATGTAATAGGCTTTCAATTAACAAAAGCATTAACTGTGAGGGAAGACGTCGCCCAAACTACTAATTGTTTTCAAACATGCTTGATGAATGAATTCCATTAACATTTGCCACATTCTCTCCTTTGCTATTAATGATGTCATTAAAGATTCAGCGATCGCTGCTCAGATCCAAAATATTCAGAAAATAACGGCTTACTGTTGAAAAAAGCTCTTTAACCAAGTAAACTTTTATGAATGGCAGCAGTCGATAAGCCATATTCTCTATGACATTTGCATGAAATGCTAGTAAAGGCCTCAAAGCACAGTTCAGGATGATGATCATAGGACTTAATATACGTCAGCCTCAGAGGAAGACCCGGTGCATTTCAAAATAAAAGCGCTTTTGATGGATACAGGTTGAAGTTTGCACTCCTCATGTCACACCAGGACCTGGAGCTGGTAGAGATTTAACTATATTGTTTATAACAAAGTGGTTTTGCCTCACATATCTCTGCTTTTAGGCTCTTTTCTGGAGAGTTTCCATTTTATGCCACTGCATGCGTTTCTGTTGTACCCTTCAGAGGGTGGTACTTTTCACTGTGCTACATTTATTTGACAGCTGCAGTCATCGGCTAATTTACAAAAGAGTTTAGAAAACATGATGCATTGTGATGGATTAAACGACCCACTAGAGGTCATTAGAGCTGAAATGATTAGTCAATTAACGGATGTCACCTGTCCTTTGATAACTGAGCTGCTGCAGTCATTTTTCACGCAGACATGACATTTTATATTTTCAGGTTCTTAAATGCAACGACTTGCTGCTTTTCCTCATCTTAAATAATAAACTGAGCCATTCTGGGATTTGGAATATTGATGGGACAAATCAAGCAATGTGAACGTGTCTATTTGGGCATTTCTCACTATGAGAAAGTATCTGTAAGAGTAATGATATAACATATGATAGAAAAACACTCACAGGGGACATTTCTCCACATTGAGATACTTTTACTTTTGATACTTTAAGTAAATTTTGCTGATGATACTTACGTAGGTTTATTCAAGTTACATTTTCAGTGCCTGACCTTTACATGCACACTGATAGAGTATTTTTTCTGTGTGTTTTCTGAATACTTTCCCCATCTCTGATCATTAGAAACTGTGGTAATACTGGTTCCCAGTTGAAAAAGTTTATTGCTCCTTTCTCTTTGAACTGTATGCAGATGTGTAAACCTGATTCTTATTAATCTCTATAAACAGATATCTGCATATCAATACAGAATAAGTAGACAAGGGAAGACTGTGATAGCAGAAGCCTTCTGGTTTCCATTTGTGAAATACTGACCAATCACGTTTGAGCAGGCTTTCCTTGCATGCAGGTAAACTGTCCATGTGGAGGGCAAAGAGGTGGAATGCATTGGCAGAAACACGATCTCAAACCATCAGCTATCGTCTGATAATAATTTAGCTTTTTATTAGCTTTTTAAATATTGATCTCCATCCATATACATGAATCTGAAATGTCGTCTTTGCACCTGAAGTTCCTACTCAAACTGTAAACAATAACCAGCACGCAGAAGAGGTCTTGACCCGGATATCTGTTAGCCGTCGGCCGCAGCGGGAGCCCCGAAACATTACAATCTTCTAACATCTGTGCCTCTAACATGGGAGCGCTAAGCTGAATAAACACTGCACAGTTTCTTCACAACAACACGTTGAGTTAAAGTGCAATCGCTCCAGATTGATATGTGTGTTCATTAATACACAGACTGATTAAATCTTTCTTCTCAGGTCACGATTGAAGACCGTAAACATTGTTTCAAACTTATTCTTTTCATTTCCAGGTATTTTAATTCACTACAGTCTATACTCATATCTGCATTATATTCAGCCAATTATTCAATTCTCCAGAGACATGGAGGCTTTAAAGATAAGCCAATATAGCTTAATCAGAAAACAGAGATGTTGTCATGGAAACCAGTGTAGTGTCCAAGGTGAGGAAATGGGTTTGATGGCTCACAGCAGGATGGGTCCGCAGACGTGGAGGAGCAGTGAGCAGGTATTAAACTCTAATACGCTGCACAAGATGCAAGGTCTTATTACGTTCAATCACTCTGTGATCTGGATAACAGATCTGTGTGAGTCCACTAGAGATCCACAGCAGATAACACATCAGCCACACAGCATGCTTCATTTTCAGCACGACGCTCCATTCCTCAGAGCGTCAGAAATAACACAACATTAACCGTCAAGTATTTCCTCTTTCCCCCGCAGGTGAACGTTACCGACACAACGTCTGAGCCGTCACGTCCCTGAATGTTTCTGAATCGTCCTTCAGTCCCTTTGCCATCATTGTCATCCATCACTATTTTTAAAAAATCAGCGTGTGGTAAAGCAGCACTTCTAAAATGAGAGTTTAAAGTGGCCTCTTCAAAGGGATTCTGTGTTCCTCTGTGTACTTTTCTCACACAAGCAGCTCACATCCAGCTGTGCCCACATGTGACACCGCGAGCCGACGTCATCACGTGAAACATACAGATGAAACACGATACTCCCAAACAAATATTTTACTTAAACATAAGCTTTATACATAACAAGGTGCACTCACAGCTGGAGAAGATGAGCGGACAGGAGTGTTCGTCCATTGGAAAGTTGTGCAGCAGCAGCTGGCATTCTGCATTTATTGTCAGCCTGAAAAGAAAACAGCACAACAGTTTGTGGTGCATCTCTCCTCTTTTAATACAAAAGATTTACTGTGAAACCGTTTCATTTTGTTCAGACTTTCAAAGCGTCACATCAACAAGAGCGATCTGCTGCACACTGTTTACAAAATGGGACAACATTAATACATATTCATTTCAGTAAAAATCTACCTTTCAGCCTCGAGTGCGGCGGCAAATTTTAACTATTAGCCATCACGTAAGGATCCAATAACCAGTCAGTGTGAGACAGCTGTGTGTACAGATGTTCCACAGCTGCAGAGGCTGAGGAAGAATCTGCCCTTTGCAGCTTGTTTTTCTACAGTTTGATTGATTTCCCTTCAAGGCCATTTGTGGTTAGCAAACATTCAAGTGTAAGAAGAGTTTCTCACAACAGAAACATGAAAGTCAACAGTCTGATCTTTCAACCAGTTTGTGCTGTACAGCATGTATCAGAGCTGAAACGATGAGTCCTTTAATCGATTGGTTGATCAATAGAAAGTTAAAGGCACCCTGTGGAGTATTTGACCACTAGTGGAGCTGTGCTCTGATGAGTGGGTCCATGTTTGGTGGAAGCACATGCTCACACACATATTCCTGTTTTCATTTTGACGATCGATTACTCTGTAAGTCGCTCTTCAAGCAACCTGCTTCTGCCATGTGACCATTAGCTGCTCTTTTCTGTTTTAAATCGCCGTAAACTGAATATCTTGGGCTTTTCTACTGATGCTGAAGCAAAGCAAGATGTCTGAGGGCGACACCTTGAACTCTGAGAAACTGAGATGCTCATCTTCACTATTTGCTGACATTCGACTGTAAGGACCAAAGATTAATGAATCAGGAAAATAACTGTTAGTTTCAGCGCTTGTATCCTGTATATTAATACCCTTCAATGACTGCATTTGAGCTGTAGTTCCAGCGTCTAGAGCTACACATTTAATATACTGTAAGTAGTTGAAAACATTCCAGATTTTCTTTGTATTCATCACGTTATCTTTTAACACGTTACCACTGTAAGATCACATTGAATGAAAAACAGCATGAATGTGAGCAATAATCTAAATTGAAAAATTAAAGGTGGACTTCTTTGACTTCTATTGGCCTCCTGTGGCCTGTAAGTCACAAAACTCATAACAGGCAGACAGATGTGAGCAGCTGCAGTCACTCTGTGGACTGAGACTGAGAAACGCTGGTTCTGGGGAAACTACATGACGTTGCACAACTTTATCTTTGCTACCACGTGTGCCTCCACAACGATGAAGCATCAAACCTACGTCACACACACGTCATGTCAGGATGTGCTCATGCTGAGGAGATCTGTCTGCGATGCAGCTTAAAGCCAGATTTCCCTTAAGACGAGACAGACCGGAGGCAATTATGCAGCCAATATGTTGTTGACCCTCAATTATAAACCAGTTAAAGAAAGCAGGTAACATTTCCTATCTCAATGGGTAAAGAGGCAACAGGAAGCATTAACAGTGACCTGACCTCTTTAAACATGATCACACACACACACACACTGAATTACAAGTTTGAAAATAAGGCTGACGCTTTAATAATTCCACAGTTTGCGTTGCCATGAAACTACAGCACGTCTGACTGAGGAAACAACATTAAGGAAAGTTTGCTGAAAGCAACTTGAAGTCTAAAATAAGAGAAAAAATAGAAATAAATGTGTAAATCGCATATATAACGTCCAAGAGTGGACACATAAGACGGGAAAAGGAAGAAGAAAGTAGAGAGGGAAGTCTTTGTAATGTAATTCTGGCATGATCTTTAAACCTCATTAAAGCATGGAAATGGGACAATAGCATGCATGTGGGAGAGGCATGGATATCACAAAATGTCATCTCTGTTTACTGCAGCCAAGCCAATGGACAATTAATACCCAATGACATTTCACCATCTTTCTCTCATGCCATCAACGGATATTACTCCTCAAAGTTTGCCCGCTCCTGAATACTCCATATCAATAGAGCCGCACGAGGGAGGGTCGCGCCGGGCTTTGTTTGCGACTTGACTTGCTCGTCACTTTTTTGTTCTTTGCGGAAATGTGCTAGCTCTGTGCAGATTGTTACGTTTCTGCGGGTCCAACACAACGCTTGACAGGCTGATGGGAGTCGAAAAAAAAGCTTGACGGCGCTCGACTGAAGATGTTCTGCTAAAGCACAGACGAGTCTTCGGCGCTGTCAGTGCAGAATCTAGAGCTGTCTCACAACATAAGGACAGTGCCAAAAAAGATTGAGGACAGTCTGCAGATGCTTATTACTGAAGGAGCAGTTTATATTAATGTCGAGTGCTCCAATTACGACGAGTGCTTCAGGGCACGAGGGTGGCTGCCTTAGTAAATTGGTCTTAAAGCTCAAGCAGGCAATTTGCACTTACAAACAGCAATGACAGGGGCTAATTGCTTTTGCGCCGCTCTTTTTGGGGAATGTTTGCATCACAAATTATTTTGCATAAATTTCCTGGTGAATGAAACTGCTCAAGTCTGATGCAACATGAAGTGATTGGCTGATTGATAAACCTCAGTTTATCAATCAGCACAGAGAACATGGAGATTCAGGGAGGTAATTATAAGAACCATGTTGGGAAATGCTGACTATATATTTACTGTAGGTAAACGTTCAGCAGCCTGTTGCTGTATCCTAAACCTCTGAGCTGCTTGATCTTTATAGAACAGAGTTTTTGCACTGCATGACATTAAAGTATTTTAGCATTTTGTGCAAACTGAAAATAACACAACACTTGTGCAAACTGGAACTTAAGAAAGCGAACCTGAGCCCATGAATCAGTAAGCTAAGTGACAGAAAGTTAATCAGCTACTATTTTGATAATTGACTCATTTTCTGGCTCTTCCAGCCTCTTAAACGTGAGGATTTGCTGCTTCTCTGTGATTTATATTATTGTAAAGAGAACATCTTTGGACAAACCAAAACTGAAATACTGAAATTAACTGACTTGACCTGACTGCATGTCTAACTGTGATCTTAGACAGGCAGTCAGGTAACAGCATACTCTTATTGCTGTATTAAAATCCATTAAAATATGCTAAAGCTTTGACTTTGTATTGCATTTCTACACTGAAGTTCCCTTGTTGTGCTTACCTTAAGGTGTAAAGTATCTTCCCATCGTTCCATATTCTGAGCAGCTGGTTGGGCATCGTAATCCAGTGCGAATCTGCATTCTTGGAGTTTCTGAAGATGGTGTCTGGCAGCCAAATAAGTCCAACCATATTGCTGTTCAGAGTCAGTTTCTTCATTGTGCTGTTGTATCTGAGGCGGCTGTCTGTCCACGTCTGGGCAAAGATGATGTCGATTTGGTATTCCTGTAAGAGGAAATCAAAAGACATTAGAGTGGATGTACAGCGCTGGATCACTTGGTGCCATTTCATTGAAAAAACATAGAAAACCATCACTGATGCTGCTCTGTGGCCTCACTGAGAGAGAGAGAAAATGAGCAGCTTCACCTGCTACTCCAGAGCATTGATTTTTCTTTTTAAATGACACTAAATAGAAGGATTATGGGTTTCAGCAACACGTCTCTGGACGCCATCTATCATTCATCACTTTCACCAGCGGGAGCATTTATCCTTTCACTCGTTCACTGGCCTGCATGTCGAGCACAGACCTCACCTGCCACCTCTCAGTGATTTGCTCAACTCGCCATTGTGCTGCTAGCAAACTCTCCAAGGAGGCAGTCCATCTGCCTGTGGTTTTAAGCTCCTGCCAGCACCTGGACAGCAGCTCAATTTTACTTGGCATTTGTTTAAAGAACCAGAAATCATCATTTATTACCCTGTTAGTGATGTATGGAGAAATATGTCACAGTTAATGTAAATGGAGAGCATGATTGCTGATGGACTGGCCCACAGCAGACATGTTTGACCAGAGCACATGTGATGTCTGACAGTACATTTAACAGGTCAGTTACACATTCAACTCCATTTTTATTATGAGATTTTTGTCACAATCTCATTTTGGGTAATGATTGATGATACGAAATGAATGACCTGCAAGTCCTTAAGTAAAAGATGGCGCTTGGCGGCACAGCTGGTGCTCTCCTGTATGTGACGTGGCCCTTAGAGCTCTTTGCCTGAGATCTATTCAACCTTCTACAAACATAACAGGAGTCCACAGCTATGCTAGCAGCTCTGTTAGGCTGCACATGGGTGCAACAGCACTTTGAGCTAAATGCTAACGGGAGCATACCATCGTGCTTCCATTGACATGCTAGCATGTACATTGCTTATCATGTTCACCATCTTAGTTTAGCATGTTAGCATGCTTATGTTTGCTAATTAGCACTAAACACGAGGTACAGCTGAGGCTGATGTGAATGTTATTAGTTTTGCATTGCATATTGAAATTTTGACCCGATGATGGCGCTAGATCTAAGAATCCTGCAGGCATGGGGGAGAACAGGTGAACTCCACACAGCCAGGAGCCAGCAGGCAGGTGTTATCCATTGTACAACACACACCTCTGTGTATATTTAACATGAAATGATGTGAAACACTGCAGCACTGTTTTTGAATCGTTCTTTGCCTCAGAGACACTGAAACAGCTTTGCAGGAAGCTTTGGCCTCTTCATCCAGGCTGCTGTCACTTCGAAATCTGAGGGCAATCCATCCGAGCTCACTGCCTTGCTTTTTCTTAACAGGGGTTTTTGGTTGAGCGCTCAGCACAGAGGATTCAAGAAAAGCAAGAAAACCCGAGCAGGAAAGTGAAGAGTAGCAACTGGCAGACAGACGAGGAACTGCAGAGTCTGGAAAGTTGAAAAATCAATACATGACCACGGGGAAAGAAGGAGAGCTGAGGCTGAAGAGGGACTGTCACCATGACAGAGCCCCGGAGTTTCTTAAGTCTAGACCCTCTGACAGAACAGGACCATAAATATAAACATGTCGTGGTTTTAAAAATGGCTGAACAGTGACACTAACAAACACTACTGACGTGAATTACTGTGGTTTCTTTACTTGAACATCAGTGAGACTGATGTTTTATCATCAAAACTCTGCCTTCTGTTTGACTCTCTGCAGATTATAATCATATCTATTCTGAAATCTGGCCTTGTCTTCACATTGCATTCAAGGAATAGTTTGACATTTAGGAAGATGTACTTATTCTGATTCCTGCTGAGTGTCAGATGAACAGAGTGAAACCACTCTCATGTCTGTGTTCATGCCTTTACTGCAGAGTCTCTTCTCAAGATCTGAAACCAAACACAAATGTTTTAATAGTTTTTCTGCTTTGCTATATCGGGGGTCACCATACATAGGCGATGTCCTCCGGTGTGTCGGTTCCTGGTGATTTTAGCACCTTGAGGTGTGAAGTATTGACAGTGAAAAGCCAGTTTATTGTATGTTGGTCACACACATCCCAGGTGTAAATGTACTTTCTCAACATACATCCAGGTATAGCTGCAGTTGATGTGGACACATGAAATCATCCAATCAGCCTGAGGGTGATGTGGGATACATTACCAATTTGTTTTGCTCTTGCTGCCTTGCTGGAGGTTTTTGTCATGTTAGCCTGCAGTTAGCACAGAATCGAAGCTACTTATGTGAAATTATATGGAAAATGATTCTGGTGTTGATGCTGAAACAACAAAACAACAGGTGGATTTGTGCTGTCCAGGCAGCAGGAAGTAACTCTGTAAGATATCTGCATCTAATTCAGTTTGCATTCAGATGTACCAGACCTGTGATTAAAAGAGCCGTATCACGGCTGCCTCGCAGTAATTGGAAACTAGATGCAATTTAATGAGGCAAACAATCGCTCCATTAATTGTGTGCAAAATGATATGTGATAGCTGCTTACTGTACATAGGTGATGATGCAAATAATGTGCGACAGCGAAAGTTCAACATAATGCAGATAAGCATGACGAGTCCCGGCTGTGTAATCATACTGGCTTGACAGTGATCAACAGTTGAATTCCTCTTTAGCAACAACACAGATAAAGATGTACAGTATAATGAAATTAATAACAGTCTGCTCTCCTCTGGCAAACCACATCTTTTCATACTGCTGCCTGAAAGGCGTTTGACCTTTTGCCCAGTCTCTACACCAGTTTGAATAGCTCGCCAATTAGAATGAAGTCTATAATCAAGAGAACTACTGGGCGCTCATGACCTTTAACTGTATGGAGCTCAGGGGATTTGAAGTAAGTGAACATTATCCAGGATTTAATGACCAGTGGAGGAAAAGTGCTGCAAATCAAATAAATAGCACTAATTTGAGCTGAAGCAATCACATCTGGAAACAGTGAGCTGCAGCTGCAGGGTGAGAGGTAAATCTCTAATAACACACCAAAATTTCCACCTTTGTAATCTCTTATATAATTTCACATTAGGAGGAAATTATAACTATGCTGAAAGAGTATCGATCTCACTTCCCCTCCCCGCTGCCTGCAGCTGCTTTCAGCCACCCCAGCAAGCGTTGCTGAGAATAAAATGGGTTTTTCAC
Source organism: Chaetodon trifasciatus (assembly GCA_037975065.1). NCBI lineage: Eukaryota > Metazoa > Chordata > Actinopteri > Chaetodontiformes > Chaetodontidae > Chaetodon > Chaetodon trifasciatus. The sequence continues at coordinate 2,848,215 of JBBMOE010000039.1, forward strand.
CTCAGCTGCCTCAGAGGAGCTGCTATATTAAGGCTGTTGATTTAGAGGTACTGCATATACTTGCGGTAAAATCAAAGACACTGCTGGACAGTCGGAATAGACCCCACATGATAAATTCATTTAAACTGAGGTTAAGAACAGATGATCCCCTGAGACACGCACACCTGTCAGGTGCTTAACGCTGTATGCTTAATCCCGCCTATATTGACAGCGAGGATATTGGCTGAATGGGAGCAAATCTCTGCAGCCAGGTTCAAAATCCTGTGGGAAGGCTGCATTTAATGGTTTTGGAAAAGACGTTAAGTCGTCACATTTCAGTGTAGAACAAGAAGAAGAAGTGAAGAATTGAAAAATGTGAGTTTGAGCTAACAACAGACTGAAAACACGAGATCACATTTTTATATCGAAAGGTAAAAAATCTTAGTTTGAATCTGAACTTTTTGCTGTTCTGTTTCTGTTTGTGGCAAAATCAGTCCACTTAAACGAAACCTCAAGTGGATTTTGAGAAGTAATCTGCAAACCTTTTGTGTTAAGTTCAACTTTATGAACTTTGACACAGGAATTACGTAGTTGACCAACAGCAAACAGTCGTGACAGTGCTGACCTTTGTCTTAGCTGTATCGCATCATCCAGTTTAACTTAACCTCCACTGCACTTCATACAGGAAACAGTCATCGTGGAGCATTCAGGGTCAGTGGGAGAATCTGTACAATTGTATCATCACTTTTTCCTCAAACTTCGGTGGCTATGGAAACATAAATACACGCATATCACACTGCTAATTACAGCGACTACACTTCTACATTTGCATATCACAGAAGAGCGGAGGTCTGCGCTCTCTGAGTGACTCTACTTACTTACGTGTTTCCTTCTATTCTTAAATAGTCCCATATTATTCACAGCCTGTGCCCAGTTACAGTTCAGCTAACCTGCAGAGCATCACTCCTGCAACAGCCTACACAAGACTCAAGCTCAGCATCATAATATACCTGTACGGCCCACATTTTAATACCTTTGCTCATACTGTGTGGCGTGAAAACATCAGATTTTCACAAAAAATTAAATGTGTTCATCCTGGTGCAAAGACAACCCAGAGCGGCCAGGAGGAGGCTGAACCAGCAGCTGGTTCAAAACTGGTCTATCCCCCTTCACTAACGTTCAGCATCAGAGCCTCAACCTCTCTGCTCTTAGTGATTGAGTGCGGTTTTACTTTTAAAAGCCACAGTGTGCAAAGTGAAAGATTTAATTCCGTCATTCATCATTCTCTCCTGTCTATAAGATGTTAAGTTGGGTCATGCTGAACAGATTTATTCTTATAATGGAATATTTCCCCATCAGTTTTTAAATCATGTGGACAAATGGGGATATTAGTCATTATTGAAAATCTGCACATGGTTTAATGTTGACTCTGATATGTGGGGAATTATTCTGCCACAGTTTACCCGATGTTTCAAATGACCAGAATACAAATTAGACAGCAACTGGGCAGACTAAATGGCTCGGGATGGAATAAACAGCTGCAATGTGAAGCAGCCTGGAAGAAGCCACCTACCATGATGACACCTCCGCCCTGTGCCGCCTGCAGAGGTGCAGCTTTTCATTTCTGGGAAAAGAGAGCGGAGGCATATGCCACTGACCTTCCCGTCCCCTTATGCAAATAAGGCATTGTTAATGGTTTTGTAGACTTTTATGGATGAACTGTGTTGTCTGAGCTGGGTAGGATATCCCTAATCACCACATTCTGTACATGCAGAGTGCAGGCATAATAGTAAAATCCCATCCCATAATGTTATCCCCCTGCAATTGTGAGTCTATAAAATGGATATTGTTAAAAGATATTGTTTTAACTTGTTTGTCGTACTCATGAATATTCTTGGAGATTCTGCAGTTGCACCATTTATGTCTGACATTCTCATATATTCAAGGGCTTGGATAAAACCTCTATTTTTCGGCTCTCCAGCACTTTTTAACTGCACAGAGAAGTACTTTCTAACACTTCTCCTCCAACAGGTCAAGGCAGAAATGACCCACTTTCAACATGAAATCATCAGAGCATTAACATTTGAACACCTCTGTGAAATAAACATTTCCACAGACGCAACCTGTGGTATTTTAATGTTATTTCTTTTCCAAAATCCCAGTCCTGGTCACTGCAGCAGATACTGTAAACTAGGGCAAAGCATACAGCTGAAGCTCCACAGAGTGAAGCTGGCATTTTCTGATTATGCAGCAAAAGGCATACAGTACATACAGTATCTGTCCTGTGCTTTGAGACGTCTTGTCATGATCCTCTGTTGGCTCGAAGTCAGTCCTCATTAGAGGCAGCTAAAGGTCGCTTGGAGCCAGGAGACAAACTTTCGTCACCCACCTGGTGTGACCTGCTGCTCAGAGGTTTTGTTAAGTACACAGATACAGAATGTCAGAGCTGGAAATCTCTGTAACGCAAAGTTTGACTACGATACAACAAAACCCAAAACTCAAGAGCAGTTCCTTTGCGATGACACTCATTTCCTTCACTTCATGTTATCTTTGAATAACAATAACGATAAATAACTTTATTTCTAGTCCACCTTTCACACAAGAATTGCGTCTCAAAGTGCTTTACAACAAACAAATCACGTGCGTATGCACAGAAAACTTTATTATGACGACAATACAAATGAGATAAAACTAAGGATGGACATAGAAGCATCAAAGGTCTAAAAACTCTTATTCCTTTAATACAGTGGCAGTCAGCAATTCGAGACTTAACAGGTGAGACCTCAGAAAGTGTTTCGCCTTTTGTACACACTTCGCACACCAACTGGTGCCTCTGAAGTGTCTCTGGACGCAGATTCACCACTGATCATGATTATTAGTTTAATCATTATTGGTTAATCATTTGAATGACACATCTTGCATGCTGTATGGCTCTTATTCACATCTTTTCATCTACTTTGCACCTTACTAAACTCGGCCAGCTCTCCTTTACCCCGCTGAGAATAAGAGGGTATAGAAAATAAATGAACGGAGTTTGTTAACAGCACGCTTCACTGGCCTCGAGAAGCTTAATGTCACACATGGAACGCTTGTTATTCTTGTATTATTTATGTTTCACAGTTCAATTAATCTAATCAGCGGCCAACAAAACTGTCCAACATAATTTGTTCTGCTTAACGTTTCTGCTCTGCATATTCTCAGCCTATATCACAAACAGCCAAAGTGGATCGCTTGTCCCCCCACGTTCTGTCTTTTTCTCCAGCAGCAGAAAGATGGAGCGTAGAGATTAACACAAAATCCAGATTTCCATGGATGCTGGGTCCTTGTTTAGTAGCAGTCCTTCTTGTTAAAACTTCTGTTGACATTTCATGCCATCAAGGAGAAATTAAAATGTTATTTCAGTGCTGCAGCTGTCAGGACTGCAGATAGGAAACATGTGAAACAAGCATGCTTCTTCATTTAGTTTTTTATGGAAAATTCATGCTTCTGCCCTTTAAAATTTCAGTCTACCAATGATTTGAAATATGTCCCAGCTGAAAGCAGACATTTTTGAAGGTACACTCACAATCATCAGGATGCACAAGCACATCCAGAAATTCTATGCAGGCGCAGCAATAATCAGCACGAAAGACGAGAAAATTCACACCGCAATCCAGTTCCCAATATCCAAACTTTCAACCAGCAGTCTTCCATCTGAGAAAGACCAAAATGTGGTCAAAAAGTCGTCTAGTCCGCAGAAATTATGATTTTTTTCTTCGTTATATCTACGCATACACACACAAAACATCTGCGACAAAGTGCGACAAAGATGTACTGAGCGGAACATTTTACAGCCGTAAAATAAACCTGAACCCTAAAATGACATCAGTCAGCGCACTACAACATAAATGTAATTGTTGTGGAGATACTGAAAGATTTATTTGCTTGTAAACACAGTGAACATAAAGCCACTTTGAGTGCCTGCATCAAATATTCTATAGAAAAGGTGCATCAGGATAGAGCTGGTTGATTTGGCTTTTTTATGGTTATGGTTAAAAAATTCATTCTGTCAAAAAACTTTTTTAGATCGTTCAGCACATTTCTTACGTGAGCAACTCATCACTTCCTTTTTTCACAGTTCAACCAAACATGAAAAGGCTCACGTGGTGTGACTGTCCCATAAAAACACCTTACTTTTTTGACATGATTACATTTCAGTCTGTTACCAATGAACCTGTTTACCTGTGGGATGTTCTAAACAGGTGTTTTTGGAGCTTCTCACAACTTTCCCAGTCTCAGGTGTTTCTGATTATGGTGATTAGTGGGTGGCCCTGGACCATATTTAAGGGAGACTGGAAGAGAAAGATCTCTCTTCCTCTCAAACAAAGCAGCTTCTGATTTTCTCTATTTGGGGTTTTGTTTTTTCTTGCAAAGAATGATGGTCTGCTCGTCTAGTTTTCTTCCTTTGTTAGCTTAGTTTATGCACTTTTCCGGTAGTTTAGGTGGGGAGGAGTTCTGGGTCCTTCGGTCCAGACATTGACTGTCTCAGACTCCCTCCATTTTTTGGTTGTTTTTGGTCAGACCTCCATACTCCCATAGACTTGGTTAAATAAAGACTCCACGCTCTACAAACTAACCCTCAGTTACAGCGTTCTGTGCACACATCCTGGTGCTGGTTGGTGACGCACCGTGCCTTTGGAGTTTTGTTAATGTTCACAGTAAGGGTGGTGTTTTCAGAGGCGTGTCGTCTTTAAGTTGACTGTACGTGTTATTTTTTTGCTGTAATGCTTTGTTTGCACAGCAGGACAACAAAAAACAGTTTGAACATGAATATATTACACTGTTTTCAATTGACTAAAGGTTGAGTAGGATTTGCAAATCATTGCATTCTGTTTTTAATTTACGTTTTAAACAGCGTACCAACTTTTTCTGGAGTCAGGGTTTTAAATGAAATATCATGAAAGCAGAAATAACCTCACTGTTCAGGAGCCTCGTGGATAAGATTTATTTACAATAGTAATGAGAATCAATACTTAGCTGACACAACAGTGATTAATACTGACCAGTAGTTCAAATTCAGAAGACTTAACTGTAATCAATACCGACAGTATGGCTCAAGTGATTTATTCTTTATGAGTGTGTTCCTCACTGGAAGTCTTCATGAGTCCTGTGTCTGATAACCAGGTGGTGCTTTACTGTTCTTCAGCTGGTTTGTTTGAATGTTAAATGCACGTCACACGTCTGTGGTGTGATGCGGTTCATCTTATTATGTGACAGTATATCGTTTATTGTGACACTCATTAGTGACGAGTCATAAAAAAAACTCAGTGGAACACGTGGAAAACAGCAAGCGTTACAAGCATTTTGTTCGATTTCTGACAGGGTTGGTCAGAATGAACCTAAAATATATTGAAAGATCGAGGACGGATGTCTTACTTTAGAAAAATAATGCTAGATGTAATTTATTTAAACAAGGCAATGCTGGATCTCAGGATGGTAATGGAATCTCAAACTCCACTTCAGCCTGAATGGTTCCTTTTTTGCAATTACTACAAAATATCTGCCTCCATGCCTCCCTCGGTCATGCATCACTCCCTCTAAAAGTCTCCAGCAGCGTTCGTGGTGAGTGTCGGAGCAGTGCTAGGACAGTACGTCTGCTCATTTCTCATGTCTGGAATCAAAACAGCGATACAAAGCAGTTCAAAATGAAGCCGAGGAGTCTGTCTGCAGCACCGAGGAGCACACTGAGGCTGCTCAGCACTGTGGCCACACGGGTATCATGAAAGTCATGAACATGGGAAAGGTATTTTTGAAGTTCATTACATGCTGATTGAAGCACACCAGCAGCATGTTAATATTCCACTGAGATCTGTTCTGTTTGTGGCGTTACCAAGAGCCTCATTATATGATCTTCATGCTGATGACTTCATTAACCAAATCTTCCAGCCAGAAAAATGAAAAAATGAGATGCATCACTTGGGCTTATTAAGTGAAATATACTTTTCTCCTTGCATCCGAGTCGTCCTGTAACTAAGCTGAACCAGCTGACCTTCTTATTGAAGAAAGATTTTTATGAAGTGAATAAAATTTTTTTCTAGGCAATTTTCTATCACAGCAGGAACGAGCCAAACAATTACACTAAGCTGCAAATTTCAGGAACATCACAAATTAATATTGTGCTGGGAGCTAAAGAAAACCACAGCACCAAGGATGTTGCGGTAGCCCTGCCAGCAGCTCGCTTACGCAGCGGGAAATGAAATGGCATGAATATTGTATTTCTTTGGATATCCAGTGTGTGATAGCCTGAGAGTGGGCAGCTCGCTCCACAGGGTGAGAATAGCATCGGGGACCCCACTGGCACCAGCTTTCGTTTTGGCAGGAATTACTGGAGGACACCAAGTTGCCTTGGACACTGCGTGACCCACAAGTATAAAAATAGCTTCTTTATAATTACGAGGAGGCTGCCTTCTCCAACGTTACATACTGTTCATTTCTTATTAAAACATAGCTCAGCGAATTGTTCCTTCTGAATGGTTCATTCACAGTGTGCTCCGTCGTCACTCTGCCTAATGAAGAAACAATGACGGAAGAAGAGACGGGTTTCCCATTTACAGACAATCCAGGACGTGTGTGGGGGTGGAAAACACTTTGTCATGACAGCCTAAGTAAGGACGCTTTTAGAATTCAGAAATGAAGCAACTTGCTGGAAACCAGTCAAAATTACTGGTGAAAGGCATATTTTTTAACACTTTAACACACACCTGCAGCCTTTCGGCCCTCGCTCACTAACATCATAAAAGGAATTTCAGAGAGAAACAGCAGCTAGTAGCAATGATATAATAAGTTAGCTCTATAACTGAGTAATGTTAGCATTAAGAAAAGTGACGTTAGCATTAAAGGTGCAAAATGTAACAATTTGTGTTAAAAACATTCAAAAAATAAACTAACATTATCAACAGAATGTGAAGAAATTAAGGTTTTCACATTATGTCACAGACATTTATAAAATGTGTTGCAGAAATATCTACTGTAGTTAGCATGCTAACCAGCTAGCCTCAGCTCGCCCTGTCTTGTAATACCACTTTCTACCTCAAGGGTACAAATACATGAAGGACAGTGTCCAGTCTGCCAGATTTGGCTCCTGGCACCCCGGGGCTAACCCTGCTGTAACCCGACCTCCCTCTCGCTCCTCCCCCGCTTCACGCCTCACCTGTTCCCGCCTGAACCCTCCGTGCCTTCGAGTTCTGGTCGGAGATGATCTAAATCACCTCTGTGCTGTTTTCCATTTGGTCAAACTGGCCTCCATCGGTTCTGTTTCCCGGCTCCAGTTCTAGTGCCTCTCCCGGCGCTGAACCCTTCTTGTTGAAGTCTGATTTGCTTAATTTGAGGAAAACTTTCATTTTCTTGCTCACGTCTTTCAGTCGTCAGGTTGTACTGATTCACCTGGTGAACTGTTGGTCAGCTGTCCTTCATGTCTTTGTTGAATGAATGTCAAACTTAAGCACATATGAGTATTAGTGCTTGTGTGGCTGTTTAAAGGGACACTTTCTTGTGATAAATGTTTGACCTCGAAAGTGATGAAGGGCATGATGTTGAGTCAGTGCTGTCTCCTGTGGGAGGACTTTCAGCTTTGTCCTTCACATCCAGCCTTTGACTGATTTCATGCTCTGTCCCTTGGTGTGGGACTCGGCATGAACTTCACAGATTTGGAAATCAATTTGGCCTACATTAAAAAAAAAAATCACTTCACTCCACATCTGCTGCTGAGGAGAAATTTCTTAAGAAACTAAATGTACAACCAGTTTAAAATTGGAATCAAATATATCAGTTTTTCAAACATTCAATAATATGATGATAATACAGTAACTGTTATTTTGGAGTTGAATACTCTCACATGGGGATGATTAGTTTGTTTTGGTTTGCACATAAAACTTATGTCTTCAAACTTCAGTTGGGTTTCTATACCTGCAGCTGTTCTTAGCCATGTTAGCAGCGTGGCGTCAGTCGCTCAGTCAGTCCAGCACTTTGGTCCAGAATAAATTCTCTTATCTTCTATTGAATGGATCGCTTTGAACGTTTTTACACATTAATGATCCAAAAAGATTCTGGAGACCTTACTTTTCCTCCAGTGCCACCCTGAGGTTCACATTTATGGTTTGACTGCCACCATCAGGTCAAAATTCAGGGCAAATACTTTGATTTACGACTAGACACCTGCAAAACTAATGACGATCCACTAAACCAGCTTAGATGCACTTTGTGTTTAATGCTAAATATCAAATGTCAGCATGCTAACACACTAAGCTAAGACAGCGATCAAACACAGTAAGCCTAATAAGCATCAGCATGGCAGCATTGTAGCACAATGTAGCATAAACTCTTGTTAAATTTAGGTTTCTGAATTTAGAAATATGTCAAGCTGTGAGTAGTAACTTTAAAATATAGAGTACGAGTATTTTCTTGTTCCTGTGTTTCCTTTTAGCCTGAAGTGTTTGTTGTTCTAACTTTTGCTGGATCATGACAAAATTCACTGTTAATAGCTGCTGCTTCAATAAACTGATCAGCTGGTTGAATGGACGTTTCAGATACACTTGCAAACACTAGAAAGCCAGCGTCCGTGTTCTTCTCAATAGAAAACGTTAACAAGGTTAATGAATGAGCAGCTCAGACATCTGATGCTCGTTTGTCTTTAAGGGAGTCCGTTTGGGACACTTGTCAGGATGCCTCCCGGACACCTTGTGCAGATATTCTAGGCACGTCCAACTGAACACTCTAGTAAAGACCCAAAATAAGCTAGAAGGATTACATATCCAATCTATCCTTAGAAGGCATCAGTGCAATTGTGCAAAACGGATGAATGGATAGATGGAAAGATACACTCATGGCTTGATAATTCACTTGCTGTTTTATCCATTCAGGGATCAAGTGAGGTCGCCTTTTGTTAAAGAAGAGTACAATGTCAGTCATTTCCTATGAATCAAAAGCTCCGTTACTGCTGTGTGGAAGCCAGCAGCCAATCGGATTAAACCTTCCAGCCGCTGTACGCTGGCAGTGCCGCCTCTCTGTTGGTAAAAGACCTGGTACAGTGCTTCAGTGGGCTGATGAACATTAATAAGTCCATTTCTTTCAGATATTTATGTTGAAATTCAAGCAACAGTTTTCTCTTTGATTGTACTTTTCTGATGTGAAAATGGCCTAATTTCCTCTGAGTTTATTCCCAAAGCGAAGGGGATTAATCACAGTCTGTCTTCCGGAGAAGTCATGACACCCTGAATTACACACCGCATCGCAATTAGAAACAATACAAGTATGACAGTTGATACTGTGGCTATATGAATTGTCTGACAATGGGGCTTAAAATTAGCTTGTCACACAGAGTGGGTGCACGAGTGCTTGCTATAGCAGCACAGAATATGCACTAAAAATGCAGTGGTACTAATTTAAATTAAACCAAATGACTGGCTCTCAATGAGAGGCTCAAGACAGAAGACACACTGGTGCAGAAAGACATTTGCATGCACATTATAGGACAGAATTAAAAACAGGGACTGCACTGCTTTATCTTTATCTTTGACAATGGAAAATGCATTCAGAAGAAAACAATGGTCACTTATTGGCTGTTGTTTGCTCACATTTTTCAGGCCTGCGAGTTTGAGAGCTGGATCGAGTTCAGGTGGCTTTTAAAAGATAAAGTCCCGAGAAGACCTGAACATTTGCCAGCTGTTGACACAAAGTCAGTCAGGTGGCAACAATGACGACAAGATTAGAGTCCCCACACACCTGTGGTTCAGGCATGCAGGTGTTCTCACTTAATTTGGCTGATTAGACCTCGTCAAGACTGTGTGTGGGTGTGTGCTGGATGCCTGACTGACAGCAGCAATCTTGCAAATGTTAAGTATATGTTACAGCCAACTTTAACCTGAGATTTCATCACCCAGGATGAAAGCAGCTGTGTAGTTTAGCAGGAGTTAAAGCAAACACAGATGTTAGCATGCTAACGATGGCATTAAACTCAAAGTACAGCTAAGCTTTAAAACTGAACGTGAGCTGGCCTGAATATCTCATAATTATGAAACAGAAAACAACATTTTCTACCTAATTTTTGGACGTTTTAGGTGAGAAACAACTCACGTGTCTGTGTGTTACTGATGGACGAGTAGCAGGGAGGTGAGCTCGGCATTAAGACTGAACGCAGGGGGAACCAGCTGGCTGCCTCCTCTCCAAAGTTCAAAAATACACCTCCCAGCACCTCTGAGGTATAGTTTATAGGATTCTGGAACTTCAGACGAGCCCAGGCCAGCTGTTTGAACCTGCTTTTGGTCTTTATGCTAAGCTAAGCTAACCCTTTCCTGGCTCCAGCTCTATACTTAAACACACGAAGTTAAAAAGTTCCATTTTAATGATGCAATTTCATAAACCCTCTGCTGGTTAGGGGGTGGTCTGCAGTCACAGCTTCATGTCCGCTTACACACATCATAACATGAAGAGATTTACAGAGTTTACATCTTTGAAATCGAGAGCACTGGTGGCAGATCAGTGCTCGGCCAACACCCTGAGTTTGGGAACTGGAATCAGTGTAAAGGAAGGAAAATTTGGATCCTCATTAGAGATGATAATGAAATGAGCCAAATTATTTGCTCTAAAACACAGATGTCAAACCTGTGACTCTGATCAGATTCTGTTTGTCTCAGCAGTTGTGTCTTTAAATCTGTTTCCCCTCTCAACTGAAGACGTCCTCTCTCGCTCTGTCCATCTGACGGTCGATTCTCTCTGTATCCTTTTCTAAAACCCATAACTCTCCCTCCCTTGACCATTCTTCAAACACACTCTGAGTATCTGAAATCCTCCTGTCTTTCACTCATCTCTGACCAGTTTCTACATCCACCCTCGACTCCCTCATCCCTCTCAGGTCTGCGTCTCCCCTCGTCCACTAAGTTAAAGCTTCTCCTGCTTCAGACTCATGAGCTGCTGTGGTTTTAAAAAGGAGACTCACAGTAATTGTTTATAAAGATAGTGTCTCTCTATTTTAATTGTATTTATCCTGACGCCTCAGTGTTTAATCAAAATATCGTTAGGAGATTCGAGGAGGTCATTCAAACCGGAATCCAGAGAGACTCAAATCTGCCATATCAGCGGGATATAACATGTTGTCAATACATCTGAGGTCAATACGCCACTGATTTAGCATTGCACTTCGCAAACACTGTCAGATTCGTGATGGATGCTTCAAAAAAAGGATCAAAATCAATGCAGCAGTCTTCATGTGGCATCACGTGAAGACATTTATCAGACTTTGCACAGACTTTGTTCATTACAGAAAGCTTACCGGCGTGCTTACTGATGAAGCACAAAGAGATCACCTGAGTGATGCTGTCTCGACAACGGACTCATTCCACGGACGTCTGTTCTCGCCACAAAAGCAAAAAACTCAGTTTCACACCTCTTCTCGCTCTCCTCAAACCAAATTCTGCACATTACAAGGTAAAAAAAATATAAAAAATGTATATATATCAATGTGTATATATGCAATTGTGCAAGCCATGAAGAGCTTCATTTGAACAGATGCTCAGCTGGGTGTGGACAAAGTGTAAGTAAGGACATAACCTCAATGAGAGGGATCGACTCACCATATTTATTGACGACACTGGTCCGATGCTGTTCACAAATATGTCGACATCTATAACAGTCGGTTTAACTGTGGGAAAAAAAGAGCAAAAATAATTATTGATCAAGACTTCCATTTAGGCAACATACCTGCCTCTTTTGTAAATCAAAGAGAGGCAAAGTGAAGTTGGATCGATGAGACTTTGCTGTTCTGAATGCTTTGAAGAGCAAGCAGCTGCTGTGTGAAGCAGTCCTCGGGGAGCTGTGGTTGTTAATAATGATCACACATTAGTCTTCATCACATAAACTGCTGTCATAAAACACCTCTAGAAGTGTTCTCTTGAAAGCAGCAATTACACATCTATGCATCACAAATGGTTCGAGCCACAGACCAGCACCGTAACACAACACAATATACAATTAGACGTCGCGTATGAGTCCATGTAGGATATCAGGAGAACGTCAGAGGAAGTGCAGGGAAGTCCACTCCACTGGTACTCAATCCCACTTCTCCCTGCTGGTTTTCACTCCAGCAACTAATCATGAACCGAATTACATCTGGGGCACCAGATGAACGCAATTAACTGATAAACCAGCAGTCTTTCTGTCCCTGATTGGACCGAGATGAAGCGCCTCGGTGGTCTACGTCTGGCTCCAAATTCCAATGTTTCTACTTGACCTGGAGGTAGAAGATAATGGCACAAATTAAAAAGGCCAAAACCTAAAAAGGATGTTCATCAGCAGCGGAAGAGGGAAACACAAGCTGAGGTGGGCTGCCGTACTTTAGAAACTACTGATCTAACGTCTCCTGTTCATGTATCTTTATTTAAACAGGGACGATGAACGGAAAACATTAACTTTATTTAAAACACGGAGATATGTAAGAAACGCTGTTTAGAATATTGCTATTTTCGCTCCAGTCGTCACTCATCTTACAGGAGATTTACATGGACGATAATCCTATAAAATTTGGGTCTATTACAATCTGAATGTTAAGGTGATATTTTTTATATTCTTGAATATAACGTACATATATATTGTTGATTTGTATTTTTTATTCTACATCTTTTTTAAACTGTCTTTTTGATCTTTCTATGTCTCTCTCTCTCTGTCTCTAACAATTTAATTTCCCCTTACCATGAGATTAGTAAAGTCTTATCATATCTTATCTTAAGGGATAAATAAGGAATTAAATTATCTGAAAATATCTGAGTTGCACAACATGTTGTCAGTTGAATCAAATTCAGTCTGGTCGGCTATAGTTACTTTACAATGGACAACACTGCAATATTTGAAACTATTCTTATGCTAACTCCAAATCTTTCCATGTCACTCAGTACTGAATTTATTCACAGTGACTTAATCAAACTTCTAAATACAATAAATATATCCTGTATAAGATGTGAGTGGTGAGAAAATGGAAAACTTGGATTTTTTTATGGTTAATATAAAAATATGAGTTCCTGCAGCTTTAAAGGGGAACTCCACTGATTTTACTCATCAAAATCTGTTGACCGGTCTTGGGGATTATTATTACGTGTAACGCAGAGTCAGTCTGATAACCTAAAAATGCCTTGAGTGATATCACTTAAGTCAGCTGGGTGTGAAGTATGAAAATGAAAACTAGAGTTACCCCTCGCAGTTGTGCACCTCCTCCAACCAGCTTTACATCCAAATCTGTCCTGACTCATAGAAGTACTAAAGACTATTTAGTAAAATATGCCACACTTTAGCAAACAGTCTCCTCCACCAGGAAGGTCCTGATTTTCAGACATCAGCACACACCGACACTCTCCTCACAGTGCACCAGGTTTCCTTTTCCTTACTATCATCTTCGATCTACCTGCCTCCTCTGATCTGCCAGCTCCTCTCACACTAGAACTCCCCTGGCTTTCCCCAACTTTCACACTCAGCGTAAAAGCGTCATTTAAAGCTTGAACTTTTAAACCGGTGACAGCTGTGACATACCGCTGCCACCGCCGTTCACATTTACATAGCAAAGAGCTCCTCCATCATTTTACATTACCTGTCTTTGGAGTCTCAGTCTCAGCCAATTAAGTCCACAGCGAGAGTTTTTCCACCTGCCAGTCTGCGTTCCAGCGTTCGCTTCACGTGCTAACAGATGGCACTCTGGAGAACCCTTCTGCAGAGTCCCTGCTGAGGCAGCTTTTCAGAGGCACTACGTTCATAAGCACACAACACCTGGTGAGCAAACCGCACAGATCCACTGTATAAACCTCTAAAATGAGACCAACAGATTCAAAGATCTGAATGTAATATTTGACAGTATCATCCACAAACCTTTTATGGTAACCGTTCTCATTTGTACATTTCTGTAAATCAGTACAAGCAGCACCTGTTTCACGCCCTACAAACCCCAGATGGGACGGCGCTGCAGACACTTCCGACGAGTGAGTTAACAGCTCATTGTGTGTAAGCTGTCAGGTTATAACGTCAGCTCGTGCAACAGGATGTATTTTGACCCTCGGAGCAGCCACCAAGACATTAAATGGACAGAATCAACCAACGCAACCTGCTCTCCTTTCCCAAACGGGGAGTATTCATACGCACAAACATTTCATCTAAATTACAGAGATCAGTAATGACCACAGGAATCTAAAACTTTTCATCAGGTCACTTCCCAAAAGACGACACACAGGCTCTGTGCTAATCACGAGGCCTTCCGCTATCTGAGTTCAAAGAGAAGAAAATAAAAACTCAATATTTGTGTGATCCCATTGGGCAGATAAACTGGCTCATTACACACTTTCCAAAAGAGAATATCACCAGCACGGAAAAGGTTTCATCTAATTTAGATTACGAATGTGATCTACAGCACAGCACACACTTCATTATATAGAGGTGCACTGTTGCGTAACCCTGTTTCCTGTGAATTAGGCTCTTATGCAGCTAATTCGCTTTAGTAATTTATGTTCAGCAGCAGTAGTAGTGAGACGTTCAGACGGAGGAGGTCGGCGTAGAGGATGTTATTGAAATACACTAAGAACATTTCTCTTCGTTCACAGATTACACCTGAACTGATTCCTTCCTCGTGGTCTTCACCTCTCTTTTTAGATTCGGACCCTCTTTGAAATTATAAATGACTTCATTCAGACTTCCACGTGACGTCATGTCCAGCTGTACAGTTATAAAAAGATGACCAGCAGGAACATTTTGATCCACAACCGCTCTCCATCAAACCTACAGAGGAAAGGATATCCACACTTGGACCTAACATGTGGTCACGCGACTCGTGGTCGATGACAAATGTATGAAAAAGTACCTGCTATTTTCAGTCAGTGATTTGTTCATTTTTAACAGGTGAAATGGCCCTGACCCTACAGTAAAAGCTGTATCTGTATATGTCTCCCCAACAGCATTTAGCACAGATGGAACTGAACGGTCAGCAAAATGTTACAGGAGTACTACAGGCAGCAGTGTGCCTCTATGATCCTCTCCCTCTTCGATCATGAAGGTGGCACTAAATGGTAAATGGACTGTATTTGTGTAGCGTTTTTCTAGTCTGACAACCACTCAAAGCTCTTTTACAACACCTGTCTGCACCTGTTCGCACACACATTCGTATGGCGGCTAAGCCACCTGCTCATTACAAGCGTTACCCATCCAACACACCGATGGCACAGCATCAGGGGCAATTTTGGGGTTCAGTATCTTGCCCAAAGAAGATTCTCTTCTGAGCCATATTTATGTATCATGACCACTGTGTTAGCAGCTCTATTGTACTCTTGTCACAACTGCATTATAGTTGTGCTGCTGATGTGGGGAGTATTCATTAAAAAGCATTTATTTGCAGTGTTCAGCATTATCCTGCAGTTACCTCAGAGGTATTTATTTTGTACTTGCTGCTGGCGTCACTGAAAAATGAAAGACTACTATAAAGAGTATAATCACATAATAAGCCTACACCTAGTGCCTATAATTATTAACCGAGGAGCACTGTGCTGAAAAGAGACCTGATTGGATGTCAGCTGACCCTTAGCTAAATCAGTCCGCCGAACAGCGAATGTCTAATCATAGCTTAGAAATTGTATCAAGACACAGCTTTTTTTTTTTTATTTATCCACATGTTGAAGCAGTGCACACAAAGCTGTTTAGTAAAGTAAGCATCCAAATAGGTTTAAGTTAAAATTTTTCATTTTAAATACTGTACCAACAAGCAGTATTTTCCCATACATTTGTCCTGATGATGTTTAGCAGGGAAAATGTTTACCTTGTTCACCATCGTGGGGTAAGCATGCTAAATTAATTGGCTAATTGGCACCAAACATAAAGTGCAGCTGAGGCTGATGGGATGCCTGCTACTACTACAACTACTACCACAACTACTACAACTACTACTACTGCAATTAATAATAATAGTTGTTGAGATACTTCAATCTGCACCAAAGTGGTAGACTGACAGGCCGACGTTCCCTAGAACCACAGTGCTAGCATGGCTACAGAGTCAGCTAGCGTTTGTTACCATCAAACACATGTTTTAATGTTGATTAGCTTAGCAACAAGTCAATTGTCAACGCAATGTCAATGCCTCGCCATAAAATAACAAAGAGATAGTCAAAGCACATTTGATGGTCAGGAGAGTAGCGTAGCATAGCATAGCATAGTGCTGCTTGTGTCGGTCTTTGCGCCACAACACAAATAAACCCAGAGGCTGTGGAAGACTAAAAACAATGAGTAATTCAGTTGGTAATTATGTCCCTCTGAAAATTTGCACCTTCTGCAATGAAGCCGCATTACATTACTTCTTTATTATACAGTGCTAATTGTGTTGCAAGCTATAATTCTGCACCTGCCAATGATGCCACTTAGCAACAGTCATTCAGTAAATGGGGACAGCTCATTAGCGTTAGGAAAATAGATAACATGAACTAGAAAATAATTAGTAGTTGTGTGTCGGTTATTTATCAGTGCAGCCATCAGTGAAATATCTGGTATGGCCATCCTCTTAATATACTGCACTGTTTGGGATCTGTCTCCTCAGATACCAATACAGTAGAAGTGCTTTGTCTGAAGATGGGCAGTTTTAAATAACAGGAAGATGAGAGAATAACAGCATGACCTCTCTTGGGGGAGGGTATAATCTGCTATGCAAAGGTGAATGAGCACTTGGAGACGTGTATACAATCATCCAGTGAGGGGGAGAAGAAAGCTTTAACCTCCTGTGAGATTTATTTGTCATTAAGGTGGGCAGAGGCTGATGAACAGGCCCACAGAGACGTTAGCTAATCTCTGTCCAGGTTTGCACTGGAGCCTGTCTGATGAATGGATGTACATTATCTGTTAGTGAAGAGTGGGGACAAACTGCAGCCTCGTCTCTCTGTTTGACATACCGACAGCGATATTTATGGCAAACATGTGACCATGGCTGGATATTTGCCTTTTTATGTAAATATAAAATTAGAAATGTCCTTGTCAGGCTCCATTAGCCTGTCAACTTTATTCAAAGAAACTGAGTTTGAGCACAAACAAAGTAAAGGAAGGAAGGAAAACAAAAAAAGAAACATCATCTGAACTGCAGTGAGGTCTCGTCTCTCGTCTGAAGGTGTGCTGGAGTCAGGGTGGAGTCCACCAGCTGCATCTCATCACTGTAACAAGGCCTCCACATACACTTAACTCTGCCATCTCCACCCTGCCAGACTATAGTCTCATCCACTGGATCTGCTGCGATGCTCCTGGCTTGTATTCAGGCTGCATCGCTGTGGCTAACTTTGTCCTCTGTGTCCTTGAAGTCCTGCTGCTCCTGTCTCCAGCCCTGCTTCCACTCCCTTGCCTGTTAAATGTCCACCACCCTCAGACGCTGTTTACACCTGGCAGTAACATGGTCGATTTGGTCACTAGTGGACAGCCAAGACACATCGCCGTTCACACCTGTGTCCATCAATGGTCTCCAAGATGTCTTCAGATTTACTTACTGCCTACGTTGCTTCCACTTGGCTTGAGGACCCCGTGCACAGTTATTACCTGTCCCCAGGTTTGGGCTATGGGCTACTCTAACCGTTGAGAGTAGCAGGACAAGACGAAAAAAGAAACTTTTACTCCAACAACTTCCATCAGATCTCCTCTTCATTTGTCCAATTGTTTTTTCAGCCGTCACGTCCTGCATTGATGAGGTACGTTCCTGTTACGTCCTTGACTGGGACGCATCAGGACGCATTAGCGTTTACGCTAATACACTTAGCGTCCCAGACCATTTTGGCAAGTGGTTTGAGTGATCGGATCATGATGAATCACAACCCGACGTGGACCTGGACCTCCTCAGCCTCACTCTGCCCTGATTGAGCTCTCTACTTTGGCTCCTCTTCCTCAATCATCATCTTCTACATACTTGCAAAAAAAAAAAAAAAAGAGCTTTAACTGCTTCGCTGACTCTCTGGTTTGTCTGTATTTGAGTTCCCAGCCTTTGGCAGATCCCAGCAGACAAATGGAGAATAGAATAAAATATAGAAAGTCTTTTGCAGCTGACCTGTGGAGGAGTTTGAATCCTGTAAGACCTCAGCCACATTAATTCCCACCTCTCTTCATCTTTTCGGACCTTTTGTATATGACCTGTTGAACTTACGAAAGCACAGCAGATTGATTGTGTCTGTCCTCACCAAGGATACCTCTGCCTGTTTGCGAAGGACTGAAATATTCAAAGAGTTGATTAGACTTCCACTTATGTGAACCAATCAATGACTCCGACCTCTGCTGGATGGGTTTGGATCTTCCCACCACATCCTCCCCTGAATGGATCCTCAGTCAGGATGATAATCCATCTTTGATTTTCAGTAATTCCTCTTCGCCCATCACAAAAAAGGAGCAGTGCAGGGAGGTGTTACTCACACTGCATATTAGTGATGGCTGGTCAGTGCTGGAATAAAGGGGATTAACTTTCCTCTTTGATGCTCAATAGTTCTGGGCAACTTGGTTGAAATCAATATCAAAACATTGATGAGAACATTTTTCTAATTTGTGTATAAATAATATAGCAAAATAACACAATCACATATAAAATAAACAAATTGAGGTTTAATGCAGTCACCTCTGAAGAAGAACTTTAACTTTTTTTTATTGTTTTTCATTACAAATTACTGAATCATTAATTTTGGCGCCATAAAGTAACAGATAATTTTTCATAATAGAAAAGCACTTAAAGTCAATATTTAACGACGTATTAGAAACATAAACGACTTCACGAGCAGAGATAAACCTGCCCTCAAGTCTGGAGACCCAATTCCACCAGGAAAAGAAAACAAATGATAGTAAAAATAAATATAAACGTACTCATTGTCAGTTAAAATGGTGGTATACTAATTCATTTTCTAACCTTCAAGGACAAAGTAGAGCTTTATCATTGTCCACTTTCTCAAACTAGAACCTGTTTCTCTGCACGTTTTTGTCCACTCATTAATCACATAAGCGAGCAGGAACTCCTGATGACATAACTACATGTGGGAAAGTCGCAGCTCATTCCTGGTCGCCGTCTACATGTTCTGAACCGCCGCGTAATGACTTATGGCATGAAGACTTTAGCTTCTCCTCTCACTGTCCGGGCTCATTACCAGAAGAAATGCCAAGGGCTCTGAAATATTCAGAAAGCAGAACAGATCACCTCCCTCCGGCTAACTGTGCCACGGCCGATCATCTGTCACCCAGTAAGTAGCCAGACACCAAAGCTAGTTTAAGAAGGGCTCTTTAATGAATGTGCAGGAAAATAGCTGCAGTACGGCTGCGACTAAGACTGGAGTTACATTTTTACAGTGACACTTTTCATCTTTGTCTTCTTACAAGTATAAATCTGTCATATTTTGACTAAAAACTGGCCTCTTGTTTAGCACTGTGATGTAAATTATTGTTAATATTTTAGATTTAAGCTTGGTTAGTATATGAAATGTGCTACTGCATGCTCCATGATGATATTAATAACTAATACCTATGATATCACCACAGCATCATCGTCAAACAGCAGAGAACTGCTCAGCCTTTCGTACTCTGTCCATTTATTTCCCAAACAGGAGGAGATGAGGCACATTCAGGACCGTCGTTTCTTCAGTTATCTTCAGTTATCAGACGTCCTCTGGAGGCTTTTACAGCTGTTCAACTCGCTGACTGCTGCCTATTCTAAATCTATCACAGCCTAAGAGTGGAGAGTTCTGCTGGTCCTGGATACTATCTGAAGACTACATTTCTAACATTTGACTCATACATACCTTCAGTGTCGTGTGATATGCTACCTCGGTACACTTAGGAATCAAATATTGCTGGGACGACTGAAGGAACTGCAGATGAACAGTTAATATCCAGGAAATCACATTATAGACACTAATACTGATTATCATCAATTTAACCACAATCCAGCCATGCGCTTGGTCTCGACGTCGTCTTTTCTCATCCGTTACACATTTTTTACCTCCATTAAGTTGATCCAGTGTTGAGCAAGATACTGAACCCCAAAACTGCCCCCATTGCTGTGCCATCAGTGTGTGAATTCACATGTACGTCTGCCAAATGACTAATTATTATTGTAAATATTCCTAAATCCTCACACCCCTCGTGACAGACTGAGCTTCAACATTTCTAGAACAAAACTCGACATTGAGAGGCGCAGCTCTGATTAATTATGTGAACTAAACCTAAAATGTGTGCACCACATCAATCAGTCACTGTCATCTGCTGAGCCGAGTCTGACAGACCCTGACAGCATCTTTTGTAACCAACTTAGCTACTAGGTGATGGTCTAAACAAAAGCCTCACTCATATTTCTGAGAGAAAGGTGGCGTTTGAAACAGTTTTCCCTTTTCAGGCTGATGTTCATCCTCTGTTACGCCTTTGAAAGCCTATTGTGTTACTGTGACGGTGTCAGCTTTTAACTGCTTTTGTCTTGACATTGTGCACAATGGAGAGAACAAAACACAGCTGTTGAATTATGAGGGGATTTTATTAATGTCGATTAGAGAGCTACGCATGAACTCATGGAACTGGACCTACACTGAGATCATTTTCCTGTTTAAAATTTTTATCATTAAGAAAAATCAAACCCCATTCACGACTCTTTCTGGTCAGCATTCTTTCAGCGTATTTTACAATATGCGTTAAGTTACTGCGAGAGCAAACATGTCCTGCCGCTGCTTGCTCACATTACAACACCGATTCCAAAAAAGTTGGTACGCCGTGTAAAACATAGATAAAACTCTAAACACCTGTTTGGAACATTCCACAGGTAAACAGGTTGATTGGTAACAGGCGATAGTATCATGATTGGGTATGAAAGGGGCATCCTGGGAAGGCTCAGTCGCTCACAAGCGAGGATGGAGCGAGGTTCACCACTCTGTGAACATGACTGGATAAAGGATGTTACTACATGGACTCAGGAACACTTCAGAAAACTGCAACTGATATCATTTTAATTTCATTTGTGCTTTACACAGCATGCCATATTTTTTGGAATCGGGGTTGTAAAAGCAAGCGTTGAAACATGGGCCGTCTTTCATTGTGAAGCAGTCACAGAGTTTGGCTCCAAGGTCAGCCGTGACCTAATCTGATTCACAGGCTGTTGGTATAAGCCTGCCATTGGCTGACTTTTTTAGTTGGCACTTTCCTTTGACTGTTTGCGTGTTACCGTTATCAAAGTCCCCATCGCTACGTGAAAAACAACAACAGCCCCTGAGGTATAGATATGGATCGTGCACCGGTTCTGGTTCTTTCAGTGAAAAGTTGAAAAGATATAGAAATATGTTTCTTTTGCAGGGATTTTCTCATTTTAGGGCTCCCCACGTTCCACCAAAACGAGTTCCCTCCTGGGCTTAGCACCGCCCAAGGCGACTGTGATTGGTTTAAAGAAATACAAGCTGAAGCATTTTGTTCCTCTACACCGGAATGATAATTGGAGCCAGACCTTCAGCTCCGGCACAGCCCTTAAATTAAGTGTGAAGATCCGCCTGGTTATGGCGAGCCAAAACGCACCAGCAGAACAAGACAATGGCTGTTTTAGGTTTCAGTCAGGAGGAGCAGCCACATCGAGCTGTTAGATGAAGAGCTGCAGGTGACAGACTGCTGAAGACGGCCTGAAGTACCAAACCAAACTGTGCCTCTGTCAGTGTGAAATGTGTGTCCAGTGGTGTCGCAAACAGTGTTGTAATTCATAATAGGGAGAAACTGTTATTTCTTCTTTGACAAGCAGCTTTAAGATACAGCGAAAATAACTGAAATTGGAACATTAAACATTAAATACCGGCACAGGCAGGCGTGACAGAGCTGAATCAGCCCTCGCACGCTCAGCTCAGTGTGGACACCAGCACAGCTATCACTTTACATTCAAGCCATGTGGTGGAAATGCCCCTTGTTGTTTAACCACGGGCAATTACAGGCTTCAAAAAGTCACATTCATTAATGCTCAAGAGGACAAGGTCAGATGACTTTAGTGCGCCATCTGCCATCAAAGGGCCAGCATCACAACAAATGACTAATTTACTTATCTGTGGTTTGTGGGCAGGGGAATCAATAAAAAAAAGAAGCTAATCGCCAACATCCTATTTATCATTGCTTCTTTGAAATTATCCATGCAAGTCAATTTAGCCAGCTTTAGCTGGTCAACCAGGGAGGAACACAGATCTGTGATACACAACAGAATAATAATTTACTGTGCGTGTGTGTGTGTGGAAAAGAGAAGCTGTGGTAGTCCCTTAAGTAGCTTAGTGAAAAGGTCACAGTGTTTATAACTCAGACACCTACAGTAGTTGCCTCCAGTGGTTGACAGCTGAGCAGCGTGCAGCACGAGCAGCATCCATAAAATGTGGGATTCCTTCTCTCCTCGTGATTTTCACTGGATTACTACAAACATCACTCCGTCTGAACTCCGCTTAACAAAGTCATTTCTGCCACATCTATAATTATTAATGGTTTATTTAAACATAAATGTGCAGCTGAGGATCTGACTGTGAAACTGCTCTGTTAGCTCATAGTGCACAGTCCCCTTTGTCCCCACAGAAATGCATGATGGCACGCTGTCCATACGTCACGACAAGTTGGAAAATCTTTAACCGATCGTGTTCGTAGAAGACGGAGAGGAGCCAGAGCACTGAAGTAAATCAAAGCACCTGAAAGTGGCCACAGGGTGAGTGGAAGTAAAGAAAACCTCAGATGTGTTGCATAAGAGAGGAGAGCGAGAGGTTCGAGTTATTTACTGGAGTCAAAGTGACACATGGAGGAACTGACACAGAGGAAGTGGCACTTAGGGTTTGAGAGAGGACTCGACTCCCGGGACGGCATCAAAAGGTCTTTTCCACCACTCGGTGTGCCGCTCAGTGACATCCTGTGTACCAGTAATATTTGTTCCTTTCTGTCAGGCCAAAACAGCACCTTACCTGGCTTGGTATCCATAGTAACAGGTGTAGCACGCAACACCTGCCCTCAGGCTCAAGTGATACAGATGCTAAAGACTGTTTGCTAAAACTATGTTGTACATAGTTACAGAATAACCCATAGTACTCTGATAACTTTCTCAGACACTGGCAGATATTTTATATATTTAACAATAAATCAGGATTACCACTGCTTGCAAACTCGCTGGCATTTTTTTTTAAACTTTTAAATCACATTTGCTGAATTAATTATCAACCTGGGCTGCAGACCCTCAGGGACACAGACGGGCCTACAGTCACTGTGAGACAATTCATGTGTGGTTATTTGATCACTTGCACATTTGTTTGGTGTTTAGTGCTGTAATTTGAGCCACTAAAGCAGAAAATAAGCTCAGAAATGGGAATATTATTCACTTTCTTGCCAAGATTGGATGAGAAGATGGATAGCAACCTTATGTTTCGAGCTAGCAGGTGATTAGCTAAGCTTAGCATAAAAAGTGCTAAATCACCCGAGTCTCTAAATCTCACAGATAAGCATGTTATATCTCATTTGTTTAATCCGTACACAAGCAGAAGTGAAAAAACAATACATTATGAGCTGTTATGTGCTGCATCTATTTCTTGTTGTACATAATGCACTATTTGTGCATTAACTGATTTTTAGGCATGACAACCTTTTAAAACTGCTAAAGCGATATGTTAGCAAACAGCTGCTAATACATCCGGCAGACAGAAGCACTGGAAGCTATGATTCTGGCTAAGTCGAATATTCACTCTCATTTTAGCTCTGTTTATGATCTCTATCAACTTCTCAGTCAAATATCTGGCTGTTTAGCTTAGCTTTAGCTTTAGCTTAGCTTAAATGCTCCACGATGTTCATGCTAACTGCATGGGGCTGGTTGGGGCTGAGCAGGCAGTGTACAGTGAGTTAATCAGAGAGCTGTTTTACTGAAAACACCTGAAACAACAGTCAGTGAACCAAAACAGTAAAGTTTTGGGTTTTGAATAACACAATATTTAGTTTAAAGATGCTAAATGACGGGAACTGCACCATTATATAATTATAATATTCTCGGAATTTCCCCACTGTGGGACTAATAAAGGAATATTTTATCTTAATTATTAAAATTCCCTGTGGCTTAATCACCACAAGCGACCACCCCCACCTTACATTTAGCCATTTGATTCATTGTTACGATTTCAATAGTGATTATAATGGCGTTAAAGATACAGTCTCACGTATCAGCATGCATCGTCAAGTCTACTTTACATACACTGGCCTCTTAATAAAAGGCAAGTCTTCAAATACTGCTGACACAGTTAGCAGAGTAAGCTAGCTTGGTCCAGCTCCTCATCAGTCACAGACACTGCAGAATTTCTAAATGTATCGAGAAATGATGAAAATCATGACAACAGAGACAGCACAGAAGACATGATTGCATGGTCACAAGCTGAGGTAACAGCCATGTCTGAAGCAGTGACTAATAATACAACAAAGCGTCAGCTGGACATCTTCTTACAGTGACCCGCTGCTGTGTGCACTGCTGGAACAGATGAAAACCCGACCTCCACCCTGAGCTGCTGCTACTGTGGCCTGCAGCCAATTTCTGCTTCTACCTCACAAAGAACAAGTCATGTAAATATTTTGCATGAAGCTCATTTCTCTCATGCATCCAACTCATAAACCCTATGGCAGGATATGACCATCATACGACTTCTTGATCCTGACACCAAAGAGAAAACTGAGGCAGGAAGTGAACGCCGGCTCTACATGACAAACACACAGCATATCCTCAGATCCTCTGACGCTGTATATGACATGAAGGATGCAAATGCAACAATCACGAGAGTCGGTGAATCACTGCACTCAAAGTTTGAACCTGCGAATGTAATTTATATTCATGAGGATCTGCTGATGAGCTGCATCTCGACCTTTGTTGCTGTAGGTCAATAAGTAACCAACGGCTGAAAAATGTGGTGATTTTCTGCTCGCTCAAAACAAACAACCAAGATCACACTGTTTAAATGAACTGTGGGAAATGCTGCTGCACCGCAGTGAAAGCAGGAAAATACAAATAATTTATTTCGTGCAAAATGATATTAGCATATTTTCATTATTAACTAAAACTATTGACTTTGACTGCAGTTACTGGTTCCAATGGCAAATGCATCTAAGCTACTGGCTTCCAACCTGTGGGACCCCCACTAGGGGTCACCAAAGCTTCACAGGGGGTCGTGAGGCCTTCTTGATTTTAATGGGTGTAAGAAAACCTTTGTGAAAAATATGTAGTCAGCCAATATATCACCCAAATTTTTGATTATTTTTTTAAGATATTAAGTTAAAACATCTGACAGGATCAGGGCACGCTGAACACAAGCCATGTTCAGAGAGCAGAACAGCTTCGTCCTGCATTAGAAAAGTACAGTTTAAACAACCAAAGAGCTAGCAGAGCAATGGCTGAGCGTCGGGGGGAAGAAAACACTGAATTAGTCAAAAAAAAGAAGCCTTTCAAGTGTGAAAAAAAACATAATACAGACAGACAATAGTGAAAAACGTTTGAAAAAATATCTACAACACTAATCTGCTGCCATGTGCAATTCAAATATTCAAGGCGACATTAATTCATACTCTTTTTGTATATAACATACATCTTCAGTTAATGTTTATTTTATATCCCTTTTATTGTCTATTTGTTCTTTTCTAGGTCTCCTTTTTATTCTTGCTATTATTGCTGTCTGTAACATTTTAATTTCCCCTCCCTGGGATCAATAAAGTTACATCTTATCTTATCTTATCTTAATCTAAAAATATCAGGAAAACTCATCTCTGATGCAAGATTCACAGGAAATAATTCACCCAAATCGCTCATTTCACACAAACTTCCTGCAGTTATTGAGTTCATTATGTGGATTAATTGCAGTTTATCAGATGTTCTGTGCTGTTATTGTTATGCATTGAATATAATATGAGAAATCCACAAAACATGTCAGTCAGTCAGAGGATGTCTGTTGACTAAGCGACAGAAAAGGAGTCCTTTAAGGAGGAACACTGAGAACCACTGATCTGAGGCTTCGGCATGTGTTCCAACACTCTGACTTTACCTGAGGCAGACAGTGAGCTGTCACACAGGTGTTACAACATGTCACCACATTACGTTAAGCATCACATCATGGTGCGCAACACCTCACATGCAGGCTGCGTAGAGCAGGTGTGAGCTGGTATGATGCCTGACCTTGTAAAGCATTATGACCCTCCTGGTTTATTGTCTTTTCAGTCCATATACCTGCTGCTGAAAGACATCTTCATGCATTGTGAAGGGTTATAGCAGCTCTTGCATTGCATGATTTGTGCAAACATGATGTTATTCATAAAGACAGCATTTATCAGGTTACAGCAGCAACTGAATCTGCAGGTTTAGGTGTCACTGATTCACAGTCTGCTGGTGAAAAATCTGTTTTCTGCTACAAACACATTAGGGAAGCAGAAGAGTCAGTTACCTCCGATATCCGGTCGCAGTTTCTTATCATATTCTTTCAGTAAATTGTTGAGTATTTCCGTGGTGTCGGTGTCCTGCGATTTAGGAGCCAGCATCTGGTTCACAGTGACATCCTCGTAGTCCTCCTCCTCATAGTCGATTGTAAGAGAGCTGCACAGGTAGAAAGAAGGTGGTTGAGAACAGGCGATGCCATGAAGTGAATTCTGCAGGCTGCATGAAATACTGTCAACCGGAGTCCTTCAGATAAACTTGGAGCTGAGCGTAAAGTTGTCTTTAGGAAACAAGTGACAAGCAGCACCGCATTAAAGGAGTTTATTTTCTCCAACATCCCTGAGCACATCTTTATTAGAACAAAAGCACGCCACTCACCGTGTGTAAAGGACAGACAGGAGGGAGACATACGCCAGTAATTTGGATGACATGTTTCTCGCAGGGTGACAACAAGTAGAGATGCGTGAGCGGACGGCGCGCGTCGGTGTCTGGTCACAGCTGCTCAGGGGATGCAGCGAAGGAAAAGCTCCTCAGAGTTTGTAATCCAGCACAAATTTCACGCATTGTTCAAAACCGGGCGTTTTAAAAATCCTTCCTCGCAGCTTTGAGGGCGCAGCAGCAGCTTCTCACTTGTCAGGTTGCAGATTGCGGACGCTGCTGGTCTGCAGGTGCGCACAATCTGAGCGCGTCCTCCGAAAGACCCTCATTCATCCAAAACTCCTCCACGGGAAGTCTGCGTCACGACACTTTCTTAAGGACTACTTTTTGCAGGTCTCATGAAAACTGTCCAGCCGGCGTAAAAATACTTTTTGTTGAGCTTTTTCTTCCTTTCCACCTGATAATTTGGAGTATGTGTCTAATAACAGAAGGCATTAACTTTAACTTTAAAGCAAATAAATCTGTGCCAGTACAATGAACTCCATCCCAGTGAGGCTCCTGGTATTTGCCTTAATGGTGGCAAAAGCTAAACATGTCTCTCTTCTTGCTATTGTTTTCAATGTTGCCCTTACTGTCATATTTAATCCATTTCTCTTTCATTATGATTTCAGTGATGCACCTGCAGTTTGGGCACAGGTGATGTGGCCTCTTTGGAGCTCTTGTCAGCTGCCACATATTCATTTTAAAGGCTGCATATCAAAGTGCAAAAGCTCTTTCAAAGCTGCCAAATTCTGCTAATTGGCATGCAGCCTTTGTAGTGTGTTTGTAATTGTAATTGAGGGCTCTTGTCACGCGGCCTTTATATTGTCAATCTTCTGTACTTACAGTAGCCGTGATGGCACAGACAGCCGGCGGCAGAGATCTAACAGTTAAAGGGGAACTCCAGCGGTTTGGTCATGCACTTTCAGAAATTTGTGGGACTTCAAGAAACATGTAAAACAAACAAACAAAAACAGCCAAAATCTGTGAAACAGATTGCAGTATCGTGACTGTCAGACATTAGCATGGGTCTTGCATGAATCCTGCATTTCCCATAATACAACTGGATAGCGTCTGCCTCCTATGTGCCTGCTTCCTTCAATACGCACGCCTCCAGCGCTGTTAAAGAGTTTAACCGATATTAACCCCGATGACATCGCTAATCCACAGTAAACTGAACGTGTTAAACTGAATCTGTGGAGTTTCTCTTTAAAGGGGCAGTGTGTGGGATTTAGCGGCATCCAGTGGTGAGGTTGCAGACTGCAACCAACCAAATATGAGGGACATTTGGTTTACATATAAAGAGCTCTTTCTATTACAACAAAAACACATTTTATTTTCTTTTGTTTTATACAATAATGAAAATGAAAACATACTTATATTATATTCAATTTCTTCCAATAGATTCCTTTAAATCCTCCACACTGGACCTTTAAATGTAAGTTGTTCTGTCACCAGAGAGAGAAATAAAGGTTGCTGTCAGGTGAAAAAGGCAGGAGGTAACACAGACGACTGCATGCTGTGTGTGAGGGTATCTTCAGAGAGTATTAGGAAGTGTAAAGTAGTTTTTATAAAGGGTCATTCAGAGGGTTTCTCCAGGGAATAATGTGACTGCCCCTTGACACTTCTGGGCTGTCATTTTTAATGAATGGACAACTGGCTGAGCCTCAGTGAAGCACCAAGAACGAAACAAGTCCTCCCTCTGTCGGCCTCTTATATTTCACCTCTGAGTCATACAGCAGACTCTTGAAGGGGAAACATGGAACAGCAAGCTACCACAGAATCTCAGAAATATAGCACAACTTGCTTCTGACTTTAAGGTGAATCATGTCGCGGACCCGTCACTCGTGGAGAACGAGGCCACGGCTGCATACCGAGGCTTCAGTGTGCTGCTGAACAGACAGCGTGATGATCCTCTGACATCGATCCTGTCTGCAGTGCTGCTGCTGGAGCTGGCTGCTGTCACCCTCTGCTGGTCAGGAACAGAAATGCAGACACATGGAGCTCTTTCAAACATGATAAGGCCATGCATCATCCTCATAAATCAGCTAGAGCCTTATTGCTTGGTGTTTGGATCATGTGCTGCCCACTGCAAGAAATACGACCTCAGCGGTCCCACAGGAAATCATTAAGAACGTGCACATTTTTTATTCTTTTGGCATAAATGGACTTAATATGTGGTAAAGCCATTCATGTTGCAAACAGCTTCATTTTAATGGATTTAGATTATTTTAATGGGCTCTGAGGATTTCTTTTTATATCGGAGATAATGATTATGCACACCTTTGAACTCAAATCATTTATCTTCGTCTATATTTAGTGAGTGTTGATGTGTTGTGCATATTAATTCTCACCTGAGCAAAGAATGAAAAATACAAAACGTTTTATAGTAGGAGCTTTATTATAGAAGCCCCCACCATATGTGATGCATGTATTGTATGTATGTGTTTACATTAGGATTTATAAGATTATTATGTTATTGTGATAATACAAGTTACAAAAGGACAGATGGCATCGAAGAAATATCACATCTTAGAGCTCATGTGGTTTCAGTTTTTTATTTTGGGATATTGTAGCTCATTCTAATGCCAAAAAGGACAGAAAACAGGTCAATAAAGGTCTTTCAATCACATT
The DNA here is from genome assembly GCA_037975065.1 of Chaetodon trifasciatus. Taxonomy (NCBI): domain Eukaryota; kingdom Metazoa; phylum Chordata; class Actinopteri; order Chaetodontiformes; family Chaetodontidae; genus Chaetodon; species Chaetodon trifasciatus. The sequence goes on from JBBMOE010000039.1 coordinate 2,877,676, forward strand.
TTCACTCCTCAGATTACACAGTTTATTAGTTTTAGAACTTACAAAGTGTTCAGATCAGGGAATCAGAGCAAGCTTTTCAATTTTACATGAGCAGTTTAACTCAGGTGAGCAGCAGTGTAAAATAAATACAGAAAGAGAAACAAATGCAAATTTATTTCACTTTACGTCAAAGTGTTGCTCTGCATTACAGCAGTTTAACTTGTGCTTTCCAATATTATAGAGTTACTATAGCTTTGTGGGTTTAACAGCACATGGTTCAAACTAAAAGTCATGTAAATATGTGAGGTTTGCCAGTGAAGGACAGTCAGCTTCTCTACACGCACTCGGATATGTTCAATATCCGTGTATTGTGTTCAATAAATAAACTGATGATTGAGTTTCTGTGTCAGGCAAGTTTAAGCTTTGTTGTGAAAACTGAGATGAAGCCATTGAGAAATAAATTGTGTTTTTTTTTCTGGGAAGAGCGTCATCAGGCTAACATTTGTCACCATTCATTATTTAAAACGTACATGAAGCACCAACTAATCGTCTGAGGTTGAAGTTTTCGACTGACATTTCAGAGGCTTCCGTCTGAACTATGCATCAGTGCACAAAGATAACAGACCTGCACAGTACATGTCTCATTCATAATTTACACTTTCTAATGTTGGTGACGGAGTGTGAGCATTCATGCAGTCACCAAATTAAAACACGCGTTAATGTGCACAGTGAGCAGAATATTGTGTTGATTAGATGAAAGGTCGCACAGATAATAACAGAATTTGCAGAATTTAAAATACTGATGTGACTTTCAATCAAATCTTTGGTCAATTTAAGACCCAACAAAGCCAAATCTTTCAGGTTCTGTACATTAAAAACAATAAGATGACTGTGCTTCGCTATTAGCACTTTGAAACAACATGCTGAAGAAGAAAAGGCTGAACCATTTGCTTTATATTCTTTTTTTACAGTCTTATTTCTGTGTAATTTCCTCCCTTTCATGATCTTATATAGCATTTTTATATGTCCTTCTTGTATTTCTTACTTTCCTGTCAGATTCATCCTTTGTCTGGCACTTTCCTCTTGTGTTTTTTAAGTGCTTTATTAGTTTAAAAAGGCTTTTTATTGCATGTGTACACCTGCAGGGTGACCTAATGGTTTTTAGAAGCATTAAAATTCACATAATGATGCAACATCTTGTACCTTTTTGTACTGTTTTGTATTTTCTCTGTGATATGTGATTTGATGGTTGCTTCCTAACATGAATGCAGTGATATAATCAACACAAATGTTTTTCCTTTCACTTTGATGCAGATCAGTGGCCGACACCGTCAGCTACATACAAAAACATGACTTTACGTGATCCTTCGAGCCTCTGCAGAGGAGAGTGGATTCACGCTTGAATCTGTAGAAAAGGTAAAGAATGCACACTCAGCACTGCAGAAATCAATTACATCAGTGAGCTACATGCAGGAGCTACAGATATTTTGTATGCTGATAAAGTAGCTGCGGTGTATGTCTGAACATAAGGTGCAGCGAGTGTCCTCTCATCCCTCCTGACTAAGCAGTTTTGCAGACGTGTCATAGATAGCAGCCATAATGAATAGTGCCTTATATTAGAGTTGCCTATGCATACTACACAGATTTTTCACTCTTAGCACATCCCCAGCTCCTCAGCTGGCCCTGAGCCACAGCCTGTACACACCTCACTGATACCTGTTTGTGTTGCATTAGCTCCACAAACATCTTGTCTGTGCACATGAACAGTCCACAATGAAGGAATTACTAAAACCAGCCGATGATTAGCTGCTGGACTGTTCATTTGCACCAAAGAGACACAGTACAAGACATTAGCTGTAAGCTAGTTAGCAACAAACACAGCATATCTGTGGGAGTGTGTCTGTGTTCAGCTCAGCCTGTGATGGCTCTCACAGCTCATCATAAACTCTGTGATTTCCATCCAGACTCTCTCCTTCTGTAAAAACTGATGGAAACCTCCAGTAGACCAGCAGCACATGACCTCAGTGTTCCTGAAACGAGGGAGTTAGCGATGTAGAAGGTGGAATTCCATCAACGAGCCACTGTGTGTAGGATTTTAAACATTTCTGACTGCTCGTGGGAGGTAAATTGCGAATGAATGAACTAATTTGGGGGAAGTTGTTTCATCAGAATAACTGTATTGTTGTAATCACATAAAAAAATGTCTTGATTCATCACTTTGCAGCATCAATCTGCCTCAAAATCCCTGAAAGTGGCTCATTTTCTTTGTCTAAAGCAAGTCGCATGTAAAATGTGTGTATAAAGGTCAGCAAGTAGCAGCGCACTCTCATAGCCTGGAGTATGATTTGATGGCGCCGTGGACGAGAGAGGACGGGCCTCTTCGCCAGCATATACTGCAGCCCATCTTCGCTTCTCAAGCTATATACTATGATTGATGTCATTTGGTGCCATCAGTGACAGCTTAATTTGGTGTAGAGTATGGGCCTGCTGAATGGAAAAAGCAACTTAAATGGAGCTAAATCCTTGACAAACAGATGTGAGCCAGATGTTACCGCCACAGAGACCCCCAAGATGGATTTACCAGTAGACCAACTGTAAAGGCTGCATGATCTGGATGTGCATGTGTGTAATCAAAGGAGAAACGGCACGTGCGGGCCGTTGTTCCATCAAGCAAGATTAAAGCAGTGTTTTATCACGTCGACTGCATAAATGCATCTAAATATGTACTGTAGCTTCATCCACTGCTCAACCTGTATCTGTGTGTGTGCGTTCATCTGGAATCTCACAGCACAGAACTGACATTTATCGCTTCATTATCGCTGAGCTTTTTGACCAATACCAGCAGACAGATTGACTCAGTGAAGCTTTATTTGGAATCAGATATGCATAACAATTAAGAAAAAGACATGGTTTCAATAGTAGCCCAACCCTTACGGTGGTCATCTGCACAGATCTTTTACAAAAAGAAAAGACATAAAATAAACACATTAAACATGGTCAGAGAGCACTGTGCTTCCAAAGAGGGACGAGATCAGCTAAAAAGAATCAGAGTGTAGCCGTATATAGAAAAAGACTATTGCCAAAAGGATCAAATATGGATAAAAAGACATGAAGGTCAAATGATCACGTTACCATAAACAGAAGTCATTATTTATATGAGCATTATTTATTGCTTCAGATATTTGCATTTAAAGAACAGCCTGTACCTAAAATTCACTTAATAATACAATACAACTGGTGTGCTCCATAAACTTATTAAATAGTGGCAGGCCGCACAGAAGGCATAAAGTCACATGAGTAGATCACATTCATATTTTAATCTTCTACCCAAACAGACAGCGGGCTCGGGTTCAAAGTGTTCCTGCAGAAGACTGCAAAAACGTGCTCTGCTGAGGTGAGCGTGGTGCATGCAGCCTCCAGGGACAAAGCTTGATTCACGTGGTCTTTAGGTGAATTTAAAAGCACTTTAACTTGGAGTTACTCCACTAAATACAGTTACTCGCATTCTTGATGAGGGTTAGATTGAAGAGAAGATTGAAGCAGTCGTGTCTGTACGGTGAATAATGAAGCCAGGAAACACTTTATTTTATGTTAATTATTGTTTTTTTTTATCAATTATCAACTGAAGCTAACCCTTATTTGGCTGTCTGCAGTGACTGAACGCTGCCTGTTGCAGCAGCTGAAGTTTGATGTAATTTTTTATAACGCAAACAGCGACATTATAACTTTCACAGTAAACTCAACACTTTCTTAAGTTGCATCATGTTTATTGTCTTATGTTTTAACTAAACCACGTCGACCACAATCAAAGCATTGCTGCAGGGAGTGATGCTTCACATTGTGCACCTTTTGGTCAAATTGAGAGAGAAAACCCCTAATAAAGTAAGGGAAATACAACAGACTTGTTTTTATTAAAAAGTTTGCTATCATGTCTTCAAGAATGTCAACTGATGTAGTTTGTAACAGGACATTTGCTACTTGCTTATTAGCATTTGTATTAGTAGCATATTGGCTCTTTATTAGTCATTATAAATCACTTATTAATTCATTATTCTGCATGACTGTAACCTACAACTACTAAACCAAGAGTATTCCCTTCAAAAAACATCCTAATTACTGCTTAAGTATCCTTACTTAAGCTGTTGTACATCAATATTTAATAACCTAACCTGAACCCTTAATAACTCTAACTCTGTGACCTCCAGATTGAGGCATTAAAAAAGTGCTTTATTATGACTAATAAAGAGCCAGTTTGAATATATGAAATATGAATGTGTGTACCATAATATGAAGTGTTAAAATTTCCTCTGGCTCTTCTATCATTTTTCTCTCCCATCGTTTTAACTCATGCCATCACCATACAGTCCACACCATAAGAAATGTGGTGCAATGCAGTTAACCGCTACGTTCAAGCTAACGCTACGTCTTAACCTACATATACAGAAGCTGGTGCAACAGGATGCGGGAGTCACAGAAAGTCAGTCGCTCTGTATGTACACATTTAACAGTTAAGATACAAAGTGTGTATGAGCAAACTTTAAAGGAGCTGGTACAGACCCAGGCTAGCTGTTTCCCTGTTTCCAGATTTTTATGCTAAGCTAACTGTCATCTGGCCGTACCTCCATTTTTAGTGCACTAACATGAGAGTGGTGTCAGTCTTCTCATTTAAGTCTCATCAAAGAAGGATGAGCATATTTTTCCCAAAGTCAAAGTAGTACTTTGATGGAATTACCTGTTTTCAGTCTTTATGCTAAGCTACACTAAGCTAAGCTAAGCTAAGCTAAGCTAAGCATCATGTCGCTGTACCTCCATATTTAGCGTACAGACATGAGTGTGGTATCAATCTTCTCACTTGAGCCTCTTCAAAGACATATACAAGCATATTTCCCCAAAAATCAAAGTATTCCCTTGATGGAATTACCTGTTTCCAGTCTTTGTGCTAAGCTAAGCTAAGCTAAGCTAACAGTTTGCGTCATTCATTTACTGTACAGACATGACAGTGGTATCAGTCTTCTCTCAGCGAGAAAGCGAATAAGCGTATTTCACAAAATACTCTGACATTCACTTACAAATTTGTATTAATACTCGATCTCACGTCTTTGCCTGAAACCCAAAAAATTACAGATCACGTGGTTGTGACGTTGATCAAAACGCAATAACCTGGTCATTGTGGCTTTCTGTCTCTCGGATGGGCCTGCTGAGCTCACGTCAGTCTCTGAACTACAGCAGCTACTCTAAGTTATGACAAAAAAGTGATCCTGCTCAAAGCATCCACATATTTTCAAGCATCAAAGCTTATAGAAACAACTGACCTAAAAAACAAAATGTCTTAAAAAAGCTTCGTATATTCTGTCAAAACTGCTAAAGCTCAAGCTCATTTCTCAATATCCGCTCAATGAAGCACTAGACTAGAGTAACACTGTGTTGCTGTATATGCATAACATAGAAGCTAACTTTACTGGCTTAGTGGTGCTCTTCTAAAAGCAGGGCATATATACATGTTTCTTAAACTACCTACAGACATACAGGATTCTGGAAACAGAAGCTGCCACGATCACTTTAGCTTGAAATCTGTCCCCATTTAATCTCCACATAAACAGAATAATTAGATTTATGGAAAACTGGCTGTTCAAAATTGAGAAAAAAGTAGCAAAAGAACAAAAAAGAGAAAAAGATTTAATGAAAAGTTGGAAAAAAATGGCCTCCAAAAAGGAACTGCAGGAGATTTCAGTGCATTCATTACGAGTTATCAGACTCTGAAGGCAACACATTTAGCATGGCTATTCATCTGCTTATATAACAAGGAAGCAAGGGTCCATGTGCCTGGGCCCAGCCTCGCACACCTGGACCTCCGGCCCATTTGTACAAAGTAAGAGTTACAAAGGTAAAAGCCGCTTTTGAGTAATAACACAGTAAAAATGTTGTTTTGCATAGCATTTGGCCTTGCTGTACCATCACCTACTGTACACTCAAAAGGAAAATAGAAATGCCAAATGCTAAAGGTTTTAAAATATCAGGATTTGGCAGAAACTCATCAGTGACTGGAGTTCTGAAATGAGATAAATTAAACTGTCTTTGAGGGAAAGTTGTATATCACACATGTAGAAACTCAAGGCAAACATGGCAACATTTTCCTGAAGCGACAGACATGCAATGTTATCCAATGACCTAAAAAAACACACCTATGATACAAGGACTAAGTGCTTGGCATTGATTTTGATTGCGTTCCAGTTATGAAATCCTGAAGTGGCTGTCAGGAGGATGAATGACCCGAATCGCAAAGCTTACACGGCTCCTTTGATCACTGGTTCCCTATTGAGATACGTGGCCCAGTACACCAGGTTGAAGGTCCCAAACAGCACCGGGAACACTATCCTGGCCATCTTGTCAATCTTGCTCACGCTGTTGTAAGTCTTTTTGGGGTCCGGGGCCTTGGTTTCGGAGGGTTTGAGCTGTACAGCCGTGCTGTTTGAGATGGTAGCGATGGACGCGTCCTTCGTGAGGTTGGTTGTATAATTCACACCGGCCGAACAGGTGTTGTTGGGCTTTTTCGACAGAGCCAAAGGGTCCTTCTTCTGTGGGGAGAAAGAAACACACAATTTGGACCAAAACAGGTGCTGCACATTCACTGAACGTAATAAAAAGGTCTGGGTCCCCACGACGTGAGTGACTTGTCAGGTCTGGGTCCTCACAGTCTTTTATCAACACCCACACCAACAGTAGATACCTTGGGCTGTTGGGCCTCCAGTGCCTTCTTTCCATCCCAGGCCCAGCTCCTCTTGGTGAAGTAGTTCACTGTGGCAAACTCAATAAGGGCGGAGAAGACGAAGGCATAGCACACTGCGATGAACCAGTCCATGGCGGTAGCGTAAGCCACTTTAGGCAGCGAGTTTCGAGCACTGATGCTGAGAGTGGTCATAGTGAGCACCGTGGTCACACCTGGTGGTGGAGAGAACTGGGTCACTTTTGCAAACCAGACCAACTATTCTGTTTTTTTTTTCCGACAGATTAAGTCAGAGCAAAAGGAGGGCGCATTTCAGAGCATTATAGATGACAATGCAGCGGCACCACCGTGCATGCATGGTTTCATTCATTTCACATTTCAGACAAAATGAAGCGCGCATCCGATTGAAATCTTTGCAGCCGTTTAACAGGCTTATTCCTACAGTATCTATACAATGTGAAATCACGGGTAATGATGGGTCTGTCTTCTCCAAACTCACCGAAGACGGTCCGCGCTGGCACTGACTCCCTGTTGAGCCAAAAGGAAACCTGCGACAGGATTACAGTCATGAAGCAAGGCATGTAGGTCTGGATGACAAAGTAGCCGATCTTCCTCTTCAGGTAAAAGTGAGCCATCATCACCGTGTATTGACCTGTGGCAAACAGCAGAACAAAAGAGGAGGAAATGCTCAAAGGATTTTAGTTTTTAGACCCGTCTGAAAACATAATCCCGACTGAATAGAAGAGGAGATACACTGTAATAATGAAGGATATTTTGTAGGACAAATCTGACCTGGGGACAGCCAGAATGAAAGCTATTAATGGACTGCACCAGTGTTCATCGTTCACCTTCATTACCACAAACACAGGCACTGTTTATTTACCATCAAGCACACACACACACACCGTCCTGCTGCTGTAAAAATTCACCAAGCACCGAACGCGTAATAACCCGCATCTTAAAATAGTCTCCAAAACAGAATGCATTATTTACTGCTGTTTGAGTAACGTTTGCTGAAGCTGCAGCTGTTTTAGGAAATGACACAGACAGGTAAAATGTAATAAGAGATGAACCAACATCTGGTTTTGCTCTTTTCATGGAATTTACTGACAACAAAAATCAATCTTAATGAAAAATTCGGCTACAAAACTGCTGCTTTGTGTCATGTTTCGGCATTTGAGCAGGTTAAATAAAGATACAGCCTTTTGTTTACAGTTAACTGAGTTTACACTCTAGAGAACAGACGGTTTAGGATTAAGAAAAGTATATAATCTATCTGGAATCTAATTGATAAGTAAATAATACAAGTAAGCCAGGGTCTTAGGTGCGTACCCCAGCTGATGGCCGACATTCATGGAGACTGACACAGTGCTGATGTACCTGATCAGGGGGATTCCTCCCTCTGAGACCCCTTTTAAGACTTGTTTTTAATGTTTTTTGTGCATTGAAAATCTGTTTTGGAGAGTGTTGTTTCCACTTCCTTCAGTCCTTGGCGGCTGTTTAAAGGCTGTACGAGTACAATTTTCTTCACAACCTCCAGGCCAGACCTCTGAACATGAAAGTGTGAGCTAAATTACTGAAAAACAGGTTGGTGGGGAAATCTTCAGATCCTGTTAATCAACTGAAGATTGCATTTGAAGGATTTTTTTTTTTCTCAAAAATCCTGTCGAGCCATGGAGTCTGATAAACTATAGAAAATCCACAGATGACTGCTGCTTTCTCCTGGCAAAATCGGATTTTTCTGTCTCACTAATCCCTTGTCACAATCTGCATCCTGTATATCTCTCTCGCTCTCCCTCTGTCTCTCTCTCTCTTTCTATGTGTGTGTGTGTGAGTGTGTGTGTGTGTGTGTGTGTGTGTGTGTGCAGCAGACAGTCCATCCCATTCTGTCAGGCCGGGCCACTCTTGATTGGTGACATACATCCTTGCCTGCCTGAGCTCGAACACTAAAACAGACCTGGATCAGCGGTGATTACAAGCAAGGTGCACAGATGACTGAGGCAGAGGGGGGTTGAGAGGGACTGGAGGAAAAGTTTGGATGGTCCATGCAATGCGGCGACAAGCACCATGTCTTTAACGAAAGGGGCACCTGTGTTGCCTTTGCTCCGAGGACTACTGGCCTGCAGCCGCGCTCTGCGCCGGCACGACCGGGCGAACCCCGCTCTGATCTGACCGCCTGCCGGGCTCCGAAGTGGATGGAAATCTCCAAGGCGTGAAAATGCGGTTGTGGTGGATTTTACTGTTTGGTTTTTGGAGCGTGTGCGGGGAACTGCCATTCATAGCGGAGAACAACGCGGCTATGTTGGTCAACTGGTAAGTTGAGGTGAAAACCATCTGTTGAGCTCTGCCGCTTCCTGTTTTGGTCTGAAAGCGCCGATGTGTGTGATGTGATGAAATGACAAGGTTTGCCTGTCATCAATTCAATTCCTGTGTCTATATTTTCATCCTCTTCAGCTTAACCTGGCAGGTCAAAGGTCACATGCACCCAGTGTGAGCCCTTTGCTGAGCTATTCTTGGCTTGTTAAAGAGGGTTTGTACCTCAGATTAGCAATGCTAATTAAGGCCATGCTGGCTCAGTGTGTCTGAGCAGTGCGGGGAGGGTACAGACTTACATACCGCGACCTGTGCGTTAATCTGAACTTGTTGAGCGTTTTGAGCACTGTTGGATTTTCTCCAGCCGCTTCGTGGCACACTTAACGGTACACATTTGGTTCTGATGCATTATCTTTCCCGGCACATCCAGGATAAAGCAGCTAACTCTATATACATTACAGCTATAGGAACCCCCCCCCCCCGTCCCCCGTCCCCCGTCATAAACTCACCAGCAACAAGCAGCAGAAATGTATTATCATACTTCTTTACATAACAGAATTAAGCAGATGCCGCTCGCCCCCCCTCCACGTGTCTCCGCCACAGCAGCCAATCCCTGAGCTGTGACGTCACTCAGTAAAAGCACAACTGATGGGCCTGCATACGGATTAACCCTACAGACCCAATGGCTCAGACCACGGATAAGTGATTTTTTTTTTTTTTTTTTTTGCCCCCTCTTTCTCTTCTCTGGCTGCCCCAGAGACAGCTGGCTATGTGTGGGAGGCATTCTCAAATCCTTGTGATTCATTCATTGTCTCTATCCAGCTTGATTTGAAAAAAATTTCTTCTCACAACATCTTTGGATGGCACACACTGTAATAACACAGCTGAATAATAGGGTTGAAGTGGGGGCTTAACGTCCCTGCTCCTGCCTGAAGCTACTGTACGATCGGCGTTGAAAGGCAGGAAATAAGTGAGCGATATAAGATAACGGGGGGATTAGGCCACATGGATTCCAGCTAAGGTGTAGAGGTGTACGATAGAACAGGTTCAGGCCCGCCGTATACGCTGAACACGCATATCTGGCTTTTTAAATAACAGTTGCTGGGAGACGTAAAGTCAATCAATGGCTCTGACCCAGTACAGGAGGGCCCCCTCCTCAATGGATAGATCCTGTCAAGCCAATCAACATCTCTCTGACCCAGGGGGCCCACATGTCAGTGAATGGATTTGATTGGCACGGGTGCTGCAGCAACTGTCCAATCAGTCATTACGCTGCTAAAGCAGGACATGATGGCGCCTTCAAAAGCCAAGCATCCCTCTGGCTCTGCCAAAAAGAAAGATGAGGAAAACAAAGACAGAGAGCAGAAGTCGGGATTCAGGCATTTGCCGAATTTACAAGAGAGGACGAATAATTAATAATTTGCTGTAGACGGGGTTTCGAGTCTGGCGACGTTCTTTCAGGGCAACAAAAGTTCAAATTTCACTTGAAACTTTTAATGAATATCTTGTGAATGAAGTTATATTTACTACAAATCTGCGTTTTATGTATTAATGTCATTGTTGTGGATCATGACCACTTTATGGATCGCAGGAACGCTGCACATTATCAAAGGGTCGTCATGTTGTCCTCACAAAACAAGTACTCTTACATAGTTACATATATAGTTAAAGTACAGTGGAAATGTAGAGTTTTCAGTTTCATTTCTTAGTTCTTAGCTCCAGTCAAAATAATGAAGGCCCCCACAGAAAATCCTTCCCAGGGGCCCTTGCTGTCTAGAGCAGGCCTGAACAGGTCGTCTTTAATCTGAGGCCTGGTCGTCCGGGGTCACGTGGCGGGTTCTCCCTCACCTCGGCTGGTGTAGATGTCCTCCGTCCCTGCAGTCTGACCAATGAGATGATACTGATTGAGCCGAGAGCCTTCCTCCGCCACCACCACTGACTTGGCCGCTCCCTGAGTCCACGTGTAGACCACCTCCGAGACCGGATACGCATCTGAGAAAACAAGACCGAAAGACGTACAATTAGGATTAGGATTGGAAACCAGTACTTTTAATTTCTCTGTTTAAGTTCTTCATTTGTCTCTGTTAAGAACTGATTGCTCTGTTCTTAGGCAACATGAGGCTGTACAATAACTACAAGTCACAGATTTACTGTATTATTATGTCTGACTGTGAGATTCATTAATTCATCCACAGACATCTGAGAGAAGCATCCTTTTGACCATAGCTAACCACAGAAAGCTGCAGGATTAACTAAGGAAGAGGACTTTCTATTTGCAACATTTACAGCAAACATTTCCTCTAGAGGGTTTGCAAAGTTGCAGCACAACAATCAGTAATAATGTTATTCAGATCCAGTAGATCAATAGATCACTAAGTTGTCCACAGTCTTTCACTAGTCCTAAAGCCGCAGACACGAGTTGGGTGGCAGGAGCTCAGTGTTTTGGAGGGCTGGACATTAATTGCAGGGTTGCTGGTTCAGTTTCTTCTGAAGTTTCCTTCAGCAAGACACTGATTCCCAAAATGCTCCTGATGCGTGTGCGGTCAAAGTCAAAGTCACTGTGGATAAAGGCTTCTGCCAGTTGAATGTAATGTAATATTATGTGGTGGATCAAAAAAAAAAAAAAGCTCATTAGATCATTTCCTGAACAGCAGTGAAGTGAAAATGGGTCGTTCCCGTCGGCCCGGAAAGGTGCATGTTCTGTGTTTTCTGTCCATGTTCTCTGTGAGCTTTTGTTGTTACTTCCTCTCAAGCAAAGACGAGTTTGATGAATGACATTTTACGTGATTGCGATTATGTAAGAGTTGCCTTTTCGTCATGTTAGTTTTCAGGTACAGGTGCTCATATTTAGCTCCCCCTGCGAACTCTGATATCATAAAAACCCTTCAGCAGATCCGATAAGCAGATAAACTCACAGAGTTTGGTTATTTCTGCCGTCCCGTAGTCCTTCAAAGCCACTAACGTCACTTTATTCCTCTCAGCTTGTCAAAGCGGGACAATGGAAAGCAGAGTCCCTGAGCATGCTCTTCTCATCAGATCTAAGATTGATGGCAGGAATAAGCAGGTTCTGGATACACAGATTACACTTTTTAGGGCTTTTTTTATGGGATTTGTTGACAAAAAACTACAGTGAGACATAAATTCACACCAGCTTTTTCATTAAAGGAGTGTTTTTGAGTGGTGTGAACACAGTGTAGACAGTCAGAGGGCAGAACTAGTGATTTACACCTCGCAGGACGTTCTGGTCACATATAATCCAGCTGTGGCAGAATCTGAAGCCTGGGTCAGATGCTGCGAGCTGTCGGCGTTACCGTGCGCCTCGACTCTGAGACGTTACCAGCTAAGAAACGTGGCGAAGCTGAGATACAACGCTTGACCTCTCATCCACTTTGCTTCATTATGCAGAGATTAACTTGGTGTCACTGTTAAGAGCTCGTGTTTGGATCTGATGTAATCAGTTTGAGCGTATCACAATACACAGATGTTACTAATGGTGTGATGTTATCTGTGAATGTTGGCACAGTCTGAGAGATTGCCTCGAATGATTCTGGGCCCGCTCACGAGGGTTTGACCTTTGACCTTTGGAATTAGTGGCTTGTTTACTGTTGAGCGTGAAGCACAGCTGATAGCCCTTCATGTGATGATGCATTCAAACGCATTTCTGAACGCACGCAGTCTGTCGTTCAGACAACAAGCAAGCCAAGCAAGCTCGCTCAAACTGTGCTGGAGTACAAACTGCACACATAGTGGAGATACACTAAATCTGTGTGTGTGTGTGTGTGTGTGTGTGTGTGTGTGTGTGTGTCAATCGTACTGCAGTGTCCAATCTAACAGTATTGCACTAATCCAGCAACTGCAGTGTTAGAAGACTTCACAGCAATTTAGATTGACCCCAGTCAACCAGTCTGTGGATTATCGTCTCAGAGACACTCCGCATTGTCTCAAGTGAGTCTTTGTAGAACTGCGTCACACGAGCTGCTGATTTCTTGTTTTCTTTGGCGAATGCGCTGTCGTGGTTTTAGTTATTTCCTGTTTTATGTTGAAAGAGTTTCTCCTCATGTGCCGTGCTCTGCTTTACTTCCCGCCTTTGTCTCATTCCTGCACTTGTGATTGCGGATTAGCTTCACCTGTCCCTCGTTAGTCGGCCCTCTGTTGTGTATTTAGTCAGTGTGTTGTCCCTCTTTCAGATGTCAGCTCGTCAGCATTTGCTCCCTTATCCTGCATTTGCTTCCTGCCTGTGTTACACTTGTGTGTTATTAGTTTGGTCATTTGTATTTTGTCTTTGTTTTTTGGGTTTTGCTGCTGCCTGCTCCTGCAGTTTTTGCATTTGGGCCTCTGACATTACTCTCATTTTATAAGCAAAGAACGGCCCAAAAAAAAAAAAAATCACTGACAATGACGCTCCTTTTCCTCCTCATGAATTTGTCCCACTTGAGCAGTCCAGAGAGCTTGTCTGTAGATCAAGACTACACATTGCACGTGGGAAGATAAAAGATGTATTATGTAACAGCTTAGCCAGTCATCACTTAAAAAATGAACTTTAAACCAGCGTAATCAAAGACGGAGGGTCACAGTTTGGTTACATGTGTTGCTGTTGTCTTCTGGACAAGCTGCAAAAAAGAGGGTTTTGTGCGTTACAAGAACCCGATTTGAGCTGTACTTTAACATTGTTGACTTCTAACATTGACTTCTTGACATTTAGGCCAGAATGAAACCGCCAAACCTCTGGCAGCTGGTTTGATGCACCTACCAAAATGTCAAAACTGTCTGTCATGCTGTAAAGTCTAGAGTGTCCTCTTGTAGTCAACGCTGGTTTGCCATTAAGTTGAAGAAGACATCCAACATTTATTATATGCCAGCCTTTTATAGGTGTGAAAACCTGACTCCAGGAAGTCATTGCCTCCACCCAATAGTCCCACACATGATCCTGTAAAACCATGAACTTCAGTTTCTATTCAAATTAAATGAACAGGACACACATGTTAGCTGTGGAGGTGCAGGTGACAGAGCCAGGCTAGCTGTTTCCCCATGTCAAGTCTTTATGCTAAGCTAAACTGAACTGAACTTCCTGTGGATTGAAACAACAAAGATCACAAATTGAAGAGTTTCAGTCAGCATCAATGTCCATTTTTAACAACTCTTACAGTATAATCCACTGCTCTACTGTCAATCTGTAGGATCAGAGTGTTACTAATTTATTTCACATCTGAATCACAGTGCGTGCATCGGTTTCATCCTCATTAACAGCCATTCTTCCTTTAATTAGGGTTTACCTATCAGGATTGCTGTACACTGGAAATAATGTATGCTGATCCTATTATGTTAAGTCACTGACATTTCTGGAGAATCCCTGATATCAAATGCCTCCCAGTCCTTGGCAGCTGTGGTTAGATAATATAATTCTAATACAAAGAAGTCTCCTGTCATATGTGACCTTTAGCTGACAGGCACGCTTGTAATGTTCAGGACACAGAAGAGCATACTTAGCATACTGATACTGTCCTCCTGAGGAGAAGGTACAACAACCAGGAAGACACGCATGCACTAAGATCTAAACGTGCAGGATGGAGAAAATTTGCTTTTTATAGAGAATCGGTATCAAACGGGTCGAAATCTCTGCTCCTTTGTTTTATTGGCATTCAGGACAAATTGGTTTACAAGCCGAAGTGAATGTGGGCACTTTGTGAATTTGCAGCGCACAGCTTTTTCCCACGTCCCTGACTTATTTCAGCTCTTTCTCCTGCTGTGTGCCCTTTTGGTAATTTCCTCCATTCCCCCACAGGCTATTACAGAGCACTTCTCAGCCACTAGTTAAAGCTGCCTTTACTCCAGCTGCTGGAAATCATGATATATGTCTTATATTCCCGGCCGAGAGACATATGGGTAGGAATACAGCCTAACACACATATAACACACACTGATATGAACCAGGATGCGATTTAAAATGAGAAATGAACAATTAGACTTATTGAGTCAACAGACAGTCTGTCTGAAAATGAGATAATCTCAGTCTTTTTTTGCTTTCTATTTGCATTTCAGGTCATTCAGCTCCTCCTCTATTCATTTGTGGTATGCAAGCAATTATTTCAGCTATGACTTAGAAGGCCTGCAAGACCACTAACACAAAAATTGGCACTTTACTACAATATTATCTGAATGTAATGAAGGCTAGAACAGCCGCAGAAAGGCTTACAAAACCTACAAATATTAAAACAGGCTAGAGAGGATGGAAATAAATCCATGTTAAGTTTCCACTGCTGAGTTGATGCAGGGAATAAAACACATTTCATGGTTCGTGTCTCCTAAAATCCAGTCAGCACATTACTAAAACAGAGAGAACCAGAATATATTTGTGATTCTGCTTAAATTTCAAAGTGTGTGTTCGGTCAGAGGTATAAATCCTGTTTTAAATTTGGAGAAAACAGCAGTTAAACACATGAACAATGCTGCGGTTTGTAAGAGTTTACCAACTCGTCTCTGTTTGAGTCTTTCTCCTTTCACTGAATGCTGCTGTTTGGTTTCTTCTCCCACTGCCATTTTCCTTAAACTTCAGCTTTATTACCTCTGATTTCTACCTGTTTTTTGCCTAAATTTAGAGGAGAAGATTGGCACCACTTTCATATTTGTCTATTAAATATGAAGCTGCAGCCAGATGTTTGTCTTAGCTTAGCATAAAGACTGAAAGCAGGGTTAAACCGCTGCGTAGCTAAGAAATATAAAAACACAGCACAATGTCTTAACCCTTCAATTTATGTACAGACTAAACAAACAAGATATCAGTTGCTAATTAGCGAGCTTTGGAAGTGCTGGGCTAACTGTTTCCCTCTAATTCCAGTTTTTATGCTAGGCTAAGCTAACGTCTCTTGGCTGTAAGCTGAGCTGATCTTTTGGCCCAGAAAGAAATGAAGAAAGTGAGGATGTGTGAAGGCGGATAAGGCAGACGGAGCAAAACTACACAGAAAATCATGTGTAGAAAGATTAAATTGGGGCTTTTTAACATTAGCATAGCAAGAAAGTCGAGATGGACAACTGAAAAGACGGCCGACTGTGTGACTTTCTGACAACCAGAGAGCTGCTGCCAGAAATTAAGTGTAAGAAAGGGAATAAAAAGCACCTAGCGACAGCGCTCTGTGTGCTACCTTCACACCTACACAGCTAATGTCCGCGTATTTACATGATTCAAACACTTTCCATCCATCATTCACTTCCTTTAAACTGCGCCAAAGCCACGAGCGCATACTGTCCCCGACTGCTTCGATCTACGGTGAAAGACTCCTGAGGCGGAGGACGAGGCCGATGATAGTGGTGCTCAGTCCCCGAGAGGTGATTAACACAAGAGCAAAGGACAGGTCTGCTGAAAGCCTTGAGCTCATGGGTGAGTGCTGTCCATTAGGTCAAAGGATTAGCTAGGGTTAATGGAGCCGGAGGAAACAGGATATACCGACAACCTTGCACTGGCTGCACTTTTACTGTGACGTGAGGTTTTTAAAACCTTTTTATGATCAACAACATACTTCTGATTCTCAAGTTAGTGTCCTATAGTTTCTGCTGGACACTGCTTGTTCTCTCACCTCTGCTGTAACAGATAATACTCA
Source organism: Chaetodon trifasciatus (assembly GCA_037975065.1). Lineage (NCBI taxonomy): Eukaryota > Metazoa > Chordata > Actinopteri > Chaetodontiformes > Chaetodontidae > Chaetodon > Chaetodon trifasciatus. The sequence continues at coordinate 2,894,287 of JBBMOE010000039.1, forward strand.
GCTTACAAAGGCTAGAGATGAAGATATGAAATACTGGAAGTCAAATTCTGAGATATATAAACCTAATATATCATCATATCAGTGCCCAGCTATGTTTTTTAGATGCTTTGGGATATTTCATCTTATTTATTCATGTATTTCTAACCAGTTACATGCATAGCTTTTAAGCCTTTGATGTTTTTCTCTTTGTGATTAACAGAAGTAGCCAAAGAAGTAGCACAAATATTAAATAAGCTTCCAGAAAATTGGCAAAAGAATTTCTGAATTAACACACGTTTCCATCCATGATTGTGATTTATTCTTTGCCACATTTTGATTTTTGGCTTTTTTTATGCACAAATTGAAAATTGACATTGAAACAGGTGGGTGGAAACATGATTAGTGTGTTTTCTTTCCTCTCCTGTTAACGGTGTGCGTATTTGTTGAGCTGCTGCATACCATTGACCTTGCTGGGATAAATAAAGTTGTATTTAATTGAATTGAATTGAAGTATCTCAGTCACCTGTTACCTCAGCTACACTGAATCTACAGGACGCTTGGTAAAGACCTGTATTTAAACTCTGCATAATTAAATCAAGGTTTTGACTTTTCCGGGCTGCCTGATGAGTTAATGAACATCAGATGCGCCAAGTATGTGAATGCCAATGGAGCCTCAGTTAGTTGCTTTGATTATCCCCGTCCTCGGGCTCAGCTGGGGGTTGAAGTGGTGTGGGAGTGGCTAAATGTCAGGTCACCAAGCCTGGAGATAACCCTCCATACGTCAGAGGCAGGGAAGACCTCAAGTGTTAATCTTAAGCTGACACGATCGGAGCTCCCCAGATATTTTTGTCCCTCTGGAGGTGTGCGAGGCGAACTAACTAGCTTAGGAGTCATAAAGAAGGCTGGGCATGAGCCACAAATGTGGTTTAGCTGTGCATGTGCAAGGCGTAGGATTGGATTTTTAAAGGTTACCTTGGTGGTAAATGTAGGTTTGGTGTGTGCGTCTCATGCTGTTTCCACTTTGTGTGTTTCAAATATTTCCCATTAAATGTAGCTGAGGCAGTGAAGGATGCAGGAGAGCAGCCCTGACATGTTGATTAATGGCTTAATCAGGAGCAGTGTGTCAGTGTCTACATGGCTATCTCCTGCACCGCCGCCACAACAATAGCTTTGCACCTGAGGGACACGGGCTGTCAAACACACCCAGGTACATCCATCCCCACATCTCCTGCATGGATAAAGATGTCAAAACTACATGCGACTTCCCTCACTGGTGACCTCAGGTATTTTTAGAAAGATTTGGGAACACTTTCAGAGCTCATGTGTCTCTGGTGCCTCGGCTGCTGACGTGAAACATTTACACCGCACCTTTTCCTGCATTATTTAATGCCGTTACTCACTGTGTGTGTTCGCTTATGGGCATGTTTACTCACAGCTTCCAAATTTAAGGGGACAAGCATGGGCGTCCATTGGGAAATCCTCCAGCTGCATGGGGCATTCAGCTGAAATAGTCAGTCTGAAAGAAAATTGACGCAGGTCAGAGAGCAAATAAACTGACTGTGTGGGATGAGACATCATCATCATCATCACGAACACCATTTTCACAAATTAACGTCTCCTAATATCATAAATTGTTTCATTTGGGTTGTGCTTCATGTTGTATGCAGCCGTTAACCAATTAAAATCACAGTCTGTCTTCATCAGTGTGTCTCTGACAGTTAACAGCACAGTCAAATGTAATTTTCCCAGCACAGAGCAATAAGCAACTGAGCCACCAGAGGGAACCAACATGACACCTAACTGGGAAGAATGATGCAACTGCATGTGCAAAAATCAGCTTGAGAATTATTTGGGAAGCAGGATTATGTCGTGGAGGAAGGCTGCCACCTGTCTGTGGAACCGCAATAAAGCTCAAATGAAAGCTTTATTGGAAACAAAGCACAAAACAAATGAGTTCATGTCGCGGGTGTAACGTGTGGACACTCACACAGGGGGCACAGAGTGTGAGCTGATGCTGCCCTCTGCTGGACACACTGATAATGGTCACAGCTGCTGTCGTCACCGTGAAAATCAGTGCATGTATGCCAACAGACAAAATGAGAATGTGTGACACTGACTGACTGACTGACTGACTGACTGACTGACTGACATTTAGATACTCTACAATATCATACTGCAATACTGGTAATACCAAGTGATACTTGTACTTTACTTTAGTGTTTACATTTTCTGCTCCGTTCTGCTTCTGCAGGCAGAGGAATCCTGTATTTTTTTACAGCTAGATTCAAGAGTGACTCTGCAGATTAAGATTCAACATATAAACAATGCGACCATCTTTGAAAATATGAGACGTTGCTGTAAGATTAAAAAGCCCTGAACAAGCACCAACCCGCTGACGGGTCAGTCAGCACAAACTCAAGCTGTGCAGCCAAGTATTGTTCAAACACACAGAGCTTTAGTTTAGGTTCTAGCAGGGACACCACGGTTTCCCGAGATACCAAATACATCAGGGAAGATTTAAGGATAATTCGTAGGTAATAATGCACAAGAAATCTATAATATTTCTGTTTGACGGACGGTGCAGCCATGGAGTTCTGGGTTTTATCACTGTGCTCAGTATAAACATCATAAAGCTTAAATGAAGAGCTGGACCGAGCTCATATGATGCTGTCAGAGTGTGTATGAAGTAGTTAAAATAGCTTCACTCACCATGAACTGACATCAGTAACAATAATATAAAATTCTATTATAACAAACTGCAGTAAGATGCCACTTTGATCAGTTTGCATAATTATCTGATAACACTTTCACTTAACATTTGTGTGTATAAGTAAAATGTTGAAGTGTTGGCACACATCTACCACCACTCATAACACCTTCTACTATATCATTCTAATAAAATGCATAAATAAGATAGAAATTGGCCACAGAGGAGGGATTTCTGGATATTAAAGGCCATCTGCTGTCTCAGCTGTTTCAGTCAAAATATTCCCCACATCAACGCACACCAGCCTCGATATGTGAGGGAGAGCAGAAACAGTGATGAGTCTGGAAGTCACTGCATTATACTGATCCTGGGATATTACAGAGCACAACATTATACTGTATAATAATCAGTCTTTGCTTACCGGCTCATTCACTGAGTCTCTGTTTTGGCCTCCATCACTCTCTAGTGGACGATTATGCAAAGCTCAGATGAGGAATTGAGATTTTGTGCTTTGCATACAAAGAGTCCTTCTGATATTTATCTTGATTATTATCTTATTCCAGAACATGTTGCGTGTCTCAATCACAGAGTATGAGAGACAGTATTTGACTGACTGATTAGCCGATTTATTCATTGAAAGTAATGATAGTATGTCAGGTGGTTTCCTTCTGTAAGTGAGTGTTTCTTTGAGATGAATTACCAACATAAAGTGTGTTATTATCAAAGTTCAGGATGATGTTCAGCTCATCAGCTCAGTGCAGCTCTGACATTTTCTGACTTTACAGTGAATGACTTTAATTATATGAACTAATAAATCATAATGACCATTACGGACAGTGCAGACCAGCAGATGAATTAGCAGCTAAAAAGCGAAATAGCTGATGTCATTGTTATTTCACACCGGTGCCTATTATGCTTTGGATTCGTAGGAGTTCACTGTGATCTGCTGTGAAACACACCGTTCTGTAAGGCCGCACTGCCTGGATCGAAACTCCGCCTTTCCTCCGAGAGATGTTTTCATGCTACGCTAGCTGGGCACTTGTTCTGCGAACAACCAATGTAGGAGAGTAATGCACGCATAAAATGTTTCTCTAATAACCTTGTTCCCCGAACACAAAAGCATTAATGGGCCATTGTGAAGCCATTTCTAATGGCTTGTAGTGTGAGCAAATGTACTGCAGATTTGCAGCAATTTCAAAGGCAGTGGATCAATAGTCATTTTTGACATGCGCCCACGTCCATTTCCTCCAACTTCCTCTATTGTTATTTGATTTGGAGGATTTGTTGTCCTGATAGGATGGTGATAGTGATGTGAAAGTGGATGTTAATGAGATGCTTCTATCTAGGATAAAACATTGTTTTCTACTGTGATGTATTGCTCTCAAATAGCACCAATAAACCTTTATAAGTACTAATAATGAATGGATTAGACTCATTTGACTAGAAAAAACAACTCTAAGTGACTTTTAGGAGACAGAAAATGCAAAGTGATGAACTTTATACCTTCCCGTAGCAGCTCGTATGACTACATGTGGCTGCAATATACGAAATGGAAACTGTGATTGAGAGCAATAAGCAGGAGAGGACGCGCTGTCCTCCTGTCAAAGTAAAGGTTTGTGTGATGTGGTGACACAGTTATTGGTGGAGGATGACGGCGTGAGAGGGGGAGGAGGAGGAGGAGGACTGAAACACCCAGTTCCCTGTGTCAGAGCGCTGGGTCAAAGCAAACATTTGGAGTTCCTCTGACCTCCAGTTACAGCATGAGGACAACATGATGACGCATCGATGCACCACTGAGACATGTAGTACGAGTGTGTGGGCTGTATTAGTGCAGCGGGGGTCTTAAAAACCATTACCAAAGATGTGTTACAGGCTGATGGATGTTTTAGTCATCACTCCTCTCGTAATTGGATTACACAACATTTCCAAGCCACGCTCATCAGCTCTCACAATTCAAAGTTTTCCTGTAAGACGGACCGGAAAAGAAATGTTTATCCCGCCACAGCGCGAAGCGTGATCAAAGGTCGGCCGTACCTCATGGTGTAGAGCAGAGTCCCATCGTCTTTGAGCCGCAGGAGCTTGTTAGGAGTAGTCATATTGTGCGCGATGGATTTCTTCCCGTTGAGGAAGAAGGTGTCCGGAGTCCAGATGTTGCTGGCCAGGAGATTATTCAGGGGAAGCATCTCCATCGGGCCCTTAAAGCAAAGTCTTTCGTCTTTCCAGCTTTGACGGAAGAACACGTCAATGGTGTACTCCTACAGAAAACATAGCACAGTAATTACAACAACTAAAACACACATTAATTGACTACAGTGTGACAACTGAGTGCAGCTTCCACATGTTACACACCACTGATGTGGAGTCAGACACAGCTTTATCTGTTCATGCTACGTCATGAACGATAAGGATGCCAGTTAGGTAGAATCAGCCGTGATGCACTGAACGTGGATGCAATGTAAAGTAGAAATATATAAGGCTTTAGGTCAGGCAATCACTTTTTTAATACAGCTGTACTGTGGTTTCAATCTCACATAATGGCCTGTGAAAGAAACCTGAAAGTACTCAGTGTATTTCAGTGGGTTTTTAGATCATGTTTATGGACACAGAGCAGTATTATGTGAAGAAATCCATGCCGCATTATCTTAATAGAAGGAGCTTCTTACCATTTCGGTGTCAGACACTGGACCAAAGCTTGTGACAAAGATGTTGGTTTTGATCTCTGTCACCTTTTCTATAAGAACAGACAGAACGTTGTGAGCCTTTACAGCAGATTCACATCTTACATTACTGTTCAGAACCACATCTGTTCTACATGTTCATGCAGGTTTTTGCTTTCTGTGGAGTTCGACATAAAACTGAGGGCCTCCTTTTAAAGGAGAAGAACTGAATTTAATATTCAATATATGAACTTTTTAAGGGTCCTAAACTTAACAACTTAACTTCACGGCATATGTTTTTATCAGACATATGTTGGTAGTTATTTAGAACGAATCTGAATTACGCTGGGACTTCGTTTCGCATTCAGTGACACGCTCCAGATGCATGCAGCATGCCCTGAACAGCCTGCAGCTATCACAGCAGCTCAGTGGCCTCTGGACAAACTCCTGCAGGACCAGTGTGAAGCAGCACATGGTGACCTTAAAGCACAAAACTTCTACTTTAATGGGGCCAAAGGGAGTTTAGAATGATTCAAAGGTGTTTAATCATCTAAATACTGCACTGTTTCATGAAGCACTGCAATCTTACAATCGCAGAGAGGTAGCGGAGAAACATCTTCTTTGCTTATTGTACTGACAGATTCAGTGTCTTTTCATTTCTCTGTTATGATGAGAAGTTCTCAGCCTTTCATATTTTGACCTGCATCCACTGAGAACAAAGGAGCTGCTGTTTAATAACAGGAGTAATGGCTTTCTCAAGGTCACGCCAGCACACTGTGTGCGTCGGTGTGCGTTCATAGTGCCATTAAATCATACTTAGAGGAGATGTTAGCAGCTGACGATGGAGACTTCATAAATACAGACACATCCTCTGGTCTGGAATTAGCAGAAGACGGATGCTGCGGCGCAGAGCATCATTCTCTGTGTGGACTGACGGGCTGCGATCTCTCACAGAGAGCGATCGACAGAAGCTGAGCATCTTTCATCTGTATCCAAAAGTCCACAGCTTTCTGTGTTAGCAGTTAGAAAAGCAAGACCCCCAAAACATTTTCCTAACGACATAATCAGTTCTCACCTAGCACGCGTGAGACTGTTTTAATTAGCAGACTGACAGAGGTGTTGAGGTTTGTGTTTTAAGTGGTTTTACCTCCCAGTCCAGGGCGGAGTCTGTTGTCATAACCGTCCAGCAGTCCGTCCAGGATGCGAGTGAAGATGGTGATGTTGTCGTTTAATTCAGCCTCTTTGGGAGTTCCAGTTACATCCTGGGAGAGGCTGCACGTGAGAGCATTTTCAAATAAAGACTTTAGAGGGACGCAAAGTAGTAGTAGCAGTTCAAGCGAACACAAAAATGAATTCAAGAGATTATCACAGAAGCCATTTATGTTTACTAAGAGTCGAACTACTGAAAACGAGTCAGTTCCTTACCTCAGACGGCAGGTGATGCTCACAAGCAAGACACAGACCCACAGACGTCTCATTGCAAAGCTGTAGCACATTCCATCGCCCATCCCTGCAACGAGACGTCCTCACATGCTCAAAACTACAGTAACTGTCTTCTTCACCAGCACTGTTGGCGCGCTGGTTTCATCTCAAATTAAGTCGGTATTAAAAGATTTATTTTCAGAAGTATTTATTGTGTAGCCTCCAAGCAGTTTCACTATGGAAACTAAATAATACATCTGAAATAATACAGATATCTCATTATAAAAAGGCTCATGGTTTAATGCAATCAGCAGAATCTAGTAATATTCAGCCCTGGCTGTTTGGTTGTAAAGAGATCAGCAAATCTTTATCAGATGCACAAACATCAGGCGCAAACAGAAACAAATGCACAGTATCAAGATACCCAATGCAGCATCTCCAGCATTCTGCCTTTTTCAACACTACAGGACGATGAAGACCACATCTGTAGGACCTGCACATGCTGTCTGAATTACAAAAGGCTGATAATGCAAAGTTCCTCTTTCTTAGATCTTTACACTTGCAAATAGTGGAAATAATGTCCCTGTCGGACCCTCTCCTCGCCCACCCAGCTTACTGCAATCTACCGCTCTGAAGAAGTTGACGAGTTGTGCCTGAGCTGTGCCTTATCCTCCACCGCTGGATATCCGAGGTGTGACCTGCCTCTGCTGTACCTCCACAAACACATCTGTAATCCCGCAATCCTCTCTGCACCTCCTGCAGCTGGACCCTGTACGCACAGTGAATCCCCTCAGTGTGGCGGTGACTGCACGCCCCCTGCGCCGCAGCCCCTTCATTCACGACTCACTCGCGCACTCGCATCCCCTCCAGTTTCCCTTCAGCGGCACGGAAAAGTGTGACTACCCCTCTTCCTCCGGCTTGCATCACCGCCACCGTCCCCGGCTCTCTAAGTCTACAGCTATCCCGATGCAGGTCCTCTCCAGCAGCACACCTCCGGTACACACTTCTGTATGCTGCCCCCCTCCAAAGCCCCCACGTCCCACTACATCTCACTGCGCGCCGGCCTGTAGCAACGCTCTGCTGCACAGCCGCAGTTACCAAAGCTTACCACACAAGACGATGCGCAGTCAAACTTCTCCCAGATATCTCACACGCAGATTGCACTGTTTAGTGTTTGGCATCAATTCTGAAGAACGTCACCTCCATCCGCGCACAATGATTGCATATTGGAGAGGGAGACAGAGAGAGAGAGAGGGAGAAAAGATGTGGACTAATTTCACTGTCAGCGAGGTTTATTTCGCCCAAAAGCGATTAAAAGGTTGGCAGCGAAAAAATAAGGGCTTCCCAACACTTCTGCTGACTGACCATCCTTCAGTTTGGTCTCCGAGGAGACGCGAGCACACAGCAAGCTTTGCAAAAAATCCAATGGTGTATCCAAAGGCGAGGTGCAATGCAAATAGAGTTTGGTGGCGAATTAAATGGAGGAGCGTGCAGTGCGGCCAGGAAGGCAGGAGGATGCACAGTGGTGAGCGGCCAGTGAGCGGAGGAGAGATGCTGTGGAGAGATGGGGAGGCAGATAAGGGAGGGGGTGACATGATGAGAGAGGGAGAGAAAGAGAGAGAGAGAGAGAGAGAGAGAGAGAGAGAGAGAGAGAGAGAGAGAGAGAGAG